>CM057337.1:129687303-130087255 GCA_030015575.1 Agapanthus africanus | reverse complement strand
CTTTGTCGCAAAACCATGCGACCTCTATATCGTTTCGCCTGGAGTAGGAAACTCTCTGTGTGGGACTCTAGAGACTCGACTACTACGCTGGCAGTGGGTTTAACCACAGACCGCAAGCGGCACTAGCTGTACGTAACGGTCCCCAGGTAGTTGTCGATAAGAAGGCCGATGAGGAAACCCATCCGAACTCCTACTGAGTCTGATGTGACAATCTCCATACAGTCCGGTCCGTTCGTCCAAGACTATCGCATATCGGGCCTAGGGGGCGGCAAGCGTCAGTCCCTAATAGCGGTATAGAGTCGTGTCGGAGGGAAGCCCATTACACCTTGAGAAACTATTGGAACCTACCAGTAAATCTCGCTTGCCCTGGCCAGGGACTTTGCGTAATGGCTCTCTGACACAGCGCGATATCTACTCCCAATACCGGGAGGGACGAATCCTGTCTAACCGCCACTGCCTCCAAGTGCTCGGGACTGCACCCAACTGCTACCTGTTTGCACGACTCCTTTGAGCCGTGGTAGGGTAGCAATCTAAGAACAGTGGGACACACTCGAGGTGAAGTAGCAGTGTCAAGTCTGCGGACTACGCTGTACTCATGTCACCTGGGAACTGCTCACTGACGACTGGTATCAAACCAACCAACAGTTTCCCGTGAGTCCTGTCCGGTGTACCCGTAACCTAACGAGCACCTGCATACTATCTCCAGTACTACGTACTGACGGCTGTGGGACAGACCATCTCCCCAACTGGGATGAGAAGCGTACACACAGTCTACTCCGGAGTATCGATGCTCTGTCTCGATAATCCAACGACCAGGGACCAGAAAAAGGATGTGCTTGTAGACTACCCAGCCCCCACTAGTGTGACTGCCATCACAACGCTGGTAGACAAGCAAGATCCTAAGAGCTCTATCAATACGTACACTCACATATTAAGATAGAAAAACCAAGTAGCATACTACCATGTTTAGCAAGACTGTTATATACATGTGAATATCCCAAGCTTCTATTAAGTAATATACAAGCTAGTATGATACAGTAATGGCCTTCTAGGGCATAAACACTAACAATCTCCCACTTGCACTAGGGCCATGTACTGGCATATCGCAGACCGATGATCTCGAGTAGCCTCTCGAACTGAATCTGAGGTAGGGCCTTCGTGAATGGATCAGCAATGTTCTCTTCAGTAGCAAACTCTCCGAACCTCGATCTCCCGACGATCAATGATCTCCCTGATCAGGTGATACCGCCTCAAGATGTGTCTGGACTTCTGATGGGACCTTGGTTCCTTCGCTAAAGCTATAGCTCCGTTGTTGTCGCAATACAGAGGTATTGGATCAACTATGGTAGGAACCACCTGAAGTTCTGTTAGGAACTTCTTCATCCAGACTGCTTCTTTTGCGGCATCGCAAGCAGCTATATACTCCGCTTCCATCGTCGAGTCAGCAACGGTGTCCTGCTTGGAGCTCCTCCAGCACACCGCCCCTCCATTGAGGGTAAAGACATAACCCGACATGGACTTGGAATCGTCCTTATCACTCTGGAAGCCGGAATCAGCAAAGGCCTCCAACCTGAGGTCTTTAGCGCCGTAAACCAAGAACATCTCCTTAGTCCTCCTCAGGTACTTGAGAATGTTCTTTACTGCTATCCAGTGTTTCTTCCCTGGGTCATACTGATACCGGCTTACCACGCTCAGTGCGTAAGCTACATCTGGTCTGGTACACAACATCGCATACATTATAGAGCCTACTGCAGAAGCGTAGGGTATAATAGACATGCGTTCCCTTTCCAAATCAGTCTTGGGAGACATCTCTTTGAAGAGGGTGATTCCGTGACAAGCCGGTAGATTACCGCGCTTAGAATCTTCCATACTGAATCTTTTCAGTACAGTGTCGATATACCTGGACTGCGAAAGTCCCAACATCCTCTTGGATCTATCACGATAGATCCGGATCCCCAGAATGTAAGAGGCATCACCCAGGTCTTTCATAGAGAACCTGTGTGACAAGAATCCTTTGACAGATTGTAGCATAGGAATGTCATTTCCTATCAATAGAATGTCATCCACGTACAAGACGAGGAATACGACACTTCTGGCCACAACTTTACTATATATGCACGGTTCATCTGGATTTTGATAAAGTCATACTCTTTGACTGTCTCATCAAAACAGATGTTCCAACTCCGCGATGCCTGCTTTAGTCCATAAATGGACTTAAGCAGCTTGCATACTTTCCCGCTGCTCCCACTCTGATTGAATCCCTCTGGCTGATCCATATAGACGCTCTCTTCTAAATTTCCATTCAGAAAAGCCGTCTTTACGTCCATCTGCCAGATTTCATAATCATGGAAGGCAGCAATAGCAAGAAGGACCCGAATGGATTTGAGCATAGCCACTGGAGAAAAAGTTTCGTCATAGTCCAAACCAGGTCTTTGACGAAAACCCTTTGCAACAAGTCTAGCCTTATAGGTTTCCACCTGTCCATCTACACCAATTTTTTTCTTGAAGATCCATTTGCATCCTATGGGTTTTACCCCATCTGGAGCAAAGTCCAAAGTCCATACTTTGTTGGTGTACATGGACTCCATTTCGGTCCGCATTGCATCTAGCCATCGTACCGAGTCGCCGCTCTGGATGGCCTGCCGGAAGTCAGTAGGTTCATCATCATCTATGATGCAATCCTCTCTATCCCCATCTATGAGAAAACCGTAGTATCTCTCAGGCGGATGAGACGGCCTACTACTCCTGCGGAGGGGTGCGGGAATGTTCTGTTCTTCTTGAACCTCTGGTTCTGCCAAACTTTCAGTAACAGCTTGTGGTTCTGGAATTTCTTCCAGTTCTACTTCGCTCCCACTCTTCTGATTTTCTAAAAATTCAGTTTCTAAGAAGCGGGCATGACGAGAAACAAAAACCTTTTGTTCCTCTGCGTAATAGAAACAATATCCTGTAGAGTTCTTCGGATATCCACAAACTTACACTCTACTGAGCGTGCCTCGAGCTTGTCCGGATGCTGCTTTTTACAAAAGCTGGACATCCCCATGTCTTCAGGTACTGAAGATAGGGTTTCTTCCCACTCCACATCTGATATGGTGTGGTAGGCACAGTTTTGGTTGGAACTCTGTTCAAAAGATGTATCGCTGATTCTAGCGCATATCCCCAGAAAGATCGCGGTAACTCAGCATTACTCATCATGGATCGTACCATATCCAATAGGGTTCGATTCCGTCTCTCCGATACACCGTTATGCTGTGGAGTGTATGGAGGAGTAAGCTGAGAGAGAATTCCTTTCTCTTTTAGGTAACCTAGGAACTCGGCACTTAAGTATTCTCCACCTCGATCAGATCTCAGTGCCTTAATACTTTTGCCTGTTTGGTTTTCCGCTTCACTCTTGTATTCCTTGAATTTCTCAAAGGCCTCGGATTTATGCTTCATCAAGAAGACATGTCCAAACCTAGAGAAATCATCTGTAAAAGTAATGAAGTAGGAATAACCACCTCTCGCATGTGTAGACATTGGACCGCATACATCACTGTGTATGAGTCCTAAGAGCTCGCTCGCTCTTACTCCTTGTCCAGTAAATGGAGTCTTTGTCATCTTTCCTTTGAGACAAGATTGACAAGTGTCATAAGATTGATATTCGAACCGAGTCTAAATATCCTTCTCTATGCAACTTAGTCAACCTTCTCTCATTGATGTGACCCAGTCTACAATGCCATAAGAAAGCTTTATTTAAATCTGGAGACTTTCTTTTTAGTGTGTTCTGGACATTGAAAATTTGGAGTTGGTTTAAAACATATATGCCGTTATTTAGAGTACCGGACCCAATCAAACCATGATTAAGGTGGATGTTAACAACATCTCTTACAAACGTGAAATCATAACCTTTATTTGATAACAAGGAAACTGATATGATATTACACGTTAAGCTTGGTACAAAATAACAGTTATGTAAAACCAAAATGTGTCCACTCGTCAATCCTAGGTGATAATCCCCGACGGACGCAGCTCCCACGCTAGCTCCGTTAGCAACCCTGAGGATCATATCACCTTCCTTCAGCACTCTAACGGTTTCTCAGTGCCTGCAATGAATTGCAAATATGAGATCCTGATCCGGTATCCAATACCCAGGAAGTAGAGTTGATCGACAGACAATTCTCAATTACAAACACACCTGAAGTCGAAGCCACAGCTTGCTTCGGTTCCTGGTTCTTGGCGTTCCACGCCTTGCAATCCTTCTTCCAGTGCCCTTTCCTGTGACAATGGAAGCACTCATCCTGGCCAACTATCGGTGCTGCAAGGCTTTTTCTTTCCCTTCTTCCCACCTTACTAACACCTCCTCTAGGTTTGGGTGCGGCCTTCTTCTTCCTTCCTTTGGCCCTAGCCTTGGACCCGAAGAAGATGAACCGCCAACAAACATAGCGGGTGTTTCCCTTGCCTTCTGCAAGGTGCCCTCTGCACTCCTTAACATGTTCAGGAGTTCCGCAAGTTCAACTTCTTTTCCTTGAAGATTGAAGTTGAGGATAAACTGGGCGTAGGTGGGAGGAAGGGACTGGAGAATAAGGTCTGTATAGAGCTCATTATCCAAAGTCGTCCCAAGGTCTGCGAGCTCCTCAATATAGCCGATCATCTGTAGGACATGTTCACCTACCGATGACCCGACAGCCAACCTTGCTCGAAACAATTTCTTAGAGGTCTCGTATCTTGCTATACGAGATTACTCTCCATAAAGTTCCTTTATATGGAGAAATATGCCATCTAGGGACATATCCTCGTGCCTCCTCTGATGTTCATTGTTCATCGAGGCAAGCACGATGCACTTGGCTCTCGCACAATCTAAATCCCAGGTTTTGCGGATTTCCTTATCCGCATTGCTGGATTTGGGACCAGGGACAGCAGGTGCCGTAGCGGTGAGGACGTACCCTAATTTGTCATAGGTCAAGGCCATCTTGACATTCCGCAGCCAATCTTTATAGTTTGGCCCCGTCAGTATATTCTTTTCTAAAAGTAACTTAAGTCCAGTCATTTTCAGGGTCGCTGCAATTAGGAGAGAGAGAAGAAAACACTTTAGCATGATGCTCTTGCAAGTTTAGAGTGGTTTTTAGTTTATCTAAACTGGATGGCTCCCACTGTTTCTCGAATCCTTCCTCAAACCATAAAAGAAGAATTAGCCAGGACTATTCTCACCGTACAATACTTGCTTAACGTTCAGCCAGGCTGGTGTCGGTACTTCGAGGGAGGTTTTCCAACGCTTTCGCGAAGTTCCTTAATTAAATAACCTCTTTTCTCTGGGGGCGTAACCCCGCTGACACTTTTCTGGACACCTACTAGGTTTATAGCATTGATCGTTAAGTGACGAATATCCTGATAAGTAGCATATACTCACAGTAGGATCGGGATCCAAATATCATCGTATGATAATGTTGAAGGAATCCTACCAACATTCATCAAACTCCAAATGGTATGCATCTCTTTGCAAATTTCAGTTTCTTTAGAAATTCCCGATATATATTTTTGCCCCATGCTCTTATGACCTTGACGTATGCCAACAAATCATAAGTCACATGTCAAGTTCTGCCCATCATTTTCTTGTTAATTTGAACCACCCGTATATACCCTCTGATCGTATGCCAACAAGGTAATGCGACTGTCCCAAACCAACACATCTATCTATGCAACAAATGAATACCCCAGCAGCTACCAAACACTATGCCTTGACGTATGCCAACAAGCATAGCTTGAATACTACTGACCATCCATAAGAAATGACGGAGGGCTACGACTGGTTTTGGCGAAACCGTGAACGTAGTGAACTTGATATAACGAAGGAACCTGATAGCTTTTAAAAGGAGTGGTTAAAGCTCCGCATTTAAAAATATCTGTTTTAAAAAATAACCGAGTGGTTTCTTTTAAATTGTTCCAACGATTTAAACTTGGTTTATTTTCTTTGCATTACAGATAATGCGTCCCATCATTAACCTATCATTGCAGAAAACAACGAAAATATAACGTCCTCTTATGCCATCCGCATTCGCCACGGGGTCCGTCATCACCCGTTAGGTTACTTAACTAACGACAGAGCGGGGGCTGGGCTAGAGCGGGTGTAAAACATAAGTGACGTCTAAATAGCTATCATATATATAGATATTTTACATTCGTCTGACGCAATGATATACATTCCAGAACACAGATAAACAATATTGGATTTACAAGCAATCTGTATTTCTTTTGAGCTTGCAAGAAAAGACAGATTACACAGTTGTGATGAATAGCCGATACCCCACCCTCGACCCCTACGGGTACGGCAAACTACCCGCCCGGCAGTTTGTGTACCCCACCTTAGGTCAGTCCTAGGAGCAAAAACAGTAAAATGAAATAATACAACGGTGGCTACAACCGCAACCTGGAAGTGCCCTGCAAAAATAATATTACAAACAAATTACATTTACAACAAATGAATTAAACAATAACCCATTGCAAACCCCGGCTATACACCACAACAGTCCAATACAGTTTATATGCACAAACAGATATAACTGTTACAGAAATGTGCAACCCCCTGCCAACCGACATACTAAGCAGTTAGGGGAGGTTTACCGAACACATTTATCAATCACAGATATAATCCAATATGCAAATACTGTACAATTTCGATCGATTAAACAACATCAATATTGCTCCAAAATCTGCTCTGTTAAACAGTAACCTGAGCAAATATTAAATATTCCAGAGAACCCCAAATATAACAGAGAAGCAACAGAAGAAAACTCGGTTCCTAACTCGCCAACTCGGCGGCGGAACCGCGGCGACTAAGTAGGCTGAGGCCGCGGTTCCGCGGTGAGTTAAGCGATTCAGGAGACTGTTTTTCTTGGGTGTTCTACTGTGGTCATTTCAAGCTTTCTGCACTCACCTGAAAAATTTTAGGACTTCATTTTAAGTTCGACAGAAACTGAACAGATTTAGGGTTTTCCGGCTTCGTTTTTCCGTTCAAAATTCGTACAAATTTGCAATCAAGTTATTTAGTGTTTAGCGAGGCTCTGATACCACTGTAAGTCGATGTACTTCACCCCAGTACTTGTGGGGAGGCGGAATTTTCAAAAACGATCATGTTTAAAGAACGAACATCGACTAACCGCTTAAATCGAAGCTAAACTATAAATAACCGTACACAAAGTGTTTCTTAACTATTGTGTTTAGGGATTATACCAAAAGAAACCGGTCCTTCGTCTTTGTGTCCTCCTTTGTTCTCCTCGACCTTCTCTAGGTAGTAGACGATCCACCCGAGAGCAAAACACCAAGCTACGCCTCTAACTTGAGGTAACTAATCTACTTTGATTGCTAATCAAAGAAGAAAGGATGATATAGAGTGAAGGTAATGGATGTTTAAGTCTAACTAAACCTTTGATCTCAACACATGAGGATTAAGGATTAGTCTCTTGAAGATGAGAGCTTGAGGAGAGAGAATGTGAGATAAGATAATGAGATGAGAGAGAGTGTATCATAATATATTATGAAGCATTCTTATTTTTAGAATAATGAATAATAGAAATGAATAAGCATGCTTCATAAATGCAAAATGGTGATTCATTAAGCATGTGTCATTATCATTTATGGTGCAATAATGATAATGATGAATCACCCTCATGACTCACAATCTTATCCAAAGTAACCTCCTTAGTCACATCTTCTAGAAGCTTCTCGCACAATTACGAGAACGCCCCTCCGATCCGCAAAAATACGGAAAAGCTTTAGACTGTAAAAATCCAATAACCGGATACCAGTAACTGGCTTAAACCAAAGCCGACTGGTAAAAACTGTCCGAAAGTCATACGTGCGTAAACGCACGTATGCGTCCGAACCCTTTGTCGCAAAACCATGCGACCTCTATATCGTTTCGCCTGGAGTAGGAAACTCTCTGTGTGGGACTCTAGAGACTCGACTACTACGCTGGCAGTGGGTTTAACCACAGACCGCAAGCGGCACTAGCTGTACGTAACGGTCCCCAGGTAGTTGTCGATAAGAAGGCCGATGAGGAAACCCATCCGAACTCCTACTGAGTCTGATGTGACAATCTCCATACAGTCCGGTCCGTTCGTCCAAGACTATCGCATATCGGGCCTAGGGGGGCGGCAAGCGTCAGTCCCCTAATAGCGGTATAAGTCGTGTCGGAGGGAAGCCTATTACACCTTGAGAAACTACTGGAACCTACCAGTAAATCTCGCTTGCCCTGGCCAGGGACTTTGCGTAATGGCTCTCTGACACAGCGCGATATCTACTCCCAATACCGGGAGGGACGAATCCTGTCTAACCGCCACTGCCTCCAAGTGCTCGGGACTGCACCCAACTGCTACCTGTTTGCACGACTCCTTTGAGCCGTGGTAGGGTAGCAATCTAAGAACAGTGGGACACACTCGAGGTGAAGTAGCAGTGTCAAGTCTGCGGACTACGCTGTACTCATGTCACCTGGGAACTGCTCACTGACGACTGGTATCAAACCAACCAACAGTTCCCCGTGAGTCCTGTCCGGTGTACCCGTAACCTAACGAGCACCTGCATACTATCTCCAGTACTACGTACTGACGGCTGTGGGACAGACCATCTCCCCAACTGGGATGAGAAGCGTACACACCAGTCTACTCCGGAGTATCGATGCTCTGTCTCGATAATCCAACGACCAGGGACCAGAAAAAGGATGTGCTTGTAGACTACCCAGCCCCCACTAGTGTGACTGCCATCACAACGCTGGTAGACAAGCAAGATCCTAAGAGCTCTATCAATACGTACACTCACATATTAAGATAGAAAAACCAAGTAGCATACTACCATGTTTAGCAAGACTGTTATATACATGTGAATATCCCAAGCTTCCATTAAGTAATATACAAGCTAGTATGATACAGTAATGGCCTTCTAGGGCATAAACACTAACAATCTCCCACTTGCACTAGGGCCATGTACTGGCATATCGCAGACCGATGATCTCGAGTAGCCTCTCGAACTGAATCTGAGGTAGGGCCTTCGTGAATGGATCAGCAATGTTCTCTTCAGTAGCAACTCTCCGAACCTCGATCTCCCGACGATCAATGATCTCCCTGATCAGGTGATACCGCCTCAAGATGTGTCTGGACTTCTGATGGGACCTTGGTTCCTTCGCTAAAGCTATAGCTCCGTTGTTGTCGCAATACAGAGGTATTGGATCAACTATGGTAGGAACCACCTGAAGTTCTGTTAGGAACTTCTTCATCCAGACTGCTTCTTTTGCGGCATCGCAAGCAGCTATATACTCCGCTTCCATCGTCGAGTCAGCAACGGTGTCCTGCTTGGAGCTCCTCCAGCACACCGCCCCTCCATTGAGGGTAAAGACATAACCCGACATGGACTTGGAATCGTCCTTATCACTCTGGAAGCCGGAATCAGCAAAGGCCTCCAACCTGAGGTCTTTAGCGCCGTAAACCAAGAACATCTCCTTAGTCTTCCTCAGGTACTTGAGAATGTTCTTTACTGCTATCCAGTGTTTCTCCCCTGGGTCATACTGATACCGGCTTACCACGCTCAGTGCGTAAGCTACATCTGGTCTGGTACACAACATCGCATACATTATAGAGCCTACTGCAGAAGCGTAGGGTATAATAGACATGCGTTCCCTTTCCAAATCAGTCTTGGGAGACATCTCTTTGAAGAGGGTGATTCCGTGACAAGCCGGTAGATTACCGCGCTTAGAATCTTCCATACTGAATCTTTTCAGTACAGTGTCGATATACCTGGACTGCGAAAGTCCCAACATCCTCTTGGATCTATCACGATAGATCCGGATCCCCAGAATGTAAGAGGCATCACCCAGGTCTTTCATAGAGAACCTGTGTGACAAGAATCCTTTGACAGATTGTAGCATAGGAATGTCATTTCCTATCAATAGAATGTCATCCACGTACAAGACGAGGAATACGACACTTCTGGCCACAACTTTACTATATATGCACGGTTCATCTGGATTTTTGATAAAGTCATACTCTTTGACTGTCTCATCAAAACAGATGTTCCAACTCCGCGATGCCTGCTTTAGTCCATAAATAGACTTAAGCAGCTTGCATACTTTCCCGCTGCTCCCACTCTGATTGAATCCCTCTGGCTGATCCATATAGACGCTCTCTTCTAAATTTCCATTCAGAAAAGCCGTCTTTACGTCCATCTGCCAGATTTCATAATCATGGAAGGCAGCAATAGCAAGAAGGACCCGAATGGATTTGAGCATAGCCACTGGAGAAAAAGTTTCGTCATAGTCCAAACCAGGTCTTTGACGAAAACCCTTTGCAACAAGTCTAGCCTTATAGGTTTCCACCTGTCCATCTACACCAATTTTTTTCTTGAAGATCCATTTGCATCCTATGGGTTTTACCCCATCTGGAGCAAAGTCCAAAGTCCATACTTTGTTGGTGTACATGGACTCCATTTCGGTCCGCATTGCATCTAGCCATCGTACCGAGTCGCCGCTCTGGATGGCCTGCCGGAAGTCAGTAGGTTCATCATCATCTATGATGCAATCCTCTCTATCCCCATCTATGAGAAAACCGTAGTATCTCTCAGGCGGATGAGACGGCCTACTACTCCTGCGGAGGGGTGCGGGAATGTTCTGTTCTTCTTGAACCTCTGGTTCTGCCAAACTTTCAGTAACAGCTTGTGGTTCTGGAATTTCTTCCAGTTCTACTTCGCTCCCACTCTTCTGATTTTCTAAAAATTCAGTTTCTAAGAAGCGGGCATGACGAGAAACAAAAACCTTTTGTTCCTCTGCGTAATAGAAACAATATCCTGTAGAGTTCTTCGGATATCCCACAAACTTACACTCTACTGAGCGTGCCTCGAGCTTGTCCGGATGCTGCTTTTTTACAAAAGCTGGACATCCCCATGTCTTCAGGTACTGAAGATAGGGTTTCTTCCCACTCCACATCTGATATGGTGTGGTAGGCACAGTTTTGGTTGGAACTCTGTTCAAAAGATGTATCGCTGATTCTAGCGCATATCCCCAGAAAGATCGCGGTAACTCAGCATTACTCATCATGGATCGTACCATATCCAATAGGGTTCGATTCCGTCTCTCCGATACACCGTTATGCTGTGGAGTGTATGGAGGAGTAAGCTGAGAGAGAATTCCTTTCTCTTTTAGGTAACCTAGGAACTCGGCACTTAAGTATACTCCACCTCGATCAGATCTCAGTGCCTTAATACTTTTGCCTGTTTGGTTTTCCGCTTCACTCTTGTATTCCTTGAATTTCTCAAAGGCCTCGGATTTATGCTTCATCAAGAAGACATGTCCAAACCTAGAGAAATCATCTGTAAAAGTAATGAAGTAGGAATAACCACCTCTCGCATGTGTAGACATTGGACCGCATACATCACTGTGTATGAGTCCTAAGAGCTCGCTCGCTCTTACTCCTTGTCCAGTAAATGGAGTCTTTGTCATCTTTCCTTTGAGACAAGATTGACAAGTGTCATAAGATTGATATTCGAACGAGTCTAAATATCCTTCTCTATGCAACTTAGTCAACCTTCTCTCATTGATGTGACCCAGTCTACAATGCCATAAGAAAGCTTTATTTAAATCTGGAGACTTTCTTTTTAGTGTGTTCTGGACATTGAAAATTTGGAGTTGGTTTAAAACATATATGCCGTTATTTAGAGTACCGGACCCAATCAAACCATGATTAAGGTGGATGTTAACAACATCTCTTACAAACGTGAAATCATAACCTTTATTTGATAACAAGGAAACTGATATGATATTACACGTTAAGCTTGGTACAAAATAACAGTTATGTAAAACCAAAATGTGTCCACTCGTCAATCCTAGGTGATAATCCCCGACGGACGCAGCTCCCACGCTAGCTCCGTTAGCAACCCTGAGGATCATATCACCTTCCTTCAGCACTCTACGGTTTCTCAGTGCCTGCAATGAATTGCAAATATGAGATCCTGATCCGGTATCCAATACCCAGGAAGTAGAGTTGATCGACAGACAATTCTCAATTACAAACACACCTGAAGTCGAAGCCACAGCTTGCTTCGGTTCCTGGTTCTTGGCGTTCCACGCCTTGCAATCCTTCTTCCAGTGCCCTTTCCTGTGACAATGGAAGCACTCATCCTGGCCAACTATCGGTGCTGCAAGCTTTTTCTTTCCCTTCTTTCCCACCTTACTAACACCTCCTCTAGGTTTGGGTGCGGCCTTCTTCTTCCTTCCTTTGGCCCTAGCCTTGGACCCGGAAGAAGATGAACCGCCAACAAACATAGCGGGTGTTTCCCTTGCCTTCTGCAAGGTGCCCTCTGCACTCCTTAACATGTTCAGGAGTTCCGCAAGTTCAACTTCTTTTCCTTGAAGATTGAAGTTGAGGATAAACTGGGCGTAGGTGGGAGGAAGGGACTGGAGAATAAGGTCTGTATAGAGCTCATTATCCAAAGTCGTCCCAAGGTCTGCGAGCTCCTCAATATAGCCGATCATCTGTAGGACATGTTCACCTACCGATGACCCGACAGCCAACCTTGCTCGAAACAATTTCTTAGAGGTCTCGTATCTTGCTATACGAGATTGCTCTCCATAAAGTTCCTTTGTATGGAGAAATATGCCATCTAGGGACATATCCTCGTGCCTCCTCTGATGTTCATTGTTCATCGAGGCAAGCACGATGCACTTGGCTCTCGCACAATCTAAATCCCAGGTTTTGCGGATTTCCTTATCCGCATTGCTGGATTTGGGACCAGGGACAGCAGGTGCCGTAGCGGTGAGGACGTACCCTAATTTGTCATAGGTCAAGGCCATCTTGACATTCCGCAGCCAATCTTTATAGTTTGGCCCCGTCAGTATATTCTTTTCTAAAAGTAACTTAAGTCCAGTCATTTTCAGGGTCGCTGCAATTAGGAGAGAGAGAAGAAAACACTTTAGCATGATGCTCTTGCAAGTTTAGAGTGGTTTTTAGTTTATCTAAACTGGATGGCTCCCACTGTTTCTCGAATCCTTCCTCAAACCATAAAAGAAGAATTAGCCAGGACTATTCTCACCGTACAATACTTGCTTAACCGTTCAGCCAGGCTGGTGTCGGTACTTCGAGGGAGGTTTTCCAACGCTTTCGCGAAGTTCCTTAATTAAATAATCTCTTTTCTCTGGGGGCGTAACCCCGCTGACACTTTTCTGGACACCTACTAGGTTTATAGCATTGATCGTTAAGTGACGAATATCCTGATAAGTAGCATATACTCACAGTAGGATCGGGATCCAAATATCATCGTATGATAATGTTGATGGAATCCTACCAACATTCATCAAACTCCAAATGGTATGCATCTCTTTGCAAATTTCAGTTTCTTTAGAAATTCCCGATATATATTTTTGCCCCATGCTCTTATGACCTTGACGTATGCCAACAAATCATAAGTCACATGTCAAGTTCTGCCCATCATTTTCTTGTTAATTTGAACCCACCCGTATATACCCTTGACGTATGCCAACAAGGTAATGCGACTGTCCCAAACCAACACATCTATCTATGCAACAAATGAATACCCCAGCAGCTACCAAACACTATGCCTTGACGTATGCCAACAAGCATAGCTTGAATACTACTGACCATCCATAAGAAATGACGGAGGGCTACGACTGGTTTTGGCGAAACCGTGAACGTAGTGAACTTGATATAACCGAAGGAACCTGATAGCTTTTAAAAGGAGTGGTTAAAGCTCCGCATTTAAAAATATCTGTTTTAAAAAATAACCGAGTGGTTTCTTTTAAATTGTTCCAACGATTTAAACTTGGTTTATTTTCTTTGCATTACAGATAATGCGTCCCATCATTAACCTATCATTGCAGAAAACAACGAAAATATAACGTCCTCTTATGCCATCCGCATTCGCCACGGGGTCCCGTCATCACCCGTTAGGTTACTTAACTAACGACAGAGCGGGGGCTGGGCTAGAGCGGGTGTAAAACATAAGTGACGTCTAAATAGCTATCATATATATAGATATTTTACATTCGTCTGACGCAATGATATACATTCCAGAACACAGATAAACAATATTGGATTTACAAGCAATCTGTATTTCTTTTGAGCTTGCAAGAAAAGACAGATTACACAGTTGTGATGAATAGCCGATACCCCACCCTCGACCCCTACGGGTACGGCAAACTACCCGCCCGGCAGTTTGTGTACCCCACCTTAGGTCAGTCCTAGGAGCAAAAACAGTAAAATGAAATAATACAACGGTGGCTACAACCGCAACCTGGAAGTGCCCTGCAAAAATAATATTACAACAAATTACATTTACAACAAATGAATTAAACAATAACCCATTGCAAACCCCGGCTATACACCACAACAGTCCAATACAGTTTATATGCACAAACAGATATAACTGTTACAGAAATGTGCAACCCCCTGCCAACCGACATACTAGCAGTTAGGGGAGGTTTACGAACACATTTATCAATCACAGATATAATCCAATATGCAAATACTGTACAATTTCGATCGATTAAACAACATCAATATTGCTCCAAAATCTGCTCTGTTAAACAGTAACCTGAGCAAATATTAAATATTCCAGAGAACCCCAAATATAACAGAGAAGCAACAGAAGAAAACTCGGTTCCTAACTCGCCAACTCGGCGGCGGAACCGCGGCGACTAAGTAGGCTGAGGCCGCGGTTCCGCGGTGAGTTAAGCGATTCAGGAGACTGTTTTTCTTGGGTGTTCTACTGTGGTCATTTCAAGCTTTCTGCACTCACCTGAAAAATTTTAGGACTTCATTTTAAGTTCGACAGAAACTGAACAGATTTAGGGTTTTCCGGCTTCGTTTTTCCGTTCGAAATTCGTACAAATTTGCAATCAAGTTATTTAGTGTTTAGCGAGGCTCTGATACCACTGTAAGTCGATGTACTTCACCCCAGTACTTGTGGGGAGGCGGAATTTTCAAAAACGATCATGTTTAAAGAACGAACATCGACTAACCGCTTAAATCGAAGCTAAACTATAAATAACCGTACACAAAGTGTTTCTTAACTATTGTGTTTAGGGATTATACCAAAAGAAACCGGTCCTTCGTCTTTGTGTCCTCCTTTGTTCTCCTCGACCTTCTCTAGGTAGTAGACGATCCACCCGAGAGCAAAACACCAAGCTACGCCTCTAACTTGAGGTAACTAATCTACTTTGATTGCTAATCAAAGAAGAAAGGATGATATAGAGTGAAGGTAATGGATGTTTAAGTCTAACTAAACCTTTGATCTCAACACATGAGGATTAAGGATTAGTCTCTTGAAGATGAGAGCTTGAGGAGAGAGAATGTGAGATAAGATAATGAGATGAGAGAGAGTGTATCATAATATATTATGAAGCATTCTTATTTTTAGAATAATGAATAATAGAAATGAATAAGCATGCTTCATAAATGCAAAATGGTGATTCATTAAGCATGTGTCATTATCATTTATGGTGCAATAATGATAATGATGAATCACCCTCATGACTCACAATCTTATCCAAAGTAACCTCCTTAGTCACATCTTCTAGAAGCTTCTCGCACAATTACGAGAACGCCCCTCCGATCCGCAAAAATACGGAAAAGCTTTAGACTGTAAAAATCCAATAACCGGATACCAGTAACTGGCTTAAACCAAAGCCGACTGGTAAAAACTGTCCGAAAGTCATACGTGCGTAAACGCACGTATGCGTCCGAACCCTTTGTCGCAAAACCATGCGACCTCTATATCGTTTCGCCTGGAGTAGGAAACTCTCTGTGTGGGACTCTAGAGACTCGACTACTACGCTGGCAGTGGGTTTAACCACAGACCGCAAGCGGCACTAGCTGTACGTAACGGTCCCCAGGTAGTTGTCGATAAGAAGGCCGATGAGGAAACCCATCCGAACTCCTACTGAGTCTGATGTGACAATCTCCATACAGTCCGGTCCGTTCGTCCAAGACTATCGCATATCGGGCCTAGGGGGGCGGCAAGCGTCAGTCCCCTAATAGCGGTATAAGTCGTGTCGGAGGGAAGCCCATTACACCTTGAGAAACTATTGGAACCTACCAGTAAATCTCGCTTCCCCTGGCCAGGGACTTTGCGTAATGGCTCTCTGACACAGCGCGATATCTACTCCCAATACCGGGAGGGACGAATCCTGTCTAACCGCCACTGCCTCCAAGTGCTCGGGACTGCACCCAACTGCTACCTGTTTGCACGACTCCTTTGAGCCGTGGTAGGGTAGCAATCTAAGAACAGTGGGACACACTCGAGGTGAAGTAGCAGTGTCAAGTCTGCGGACTACGCTGTACTCATGTCACCTGGGAACTGCTCACTGACGACTGGTATCAAACCAACCAACAGTTCCCCGTGAGTCCTGTCCGGTGTACCCGTAACCTAACGAGCACCTGCATACTATCTCCAGTACTACGTACTGACGGCTGTGGGACAGACCATCTCCCCAACTGGGATGAGAAGCGTACACACCAGTCTACTCCGGAGTATCGATGCTCTGTCTCGATAATCCAACGACCAGGGACCAGAAAAAGGATGTGCTTGTAGACTACCCAGCCCCCACTAGTGTGACTGCCATCACAACGCTGGTAGACAAGCAAGATCCTAAGAGCTCTATCAATACGTACACTCACATATTAAGATAGAAAAACCAAGTAGCATACTACCATGTTTAGCAAGACTGTTATATACATGTGAATATCCCAAGCTTCTATTAAGTAATATACAAGCTAGTATGATACAGTAATGGCCTTCTAGGGCATAAACACTAACAATCTCCCACTTGCACTAGGGCCATGTACTGGCATATCGCAGACCGATGATCTCGAGTAGCCTCTCGAACTGAATCTGAGGTAGGGCCTTCGTGAATGGATCAGCAATGTTCTCTTCAGTAGCAACTCTCCGAACCTCGATCTCCCGACGATCAATGATCTCCCTGATCAGGTGATACCGCCTCAAGATGTGTCTGGACTTCTGATGGGACCTTGGTTCCTTCGCTAAAGCTATAGCTCCGTTGTTGTCGCAATACAGAGGTATTGGATCAACTATGGTAGGAACCACCTGAAGTTCTGTTAGGAACTTCTTCATCCAGACTGCTTCTTTTGCGGCATCGCAAGCAGCTATATACTCCGCTTCCATCGTCGAGTCAGCAACGGTGTCCTGCTTGGAGCTCCTCCAGCACACCGCCCCTCCATTGAGGGTAAAGACATAACCCGACATGGACTTGGAATCGTCCTTATCACTCTGGAAGCCGGAATCAGCAAAGGCCTCCAACCTGAGGTCTTTAGCGCCGTAAACCAAGAACATCTCCTTAGTCCTCCTCAGGTACTTGAGAATGTTCTTTACTGCTATCCAGTGTTTCTTCCCTGGGTCATACTGATACCGGCTTACCACGCTCAGTGCGTAAGCTACATCTGGTCTGGTACACAACATCGCATACATTATAGAGCCTACTGCAGAAGCGTAGGGTATAATAGACATGCGTTCCCTTTCCAAATCAGTCTTGGGAGACATCTCTTTGAAGAGGGTGATTCCGTGACAAGCCGGTAGATTACCGCGCTTAGAATCTTCCATACTGAATCTTTTCAGTACAGTGTCGATATACCTGGACTGCGAAAGTCCCAACATCCTCTTGGATCTATCACGATAGATCCGGATCCCCAGAATGTAAGAGGCATCACCCAGGTCTTTCATAGAGAACCTGTGTGACAAGAATCCTTTGACAGATTGTAGCATAGGAATGTCATTTCCTATCAATAGAATGTCATCCACGTACAAGACGAGGAATACGACACTTCTGGCCACAACTTTACTATATATGCACGGTTCATCTGGATTTTTGATAAAGTCATACTCTTTGACTGTCTCATCAAAACAGATGTTCCAACTCCGCGATGCCTGCTTTAGTCCATAAATGGACTTAAGCAGCTTGCATACTTTCCCGCTGCTCCCACTCTGATTGAATCCCTCTGGCTGATCCATATAGACGCTCTCTTCTAAATTTCCATTCAGAAAAGCCGTCTTTACGTCCATCTGCCAGATTTCATAATCATGGAAGGCAGCAATAGCAAGAAGGACCCGAATGGATTTGAGCATAGCCACTGGAGAAAAAGTTTCGTCATAGTCCAAACCAGGTCTTTGACGAAAACCCTTTGCAACAAGTCTAGCCTTATAGGTTTCCACCTGTCCATCTACACCAATTTTTTTCTTGAAGATCCATTTGCATCCTATGGGTTTTACCCCATCTGGAGCAAAGTCCAAAGTCCATACTTTGTTGGTGTACATGGACTCCATTTCGGTCCACATTGCATCTAGCCATCGTACCGAGTCGCCGCTCTGGATGGCCTGCCGGAAGTCAGTAGGTTCATCATCATCTATGATGCAATTCTCTCTATCCCCATCTATGAGAAAACCGTAGTATCTCTCAGGCGGATGAGACGGCCTACTACTCCTGCGGAGGGGTGCGGGAATGTTCTGTTCTTCTTGAACCTCTGGTTCTGCCAAACTTTCAGTAACAGCTTGTGGTTCTGGAATTTCTTCCAGTTCTACTTCGCTCCCACTCTTCTGATTTTCTAAAAATTCAGTTTCTAAGAAGCGGGCATGACGAGAAACAAAAACCTTTTGTTCCTCTGCGTAATAGAAACAATATCCTGTAGAGTTCTTCGGATATCCCACAAACTTACACTCTACTGAGCGTGCCTCGAGCTTGTCCGGATGCTGCTTTTTTACAAAAGCTGGACATCCCCATGTCTTCAGGTACTGAAGATAGGGTTTCTTCCCACTCCACATCTGATATGGTGTGGTAGGCACAGTTTTGGTTGGAACTCTGTTCAAAAGATGTATCGCTGATTCTAGCGCATATCCCCAGAAAGATCGCGGTAACTCAGCATTACTCATCATGGATCGTACCATATCCAATAGGGTTCGATTCCGTCTCTCCGATACACCGTTATGCTGTGGAGTGTATGGAGGAGTAAGCTGAGAGAGAATTCCTTTCTCTTTTAGGTAACCTAGGAACTCGGCACTTAAGTATTCTCCACCTCGATCAGATCTCAGTGCCTTAATACTTTTGCCTGTTTGGTTTTCCGCTTCACTCTTGTATTCCTTGAATTTCTCAAAGGCCTCGGATTTATGCTTCATCAAGAAGACATGTCCAAACCTAGAGAAATCATCTGTAAAAGTAATGAAGTAGGAATAACCACCTCTCGCATGTGTAGACATTGGACCGCATACATCACTGTGTATGAGTCCTAAGAGCTCGCTCACTCTTACTCCTTGTCCAGTAAATGGAGTCTTTGTCATCTTTCCTTTGAGACAAGATTGACAAGTGTCATAAGATTGATATTCGAACGAGTCTAAATATCCTTCTCTATGCAACTTAGTCAACCTTCTCTCATTGATGTGACCCAGTCTACAATGCCATAAGAAAGCTTTATTTAAATCTGGAGACTTTCATTTTAGTGTGTTCTGGACATTGAAAATTTGGAGTTGGTTTAAAACATATATGCCGTTATTTAGAGTACCGGACCCAATCAAACCATGATTAAGGTGGATGTTAACAACATCTCTTACAAACGTGAAATCATAACCTTTATTTGATAACAAGGAAACTGATATGATATTACACGTTAAGCTTGGTACAAAATAACAGTTATGTAAAACCAAAATGTGTCCACTTCGTCAATCCTAGGTGATAATCCCCGACGGACGCAGCTCCCACGCTAGCTCCGTTAGCAACCCTGAGGATCATATCACCTTCCTTCAGCACTCTACGGTTTCTCAGTGCCTGCAATGAATTGCAAATATGAGATCCTGATCCGGTATCCAATACCCAGGAAGTAGAGTTGATCGACAGACAATTCTCAATTACAAACACACCTGAAGTCGAAGCCACAGCTTGCTTCGGTTCCTGGTTCTTGGCGTTCCACGCCTTGCAATCCTTCTTCCAGTGCCCTTTCCTGTGACAATGGAAGCACTCATCCTGGCCAACTATCGGTGCTGCAAGCTTTTTCTTTCCCTTCTTTCCCACCTTACTAACACCTCCTCTAGGTTTGGGTGCGGCCTTCTTCTTCCTTCCTTTGGCCCTAGCCTTGGACCCGGAAGAAGATGAACCGCCAACAAACATAGCGGGTGTTTCCCTTGCCTTCTGCAAGGTGCCCTCTGCACTCCTTAACATGTTCAGGAGTTCCGCAAGTTCAACTTCTTTTCCTTGAAGATTGAAGTTGAGGATAAACTGGGCGTAGGTGGGAGGAAGGGACTGGAGAATAAGGTCTGTATAGAGCTCATTATCCAAAGTCGTCCCAAGGTCTGCGAGCTCCTCAATATAGCCGATCATCTGTAGGACATGTTCACCTACCGATGACCCGACAGCCAACCTTGCTCGAAACAATTTCTTAGAGGTCTCGTATCTTGCTATACGAGATTGCTCTCCATAAAGTTCCTTTGTATGGAGAAATATGCCATCTAGGGACATATCCTCGTGCCTCCTCTGATGTTCATTGTTCATCGAGGCAAGCACGATGCACTTGGCTCTCGCACAATCTAAATCCCAGGTTTTGCGGATTTCCTTATCCGCATTGCTGGATTTGGGACCAGGGACAGCAGGTGCCGTAGCGGTGAGGACGTACCCTAATTTGTCATAGGTCAAGGCCATCTTGACATTCCGCAGCCAATCTTTATAGTTTGGCCCCGTCAGTATATTCTTTTCTAAAAGTAACTTAAGTCCAGTCATTTTCAGGGTCGCTGCAATTAGGAGAGAAAGAAGAAAACACTTTAGCATGATGCTCTTGCAAGTTTAGAGTGGTTTTTAGTTTATCTAAACTGGATGGCTCCCACTGTTTCTCGAATCCTTCCTCAAACCATAAAAGAAGAATTAGCCAGGACTATTCTCACCGTACAATACTTGCTTAACCGTTCAGCCAGGCTGGTGTCGGTACTTCGAGGGAGGTTTTCCAACGCTTTCGCGAAGTTCCTTAATTAAATAACCTCTTTTCTCTGGGGGCGTAACCCCGCTGACACTTTTCTGGACACCTACTAGGTTTATAGCATTGATCGTTAAGTGACGAATATCCTGATAAGTAGCATATACTCACAGTAGGATCGGGATCCAAATATCATCGTATGATAATGTTGAAGGAATCCTACCAACATTCATCAAACTCCAAATGGTATGCATCTCTTTGCAAATTTCAGTTTCTTTAGAAATTCCCGATATATATTTTTGCCCCATGCTCTTATGACCTTGACGTATGCCAACAAATCATAAGTCACATGTCAAGTTCTGCCCATCATTTTCTTGTTAATTTGAACCCACCCGTATATACCCTTGACGTATGCCAACAAGGTAATGCGACTGTCCCAAACCAACACATCTATCTATGCAACAAATGAATACCCCAGCAGCTACCAAACACTATGCCTTGACGTATGCCAACAAGCATAGCTTGAATACTACTGACCATCCATAAGAAATGACGGAGGGCTACGACTGGTTTTGGCGAAACCGTGAACGTAGTGAACTTGATATAACCGAAGGAACCTGATAGCTTTTAAAAGGAGTGGTTAAAGCTCCGCATTTAAAAATATCTGTTTTAAAAAATAACCGAGTGGTTTCTTTTAAATTGTTCCAACGATTTAAACTTGGTTTATTTTCTTTGCATTACAGATAATGCGTCCCATCATTAACCTATCATTGCAGAAAACAACGAAAATATAACGTCCTCTTATGCCATCCGCATTCGCCACGGGGTCCCGTCATCACCCGTTAGGTTACTTAACTAACGACAGAGCGGGGGCTGGGCTAGAGCGGGTGTAAAACATAAGTGACGTCTAAATAGCTATCATATATATAGATATTTTACATTCGTCTGACGCAATGATATACATTCCAGAACACAGATAAACAATATTGGATTTACAAGCAATCTGTATTTCTTTTGAGCTTGCAAGAAAAGACAGATTACACAGTTGTGATGAATAGCCGATACCCCACCCTCGACCCCTACGGGTACGGCAAACTACCCGCCCGGCAGTTTGTGTACCCCACCTTAGGTCAGTCCTAGGAGCAAAAACAGTAAAATGAAATAATACAACGGTGGCTACAACCGCAACCTGGAAGTGCCCTGCAAAAATAATATTACAACAAATTACATTTACAACAAATGAATTAAACAATAACCCATTGCAAACCCCGGCTATACACCACAACAGTCCAATACAGTTTATATGCACAAACAGATATAACTGTTACAGAAATGTGCAACCCCCTGCCAACCGACATACTAGCAGTTAGGGGAGGTTTACGAACACATTTATCAATCACAGATATAATCCAATATGCAAATACTGTACAATTTCGATCGATTAAACAACATCAATATTGCTCCAAAATCTGCTCTGTTAAACAGTAACCTGAGCAAATATTAAATATTCCAGAGAACCCCAAATATAACAGAGAAGCAACAGAAGAAAACTCGGTTCCTAACTCGCCAACTCGGCGGCGGAACCGCGGCGACTAAGTAGGCTGAGGCCGCGGTTCCGCGGTGAGTTAAGCGATTCAGGAGACTGTTTTTCTTGGGTGTTCTACTGTGGTCATTTCAAGCTTTCTGCACTCACCTGAAAAATTTTAGGACTTCATTTTAAGTTCGACAGAAACTGAACAGATTTAGGGTTTTCCGGCTTCGTTTTTCCGTTCGAAATTCGTACAAATTTGCAATCAAGTTATTTAGTGTTTAGCGAGGCTCTGATACCACTGTAAGTCGATGTACTTCACCCCAGTACTTGTGGGGAGGCGGAATTTTCAAAAACGATCATGTTTAAAGAACGAACATCGACTAACCGCTTAAATCGAAGCTAAACTATAAATAACCGTACACAAAATGTTTCTTAACTATTGTGTTTAGGGATTATACCAAAAGAAACCGGTCCTTCGTCTTTGTGTCCTCCTTTGTTCTCCTCGACCTTCTCTAGGTAGTAGACGATCCACCCGAGAGCAAAACACCAAGCTACGCCTCTAACTTGAGGTAACTAATCTACTTTGATTGCTAATCAAAGAAGAAAGGATGATATAGAGTGAAGGTAATGGATGTTTAAGTCTAACTAAACCTTTGATCTCAACACATGAGGATTAAGGATTAGTCTCTTGAAGATGAGAGCTTGAGGAGAGAGAATGTGAGATAAGATAATGAGATGAGAGAGAGTGTATCATAATATATTATGAAGCATTCTTATTTTTAGAATAATGAATAATAGAAATGAATAAGCATGCTTCATAAATGCAAAATGGTGATTCATTAAGCATGTGTCATTATCATTTATGGTGCAATAATGATAATGATGAATCACCCTCATGACTCACAATCTTATCCAAAGTAACCTCCTTAGTCACATCTTCTAGAAGCTTCTCGCACAATTACGAGAACGCCCCTCCGATCCGCAAAAATACGGAAAAGCTTTAGACTGTAAAAATCCAATAACCGGATACCAGTAACTGGCTTAAACCAAAGCCGACTGGTAAAAACTGTCCGAAAGTCATACGTGCGTAAACGCACGTATGCGTCCGAACCCTTTGTCGCAAAACCATGCGACCTCTATATCGTTTCGCCTGGAGTAGGAAACTCTCTGTGTGGGACTCTAGAGACTCGACTACTACGCTGGCAGTGGGTTTAACCACAGACCGCAAGCGGCACTAGCTGTACGTAACGGTCCCCAGGTAGTTGTCGATAAGAAGGCCGATGAGGAAACCCATCCGAACTCCTACTGAGTCTGATGTGACAATCTCCATACAGTCCGGTCCGTTCGTCCAAGACTATCGCATATCGGGCCTAGGGGGGCGGCAAGCGTCAGTCCCCTAATAGCGGTATAAGTCGTGTCGGAGGGAAGCCCATTACACCTTGAGAAACTATTGGAACCTACCAGTAAATCTCGCTTGCCCTGGCCAGGGACTTTGCGTAATGGCTCTCTGACACAGCGCGATATCTACTCCCAATACCGGGAGGGACGAATCCTGTCTAACCGCCACTGCCTCCAAGTGCTCGGGACTGCACCCAACTGCTACCTGTTTGCACGACTCCTTTGAGCCGTGGTAGGGTAGCAATCTAAGAACAGTGGGACACACTCGAGGTGAAGTAGCAGTGTCAAGTCTGCGGACTACGCTGTACTCATGTCACCTGGGAACTGCTCACTGACGACTGGTATCAAACCAACCAACAGTTCCCCGTGAGTCCTGTCCGGTGTACCCGTAACCTAACGAGCACCTGCATACTATCTCCAGTACTACGTACTGACGGCTGTGGGACAGACCATCTCCCCAACTGGGATGAGAAGCGTACACACCAGTCTACTCCGGAGTATCGATGCTCTGTCTCGATAATCCAACGACCAGGGACCAGAAAAAGGATGTGCTTGTAGACTACCCAGCCCCCACTAGTGTGACTGCCATCACAACGCTGGTAGACAAGCAAGATCCTAAGAGCTCTATCAATACGTACACTCACATATTAAGATAGAAAAACCAAGTAGCATACTACCATGTTTAGCAAGACTGTTATATACATGTGAATATCCCAAGCTTCCATTAAGTAATATACAAGCTAGTATGATACAGTAATGGCCTTCTAGGGCATAAACACTAACAAAGATTGTCGGCATTAGTAACAAGATCAGGTATCAAGTCAAGCAGGGGTATATCGGGTCATGACAGTTAGTGCACATGTGCCAAGCGGATGCTCATAATAAAACTGTAGCAAGTACGGGTGCACAAATAAAAGCATGGATGCATAAATATTTGTCAGGGGTTACATCATGACTATGTAGGATGCACAATATCAAGTATGGGGTACTGATGTATTAATAATATGAGTTAATGTAATATGAGGTGTAATTAGGTATGCAGAATTAATGGTATGGATACATAAATAAATATGGATGCATAACTAACTATTACGGATTGCAACTATAGCTCCATTACTAAGTAGGATGCACATTATCTAGCATGGGGTGTCACTATAACAATAATATGTAACAATATGACCTGGTATGCAAATAGATATAAGATTAATGGTATGGATGCACAATTATCGATTAGGGTTATATTTACAGTTCCAAGACTAAGTGGGATGCACATTATTAAGCATGGGGTGTCACTACAATAATAACATGAATTAATATGATCTATAGATGCATTTATATATATTTTAAATGATATGGATGCAAATGGGTATCCGAAAACGGTAAAACTTTAATATGGATGTATAATGTGATAAACGGGTAACATTTTACTCATATGGATGCATAATATTATAACTAGCATGTAGCAAGATGAATTAGCATGCGACTAGATATGTAAATAATGATATAGATGCAAACGGACGTCGTATAACAGTAAAATGATAAAAATGGTAATGTGGGATGTACAAATAAGCAATATGAAATGTTATTATTCAATTGGGTGCAGTATATTGTAGTATAGCATGTAGCGAGGTAAATTTGCCTCGATCGGATCACACGACGGATACGCACGGCACGTCCGACGTCGGTAAATTATCGCAACGTACACGCGGCACGCGGGACGGGTCTAGGCAAAGCGAGAGGGTGTTCACGCGAGCAAGGTGCGTTCACTGGATCGTCGGATCGGCAGCGTCGACGCAACTCCGGCGATCGCTAGAAACAAGATTCAAGAAAAGATAAAGAAAAGAAAAAGGAAAGAAGAAGAGGAAGAAGAAGAGAGAGGGGACTGCTTACTGGGTTGTGTACTGGGGTCAGGGAGATGAGATGGTGGCGACGAGATCAACGGAGCTCCGGCGACAAGGCTAGGGTTTGGCTTTGAGGAGTTAGGGTTTAGGCTCAGGTGTTGGTGCAGGCTGGGGTTCGGGTGCAGGGATCTTGGTGCTCGGAAAGGAGGAAGGAGAGGAAGAAGACGACGAGGAGGAGGAGAGACCGGAAATGGAGGTAGTGACGAGGTCGGGTTAGTGGAGGCAGAGGAGTTTTAGGGTTAGGGTTTCGATGAGTTGTGTGTTCTTGAGGAGGGGCTCGGGGTTAAATAGAGAGGAGAGGGAGAGAAAGAAGGAGGGAGGTGACGATAGCGCGCGGGCGGTGACCACACTCGAGAAGTGAACAGTACCTCCGAGAGGAGAGAGAGAGGGCGCGAGAGGAGAGAGAAAGGGGAGAGAGAGAAAGAGAAAGAGAAAGAGAGAGAGACTAAGTGGTGGGGTCAGAGGGAGAGAGAGAGTTGTTAAAGTCGTTTGGATTTTAATTGAAAATGATTTTTGTTGGTTATTTAAATTTTTTTAAGTTGTCGATTAAAATAAAGATATTATATTAAATAAAATTGGATTTTCTGGTAAATACAAATTTAGTCCAAAATACGTCCGGGTCGGATCTAAAAATTCAGTTTCAAAATACGAAAAATATATGTGTCGACTAAAATTAAAATTGGATATCCGGGTAACGAAAATGCATATCCCCAAGAACGGATGCACGTACGTGCGCGTAATCATCCAAACAAGTCCGTTTCACTGAACGGGACGAGAACAAGATGCGCGGATGCTACGACAGGGTTAGGGGCATCATGCAGGCCATGCAATGTATTTTTAAAATATTTTATGTGATTTTAAATGCTATATTTAAAAATGCAGATGCCAGATCAATGCCAATATGCAGTATGTAAATATGGAAGTGCACGAGTCCACGTGATAAGTCAGGATAAATCATAAACATGAATCAAGACAGATTTCAAGCAAGCGGGTCGGGTCAAATGCAATACAAATGTCAAACACACTATTCGTACCCAAAACACTATGAATCAAGAAAATACCATAAATAAAGAAATACTTGAACTAGAACTGGTATAAATGAACTAGAGTGTTACAAAGGTGAAGTAGGGTGGTCGACGGTGAGGTGATGGGTGCGGGCGACGAAAGCGTGAGGGCGATCGGCGGTGAGGTGATAGGTTCTTGCAGCGTGGGTTCTAAGGTTGCAGCGAGGGAGAGAGAGGGAGGTAAGGTGGAGGTGGTCGAGGAGGAGTCGGGGATGCAGGCGACGAGAGTAGTCGACGGCGTGGGGCGAGCGCGGGGGCGTGGGTTCTCGCGAGAGTTCGAGCGCGAAGAAGAAGATGAGGCAGAAAGAAAGGATGTGGGGAAAAATAAGATTATGTAAAAAAATTAATATATAAAAAATATATAAAGAAAGAGAGGGAGAGAGCTGTGCAATCTTTTTGCTTGGGGAAAAATATATAAAAATATATTTAGTTAAATTATATATATATATATATATATATATTCCTATAGAATCAGTTTAAATATATTAGGATTTAAAATATTAATAAATTTGAGTGTTTGGTTAATACAAAAATAGTCCAAAACACGCCCGGATCGGATTTAAAATTATGGTTTGAAAATACGGTTAATATACATGTCAACCAAAACTAAAATATGATATCTGGGTAACGAAAATGCATACCCCAAAAAACGGATACACGTAGCGTGTACGTAGCTATCCAAACGAGTTCGTTCCACTAAACGGAACAAGAACAAGATGTACAGATGCTACCACGGGGTCAGGGGTATGATGCAGGCCATGCTAGATATTTTAAAAATATTTTATTTGACTTTATTTGTTTTATTAAAAAAATGCAGATGCTCGGTATAATGCAAGTATGCAGAATAAACAACATGAAAGTGCACGGATCCTCACAACCAGCCGGGATAAATCATAAACAGGAATCAAGACGAGTTTCCAGCAAACGGGTCGGGTCGGATGCAAATACAGATGCCAATTATATTATTCGCACCCAAAACACAATAAATCAAGAAATAGTCATAAATAAAGAAATAACCAAAACAGAACCGGTATAAATGAACTAGGATGTTACACACACCTATTTGGTTTAGACCTACTTGGAACGACGGCTAATTAATGACAACCCTTCATATGCAACAGGAAAAAAATAGAAGAAAAGGGTGGGGGGATATTCATTTAATATCATTGAGCTGTAACTCTACTGTTATAATGATCTCTTCTGTCATGATCAACAAGACCTAGCTCAATTGATACTAATTTCCTTTTCAATGTGAGCGATTGCAAGTTCCGTGCTGGTTTCAAAAAAAGAAAGGAAAAAAAGAAAAAAAAACACTTTAGGATTGCCACCATAATAAGACAAACTATAACTAAGACAACTCTTTTTCACTGACTATTCAAATTCAAATTCAAACTCAAAAATGCAGGCAAAGTCTTCATACATAGAGTTTTATGCAACATGAATAAACTATATTCATATAGCCAAAATTTGATCTGGAATAAATTATGTGAGTATGGAAAAGTAGAAAAAGAATAAAGAGATAAATATAAATACAAACTAGCATGGCACGTGCAAAATACTCCTCCTATGAGCTGTGAGCATGTGAGTCTGAGACTGTTGTCCAACTCAATGTGGAGCAAACCCTAGTTTTGCCCTCTTCCTTCAAAAATCCAAGTAATCCCGCCCTAAATCATCTCCTCCATCATCAATTTTCTCTCTTTAAAAAAAAATCTAAAGGGAAAAAATGATCCTCTCTCCTGCTCTCCTCCCCCTTCCTCTCCTCAACCCCCGCCGCCGCCGCCGCCATCGCCCCATCACGGCCGTGGATGCCGCCCAACCCTTCGACTTCGAAGCCATCGCCGCCTCAAGATCAACATCTAGATCTCAACCTCAACCTCAAGATCCCCTCAAGATCGCCATCATCGGCTTCGGAAACTTCGGCCAGTTCCTGGCCAAGACCTTCTCCGCCCAAGGCCACACCCTCCTCGCCCACTCCCGCTCCGACCACTCCGCCGCCGCCGCCTCCCTCAACGCCGCCTTCTTCCCCGACCTCCACGACCTCTGCGAGCAGCACCCCGACGTCGTCCTCCTCTCCACCTCCATCCTCTCCACCGCCTCCGTCCTCCGCTCCCTTCCCCTCCGCTCCCTCCGGCGCGACACCCTCTTCGCCGACGTCCTCTCCGTCAAGGAGTTCCCCAAAAACCTCTTCTTGCGGAACCTACCCCCGCATTTCGACATCCTTTGCACCCACCCCATGTTCGGGCCCGAATCCGGGAAGCACGGCTGGAAGGGCCTCCCCTTCGTCTTCGACAAGGTCCGGATCGGGGATTCCGAGTCCAGGATCGGTCGATGCGCCAGGTTTCTGGATATTTTCTTGAAGGAAGGGTGTAGGATGGTGGAGATGACCTGCGAAGAGCATGATGAGAACGCGGTAGAGACACAGTTCCTGACGCATACGGTCGGGAGGATGCTGGCGATGCTCGATTTGAAGGATACCCCGATTAACACCAAGGGGTATGAGGTGTTAAGGGAGTTGAAGGATAATACTTGCAAGGATAGTTTTGAACTGTACAAAGGGTTGTTTATGTACAACAAGAACGCTACCGAGATGTTGGAGAGGCTTGATGCGGCACTCGATAAGTTGAAGAAGGAGCTGTTTGAGTATTTGCATGATGTGTCGAGGAGGCAGCTATTTGATAGTGGTCCACCTTCGCCGTCTCCTCCTCGCAATTGATCGGTATGGTCAACTTTTTATGGTACCCAGTACTAAGGTACTTGGGTCCCGAGTGCTGTATGTCGTTAGATTATTTAGGATGGGTTTAATTTGCTTTTGCTTTAGCTGGTTGCAGATGTACGGTCCTTTCTTTTTCTTTAGATTGCATACCATTAATATCCTAAAAGGCTTCAAGTGCATAGCTTTAGAAAAATATCCCATTTTGTTGGGAGTAGGCATCCTCGATTGAATTTTACCAACATTTTGCCCCCTCAATGTATCGAGCACATTGCATTTTGAGAATTGAATGTTATATACCATTGTTGTTGAATTTGATGATGCCTTTACTTTAATTAGAGGACTTGTTTTTGCCTTGCTTATATACATGGTGATGATAGACCATTTATCAATTGAAATGTGTTGATTGTAGTCTTAATGAGTAGGTTAGTTATCTATACATGGTGATGAGGGACCATTTATCAATGGAAGCCAAAGAGACGCCATGATTTACTTGTGAGTTTTGAATGCCAAGAGTTGTGTTAATTGTTTCAATTGAAGTGTTATACTTTTTATTAAGTCGTTTTTGAATTCCAAAAGTCATATGTTAGCTTTCAAATGTCTATATAAATGCAAGATATCTTATGAATGGAATAGTTGATGAATGATATTTGCTATTGAAAATTTTGGGATTTGAGATTGATCATTTTGAGCTTTGCGGAGTTCTCTTTGCATTTGGCTGCATTCGAATACCAATCAACTACTACTTTCGATCTTTGGTTGTTGCATTAACTTTTGAATTCTCTGCTCATTCACACCGTCATCATCATTTGTTTAATATGTTTGGTTATCTTCTTCATCATCTAGTCACATCATCATCATCTCTACCTTCAAATTTAGAATGTTCGCAATTAAAAACAACATAAAAACGGATGACTTCCCAAATAATACCGGTTTCCAATTCTCCATCAATCATTATTTTCATGAGATCACCACCGCTTCAACAACAAACCACCATAATTACCATCATCTGGTCACTTACAAGATACCACATTGAATCCTCAGATTTCTCCATGAAAAACTTAAGGCTTTAAGAGACATAAGCCACTCATTGTAGATTCTGCTGAAAAATGAAAAGAGCATTGAACACCTTAAACTTTTTTGAAACTATTGGATTTGTTTTTGGCAACTATCATATTTTCATATTTCCAAATCTTGCATTTTCTACTTGTTACTTGAAGGATGAATTCATCGAATCCCTAGACTCCAACAACTATGTGAACTTTTAAAGAATTCTAATCTTGTTTGTCAGTGTATATTACTATGTAAAGAAGGTGCACAATAAGGCATCTGATGGAGCTTCATGAAGAGTTCCTTCTTGCAAAAATACACCAGATGGTAGTTTAAAATACACGTAAATGCAGTTTATGTTAGGGGCTTCACATTAATTACTGTTCCCTTTCTTGGAATTCAAATAATGGACTACAGTATACTATTTGATTCTAGTATACACATTTTATACTTTGATATGACCTAGAATACCACTTCACTATAATAGACCTGATATGATTCTAGTAAATACATGTTTTACGCTCCTTAGAATTTACTAGTCTCAGATAGTCCCTTCCAACAAACTGCCTTACTATGGACCGTTGGTACAAGCTTCATATTCTTCTGAGGAAGTTTTGCGACTTTTGTCCACGTAAATTTTGTGAACAATTCTTGTTCTGATGTGAATTTTGTATGATTCTTTGTTCTTGAAGGGAGAATCAGGGTTGCTTATTGTGGTTGAGGATAAGAACATACCCTTGATTCCATCATCATGGAGTTGTTTGGAAAACTTGACCATTTTTTATGTAGGGATCAAGTTCCGTCGATATGTCAAAGTTTTGATTTGAAGTATTGTGAGGCTAAAGCTTGGAAAAATCAAGTTTAAAATATTCGATAAACCTTGCAAAGTCTTCAAGTTTTGTTAATTTGAGATTTTTTTAATCTTGACTTCTTGAATATACATGAGAGTATTTTAGAGCCAAGATATCATCCTTCAATATTTATTTCTTTACCTTTATCCATTGCCTTAAGCCTAGATAGGGTTGAATGACTATGTAGTCGGCAAAATTAGAAGAACCAAAAGAGGAGCACACATCACTTTGTTTGCTTCTAAAGATTGCAATTAATGATTACAATAAGGGGCACACCTAGCAACCTTTTTCTCTTATAAATAATTCATTAGTAAGTAATAAGGGTACCAAACAATCTATACCATAGGTCTATAAATTTCCTTCTTTGTGATAGCTTTCTTGTAATAGTTGGGGCTCTTAATCATCTTTTGTGAAAAGAAGCTGTGCTATCTCGACAAATCGAAAAGAAAGGACAACAATCATGGGAATTACAGTATTACACTCCAAGAATCTACTTTACTAACAAGTTATTAGAATTTCTTGAGCATCCAAAAACTCCTAACCACTATTGAAAAAAGCCTCCTAAAGCTCCGTTGAAGCCTCGTTTTGTCGGAAAGCGATCACGAACCACTTCGCTTTCGTATAAATTGATAGTATAAAGCCGCTATGCTGCTTTAGTGGCATGAAACCCCGTTTTGGCCCGCTTTTATGCGCTTGTGCAGCTTCTGAATGTAACTATCTCTGCAAGCAGTCATGAATCCGAGACGGACGATACAACTGAGATGGCCGATTCCGCTCCCAAATATGACCACCCGGTGCCGACACCGGGATTTTAAAACTCGACTTCAACCACCCTTTTCGGAATCTTGGTATGTGACGATCTGGAAGTAAGCCTTTATGTATTTAACATCATTCATCCCATATCTAAGAGCAGGTTTTTTAATAACTACTCCCTCCGTCCCTTTTTACTTGTCATTTTGGAGAGAAAAAAGTGTCGCACTTTACTTGACGTTTTTGGAATAACGAGAAAATCATTAATGATAAAGATGTCAATAAATGATACAATACCAAAAATAGCCTAGAAAATTAACCGTTGATATTAAAAAAGTGATAATGTTTTTCTTAATAGTTGAGGGCAGAAATGATATGATTTTTTTAGCGGTGATGTGGCAATAGATTAATTGCTGATGTTAAAAAAATGATAATGCTTTCCTTAATTGGTGTGCATTCCTCAAAAATGACAAATAAAAAGGGACGGGGACATTCAAAATCCCTGGCAAGTTGAGATTCTTCGGAATGCTTTTCCTTCTTTTATGAACTTCCTATGCATTCCTTGGACAATATTTTGCTCTCCCCTCACATGCATAATGTAGTGCATAATAATCAACCTGCTAACTCTGACAGTTCTATTAAGAATTCCGGTATCTTGGCCTATGTTGATACCTCTCAAGATTTACCTAACACTTCTACTTCTATTCATAATCTGATACAACCTACTGCTACATGGCCTATTTTCTGTCTCCTCGACTAATGCTAGTATTTCTGCTAATGTTCGCACTTCTGTTAATACAGTTAATGTTGACATTACTACTCCTCACGTATTTCTACTAGGGTTGGTTCTGACACTCAATATACTGTTTCTAATCCTGCCATTACTGCTAATTTTAATATTTCTGCTAATAAGTTCTGTACTGGTACTATTAATGTGAGCAATTCTGATAATATGACCTGTACTGACACCGACTCTTCACCCCTTGAGCTTTTATCTGATTCTTTCCCTTGTATACATTCTGATACTGTGATTAATAATATCTCCAACACTCCTGTCCTCAGTAACCATCCTTGTGAGAACAATAGTCCTTTTACACCCTCCACTACTCCTTTTTAGCCTCCTGGTTTTATCCCTTCTCCTTATGAATCTCCCAGGAAACCCAAAATCACTTATAGAAAGAAAATCTCCCTCTCTGCCTTCTCCAATCACAAGTTTCGTAAAGCTGCCGCTCCCCCTCTTCCTTTAAAGCTTTACAATATGTCTAATAATCTGATGATGGATATTGGGGAAAACACTGAGAGGATATCAAATTTTTTGGAGAATGAAGGGGAATCCTTATAATTCTTTCGCCCTGATTTTGTTGCCTTTTCTTTTCTATGATTATTATTAGCTGGAACGTGAGGCATCTCTTCTTCTTTGAAGAGAAGAAAAGCCAGAGATATTCTTACTTTTTCTAACCGTGACTTTAAGTGGCAACCTTGATACCTGGCATCAACTTGATGCTGTGGGACAAAGTGGAGGGATCCTTGAAGGTTTTAATAGTATTAAGTTTAAATGCAATAACCTCTTTATTGGTAGCTTTTCCATCTTTCTGCATGTTACTGCTTTACATGAAAACTTTAGCTTCATTTTCACTTCCGTTTATGTCCCCTGCACAAATGCTCTTAAACATATATGCAAGGTTGCACGGATACGGACACGGACACGGGGACACGGACACGATACGATGCGACACGGCGACACGGCAAAATCCCAAAATATAGGATACGAGGACACGGATATATAATTATAATAAAGATGGCACCATAATGTTACAACAACATATTCGGCAAAAAGTCAACAATACAAAGGTTCCACCAAGATTATGGTTTTTCTCGTCTTTAATTGAAAAAAAAATAAGGTCGCCGCTACTATGAGAATCACATTTGGTGTCGTGGCTACATTTAAACGTGTTCGACACGTGTCCAATACGTTTCCAAATCCAAAGCCGTCTCATTTCGAAGCGGGACACGGAAATTCCGTGTCGGATACGTATCGTGCAAGTGTCATGTACGAATCCGTGTCCGACACGGATACAGCAACCTAAAAGACGTGTCCCTATAACCTAGCATATATGCTACAATGAATTAAAAAGTGCCAGAGCCAACTTTTCTGGACCCTTGGTGTTATCAGGGAACTTTAATGCTTACCTTATACAAAACTGAGAGAATTTGTAAGCGTACTCATATGCCTAGCACTTCTGTTTTTCAACAGTTTACCGGGATATGAATCTTATTAATATATCTCTTACTGGTAGAAAGTTCATCTGGAGTAATGGTACTTCTTTTGCTAGATTAGATAGGTTTCTTGTTTCTAATGATTGGAATACTCTTGTATTTGATTTTTGCTAATATGCCCTGCCTAACAATTACTCTAATCATTGCTCCATTGCCTTTGATACTAATATTTTCAAGACACAGCAGTATTTTTAGATTTGAGAAAATCTGGCCCTCTTACCCTAATTTTAATGATATTATTGCTTCTGTTTGGTGCAATTTCAGAACTAAAAGAGAGCCTATAAGTTCTTTTGTCTGTAAACTGAGACACCTATTTCTAAAAAACGGAAAAAATTACTTTTGGGAGCATTTTACAAAAGAAAAAGAAGAATTTAAAGGATATTTCTGACTGGAACAGTGTAAAGGAAATCAGATCTCTTAATGATGATGAGATTGCTCTTTTTAAAGACTTGAAAACTGAATTGCATGATATTAGTTTGAAAGAAGAAATTTATTGGAAACAAAGATCAAGAGTTCAATGGCTTAAAGAGGATGATTTGAATATTGTTTTTTTTTCCTCCATAAAATAACAAACTTTCATAAAAAACATAACTTCATTCATGCTCTAGATGTTAATGGTTCCTTAACAAATAACATTGATGATATGCATAAAGAATTTCACAGTTTGTATAAGATTTTGCTTGATACTCTTACTTTCAATATTGATGTTGATTTTCATGATATTTTTTCTGGCTCTACTCCTATTCAGCTAGAGGCTCAGGATTTGCCTTTTAATATTGAGGAAATCAAAGGGACCATCTTCGGATTAGGTGTTAATAAAGCTCCATGTCCAAATGGGTACTCATTGATGTTCTATCAATACTTTTGGGATCTATTGAAAGGGGAACTAATTGATTCTTCAATTTTATTCATAAAGCGGATGTTCTTTAGAAAGGATTAATTATGCAATTATCTGTTTAATTCCTAAGGTAGATGGGGCTCAGAAAGCCAAGGATTTTAGACCATTAGCCTTCTTAACAGTATTTTAAAGATTTTTACCAAAGTTTTTGCTAATAGGTTGGGGCCCTGCTTCTTGACGTATTGTGCAAGACTTAATTTGCTTTTATGGCCAATAATTCTACTCTTGATTGCTTTTCTATTGCTCATGAATTGGTAAATGCTTGTTCTAAGACTAAGTCTATGACGATTTTGCTTAAAATTGACTTTCAAAAAGCCTTTGACCCTGTCAATTGGAACTTTTTGTTGGATATCTTAAAACTGAAAGGCTTTGGTCTAAAATGGATTAGATGGATTTCCATGATATTGCATTCTTCAAGTTCTCAGGTAATGGTTAATGAGCGTTTGGGGAATATAATTAAATGTAGAAGGGGTTGAAACAAGGGGATCCTCTATCCCCAATGTTCTTTAATATTGCAGTGGATGACTTGCAAGGATGCTACTCAAGGCCAGGGAACAAGACAAGTTATCTATTCCAAAGCTCAAAGGTGAGCTCAAAAACTTGCCTTCCATACAATTTGCAGGTGATACAATCTTCTTTTGCAAAGCTAATGAAAATGAAATCCTTATCTTGAAAATGATTCTGTTTATTTTTTACGGTATGTCTGGTTTAAATATTAACTTTCATAAGAGTTTCATTTTTTTTATTTTGGAAAAAAACTATTTCTTGGTGAATAGTTAGCTAATATTTTTAATTGTAAGCTTTCCTCTTTTTCCACTACATATCTTGGGTTACCCCTCAAAGTTGGCCTTGTTGATAAACAATATTGGAATGCTCTTATTGCTTAGGTGCAATGCAAGTTGTCCGCTTGGAAAGGGAAAAATCTCTCTATTGGGGAAGACTCACTCTTATCAATTCTATACTCTTCTCTCTTTCCCTATATTTTATGTCCTTTTTTAAGTTGCCTAAATGGGTGATTACCAAGATTGATGCAATTAGAACCAACTTTCTTTGGAGGGAGGTTAATAAGGATAAGAGATGGTATAATTTGGTTAAGTGGGATAAGATTTGCCTCAGCAAAGAGGAGGGAGGGTTAGGCATAAAAAACCTGGAACATTTTAACATTTCTCTTTTGTGTAAATGGATGTGGCATCTTTATAAGTCTGATACATTTTCTATGATGGTTCTTAGATCCATTTACAACTTGAGTAACAGAAGCTTTCATATGCATAACTTCTTTTTTTGGAAAAATTTAGATGCTTGTAAACAATTGTTTCATGATATTACTTGGAACTTGGGTGATGGCTCTCTAATTCATTTCTGGATTGATATTTGGGTCAATAAGGATACTTTGGCTAAGCAGTTCCCATCTCTTCATGCTAAAGCTTGGAATCCTGATGACCTTGTATACACTCAAGGCCACTTTAATAATGATGGTTGCCAGTAGAAGCCTACTTTTCGTAAAACTCTCTTTGAGGCTGATAGGAACTCTCTTATGCATCTTATGCAATCTATTTCTTATGTGCTATATTGATTCCACTATCAAGGATGATATTAGATGGCCTGGTGTTAAGTCCGCTTATAATATTTTTAATTCCATTGCTCAGCCTTTTCCTTATCATAGAACCATTTGAGTCAACTCGGCTCCACTTAAAGTTAAAATCTTTGTCTGGGTGTTAGCTAAAGATATGATCTTCATAAAAGATAATCTGATTAAAAGAGGTTGGTTACATAATGCTGGTTGCATTTTGATAATTGCATGATCGAATCTTCTAACCATTTATTAATTTTTTGAGTGTAAAATAACCAAATGTGTGTGGAGGGACATCATTCAAGCTCTCAAGGTACATTCCATCCCTGTATCCTTTATTGATGCTATCACTACTTGAGGAGAAGCCAACATTCATAAAAAAATTGATCATTTATGGCTTGTACTCTTATATTCTATCTGTTAGAATATTTGTTAGTTAGAAACAACAGAATCTTTAATGATGTACATACCCCCATAGCCAGCTTCTAAACACTATACTTCATCATTTCTTTATCCGGGTTGGAGGCATGTCCTGTAATCATAAGAACAATGTCATTAATACCTCAGTTCAATAGCATTAAAGCTTTGTTTAAGGGTGAGGTTAGCATTCTGCTACAGTGAAGTTATAATCCCTTGCTATCCATCTAATTGCTGCTATAGTATTGTATGTCCTGATTATCAAAGGCAGATGATGTTAAAAAAAACCTTTACTTTGAAATCTGACTTTACTTTTTTTGCCTCTCTCTCTCTTTCTCTCTCTCTCTCTCTCTCTATATATATATATATATATATATGAGAATAATGGAGGAAAGATGCCATAGGAGGGAATTGCCTTCTATGGCATCGAAAAAATACTCACCCTCATTTTTTCCGACGATCAGCATCCACCATTTTCATCGTTGTCATCTAAGATTTGGGTACACCAAATTTCATGTGATTCTACAACCTTTTCACCGTTGATTTAGCAATGTAAAAAGTTCTATTGTCGGTAAACCGTTAATTTTGAACCCACTAAATCAACGGTGAAAAAGTTGTAGAATCACATGAAATTTGATGAACCCACATTTTAAATGATAACGATGAAGATGATGGATGCCGATCGCTGGAAAAAATGAGGAAGGGTGTATTTTTTCAACGCCATAGGAGGAAATTCGCCCATATATATATATATATATATATATATATATATATATATATATATATATAATCAAAAACAACTGTTTTTTCTTCTGCAATATCAATTTTACATAACCTAAATTACTCATGTTATGGTGCTCAGTTCAAGCTTTACTAGTTTGTGTCCTTAATTGGATGCGGCTAGGTTTTAACTGAGGCGTTTTGATTTATATCATATGTTTCTGCTGAATATCATATGTTTGCTTGCTATGTGATGTAAGCTCTTCAGGGTTTCACCTTCATAGTTCATAACAGAGTGTGCATTTTAGCATTTTTATTGGGCCATGTTTTTTTATTGTGATTGCAGGTACATAAGCTGTTGCACTCACAAACATTGATCTCAAACTAAAAAGATGCTGCAAGTTTCATTTCTAGGAAAAACATTACTGCATGGTGGTTGATTTTTGAAAGGGATTGCTCTTTGAAAACTGAAGCTCATACAGTCAGCCATGACCTTAAAGAGACAAATTTATAGACTGCTCGTTTGCTGTCCTCCTTTCCCTTCTCGGGCATCTGCATCCCCCGCCCCCTTTCTGTAAATCTTCAGTTGTTTTTTCTGCGCCTCTTTTTCCTTCTCTTTTGTGAGGTGCCTGCATGCACACATGAAAAAGGTGTATAGCCTTATCTGGTTTTTCTCGGCAGAACCGCTGTTGTTCCTTGTTTTTAATTTTTTTATATCAATATAGTTTATGGGACGGACTTTACTAAAGAGTTATGCTTTTACCTTCAAAAAGAAGAAAGAAAAAAAAAATCATTCGTCCCATAACATCTAATAAGAGTAAAAGGAAGCTCCATAGACCTGGGAGAACAAGTCGTCAGATCTCTTCTACTCCCCAGTCAAAGCTGATATTTAAAGAAAAATAAAACTATGTCTATGTCATGGTTCCTTCCTATCGTTACCTTTAACAATTCAATAACCAAATCTCTATCCATGCTCTTAACAAGATAACAACAAGAGTTAGGTAACTGCTGAATGTGACTATCTCGCTCTGCTTTACATCCCCCCATCCCCATCCCCCCACCCTGGCCCCATGCACGCATCGTGCAAAACTTTACAAGCTAAAACATTTTATAAAAGTGGAGGTTGTTCCAAATGATCCTACTGGCTGTACGTTTATGCTGGTATGCTTTCCTTCTTTCGTATTTTTTGGCTGTAATTTTTTCTCGCCTGGATCAAGTGTTCAACAAATAGATTCCAGGTGGAAGAAAACTACCGGCTCATTGTCTTAGATTTTCCAAATTATATTTGACAGTGCGATCTGTTCAGGGTTTTGATAATCTCAGGAACCGAACCAGAGTGTTGCCTTGCCCCTCCGCAATGGAGAATACAGAACATAGATGACAGGGATCATTTTTTAAAGGAGAATATCATAGCGTGGTATTATAAATATTTTCTTATTCATGTTTTTGCACCTCTTTATTGAGTGCTTAATGGACAACTTTTTGCCTTTAAGGTTGAGAAAAAAACATGTTTTTTTCTCTTGCTGCATTCCCTGTGCAGGATTCAGCTTCTTATATGCATTTTAAAATGTGCAAGGACATAGTGGATCATATGCCTGGAGTTGTTCGTATAGATATTGTTAAGATGGCTCTCTAGGCAAAGGTACATTTGTATACATCTCTTCTGATCCAGAACAAATACAAGCTAACTGTTTATACAATTTCAAATAGCTTCTTATGCGAATAAATGATTGAGCTACATCTGCATCGAACTGTTTATGATTCTGTCGGTGTTGGAAGTTATTTGGTTTATATCTCGAATCCCTTTTACTGTACATTTGTTGGATGGCACGAATCATGTCCAATCATGATACATATCAAACACCTGATGTGTGTGCTTATGTATGTAACACAACTGATGTTATTTGTGTGCGCGTACACGTGCTCATGCACATGTGTGCGCTTGTGAAATACTATTGATGCTTCATAGGCATGTATGCATGCATTGTCAGTTTACTGATGCTGTGCGGCTGTGCCATGTCTGGGTAAAAATGTGAAGGGTTGATGTTGCAAGGGTCGTATTATATAACATATACTTATTGCAGAAATCTTATTGCCGACCCAAGTGCGTAGATTAGGCATAGTAATATCAGCTATATGAGAAATATTGGGGTATAGTTTATGATCAATTCAAAAATCTGATGGCTAAAGGAACATACCTGAATGACAGAGAACACCAAGAAACTTGTAGTCCAGTTTTCTGAGGTCCATTACATTTATTTGATTTATGTACGTCCATAAGAACTGAAGTTGGAACCACAAGAGAGATTTTAATGACTATCGAAGGTTTTATTTCTCTGTTAGGAATGGCTAAAAGGTGAAAAGTGTCATGGGGATTGAATAGGACTTATGGTTAACAATTATAAATTTATTGCTCAATATAATAAAAATGCGGAATATAATATTAAATAACAGCAATTGCAACACTAGATATGCAAAGTGAAAAGAAAGTGCAAACTCTGAGTGACACCAGCAGTTGATAACGGAGTTCGATACTTCGTATCTACGTCTTCGTCTATTTCTCTCCCTAAGAACTATCCACTATAATCACTTCTTAAAAGCGAAGGAACCTGATGGATTACCTCCACCGGGTAATCTTTTCAAGGGCAAGATCAAACCTATACAACTCACACGTTTGATGGACAATCTCCACTGGGTAACACCAACTTGGTAGACAATTGTTAGTTATATGTATGCTCTAGAGGCCATTACTTTACATACGATTTATATTATAGTGGATACTTGGACATATATAGGGAGGACTTTCTTGCTCGACATGATAGTATACTATCTGGTTGCTCTTTATCTTAACATGTACGCTTATTGTCTCTATGTTACATGTTGATAAAGCCCTTAGAATGAGTATTTGACTACCAGGATTATGGTGCAGATCATACTAGTGGGGACAGAGTAGTCGCTAAGTACATCTTTCAAATGTTTCTAGTCGTAGGTGTATCGAGACAGGGCATTGATATACCAGAGTAGACTAGCGTATAGCTTCTCGACCTATGTAGATGGGTGATGGATGATCCCATATCCATTGGTGTTTGACATCAGAGACAGTATACGGGTGCTCAGTGGAGACTGGGTACACTGGACGGACTTATCGAGAACTCCCAGATGGTATTATATCTCACGTTAGATGGTAGTTCTCTGGTGACACTGGTACATGTTTGTCTGTAGATCCGAGATTGTCATAGAGTCTTATGTGATTCCCGTTGTGCTTTGATTTCCACCTTACTACGTTCAAGAGAACGTGCAAAACGGTGGCTTTTGGATACAGTCCTGAATCACATGGAGTTAATGAGCGATAGGAGGGGTTTCGTCTCTCCCGGTATTGGGAGTTGATATTGCGCAGTGCTTGATTAGCTATAACAGGAAGTTTCTGGGCAGGGCTGCTTTAGAGATATACTGATAAGTGTTATCAGTAGTTTCTCGACCCGTTATGAGCCTCATATCGAAACAACTTATCGAGTTAATGGGGTTTGAAGTTTACCACCACTAGACGAGATATGCGACATATCAGACGAAGAGACCGGACTGTACGGTGGTGTTACTGACTGGATTCGCAGGAGTATGAGCAGGCTTGCTGTCACGCCCCGCTTCCCAATGTACGCTAAAGTGGGCACGTGACATAGTCAACCATGCTACCCGTGGATAGGAAAAATCCTTCCACAGTCACATTACGGCTGTAGAGATATCAAGAACAGGAAAGTAAACTAACTATCTAGTACATGTCCATAAGCCAGAGTAAAAGAGTCAAGAGATAACAATATGCGGAAGCCAAAAGATACAATAAATGAAACACCTGGAGTGAAACTATGTACCGACAGGAATCTCATTGCTCGTCTAACAGCGGCAAAACTCCTAATCAGTCTGCAACAAGGTAGAAGAATCTGGGCCATGCAAAACCCAGACGTCAGCGCATCAAGTTATCGAGTAATAACATAATAAACAGGCAATGCGAATATAAACATGAATAAAGCAAGGGTAACAATAATATGAATCAGGGCAGTGCAGGGTAGTGTGCAGTGGGTAAACTGGACTGTTCTATCAGGTTCTCTGTTCTAAAGTCTTTGAAACCAAATTGATGAATCATCGATGTAACACAATAGTATCCCGTACATATCCGGGACCACGGCCACAATATTCTCGGCTGAAACCGAGACATGCCGCTAGGCACAAAACAGGAATGTGTACACTCAATAGTATCCCGTACATACCCGGGACCACGGCCACAATATTCTCGGCTGAAACTGAGACATGCCGCTAGGCACAAAACAGGAATATGTACACTCAATACAGGTAGTGAATTGTCGAGTTACAAGTCAGGTTTCACCTTTGATTTCCCCATACCCCAAGCTATAAGTGTATGTCAAGTCAGGTATCCCGAAATCAAGAAACTAATGCCAACACAGGATCAGGTAAACAGGTTTGTCTGGATAGACAACAGGAACGGTCCATAAGGTCTACATGTCAGGTTTGTTGGCATTAGACACAAGATCAGGTAACGGGTTAGGTTATGGTACATCATGTCAAGTCAAGCAGTGTACGGTACCATGTCGGGTAAATCAATATGCATGTAGCAAGACAGGTCAAGAAGCAAGCGATATCATGGGTGTACTCACAATCAGTTATATAATCAAGCATGGTTATCGACAACATGATATAAGTAATGAATTAAGCAATAGGCAGATTCATTCGATTTGCAATACAGTTATCAATTGTGTCATAGAGATGATTTCAACATTATGAGAATACTGTAAGACAATTATAGCCATTTAATCATGTTAACAAGTTTAAGACTTCATAAATGCAATGTTATATGTGTATATAGGTTCTACGAATGAAATCATAGTTTAAGCAGGTTAAATGTATACGAGTGTCCGAATGAAATAAAACGGTAGAAAAAGTGCCATAGGCTACATCATCGGTGAAAGTGTAATCAAAACATGTAAATGTGATTATTAGGTTCCAAATTAGTAATTACAACAGGTAGGTTCCAAGTTTTGAAAGATAAATGATATTTAACAATATTGAACATGAAAAATGGGAAAATTATAATACCAAAGTTAAATTGCGGGTTTTAGGGTGTCATTAATTATAAGTAAATATTGGTTAGCATGTAGCAAGGGTTACTTGCCTCGACGGGTCGCGAATCGGGAAAACGGAACGTAAAATGTCGGCGGGGAAAACTCGCGACGGACGCACTGTTCACGGAATGATCCCAAACGACGAACAGTGGAACTACACGGGTCGGGGTAACTCGCTGGAACGTCGGGACACGTCGCCGGCACGGCCGGAATCCGGCGAGATACAAAAACAGCGAATCTCAAGAGTTGCAACAAGAAAAGAAAGAAAATAAAGAAGAAAGGGAAGGAGTATGGAGAAGGGAATGCTCACGAGGTTCTGTGGGACGGATGGTGACGGTCGACCACATCGACGGAGCTCCAGCGGTGGCCTACGACGACAGCGAAAGAAACAGCTGATCAAGAAAAATATTAACAGAGAAAAGAAGAAAGGAAGAGAGGAGGGGAGGTGAAACTTACCGAGGAGTGTGCGCGAGGGTCAGGGCTATGGGGACGAGGTCATCGGCGGCGACTCACAGCGGCGCAGACGCGCGCAGGGGTGTGTGCAGGTGGCCGCGGCTGGTGCAGGGTGCACGGGAATGGAGAAAGGAGAGGAAGAGGAGATGGTCGGGGGGCGTCGGAGTGTGCAGGGGGTGAGAAGGGGTGAAGGCGGTGGTGCGGATAGCGGCGACGAGAGACCGCCGACGATAGGTTTGAGGGTGCAGGCGTAGGCTCGGGTACACGAAAGAAGAAGGAGGAGGTGGCGAGGAGAGGGAGGCTCGGTTGAGGGCAAGGGGACGACGAGCCCGGTGGTGGTGGTGGTGCCGACATTGGGGCTGCGGCGGCAAGGGCAAGACGGCTGGGGTTTGCGATGGTGGGTTCTGCGATAGATAAAAGAAAAGGAGGAAAGAAGATGGGAAATATATATAGAAGAGAGAGAGAGAGATGAGAGAGAGACGGGAGAGGGAGGGGGAGAGAGAGATACGGGAGAGGGGGAGATAGAGGTACGGGAGAGGGGGAGAGAGAGAGGGCCCCACGGGGGTTAAAGAATGTTTGTGATTGGCTGATTGGCTGAGGGAAAAGATTAGGTTAGGAAAAATATAAATAAAAAGGTTTATACGATATGAAATATAGTATATAGTTTTAAAATCTTCAGACGGTTTAAAAATATTAAATTTTGGGATTTTGGCGCAAAGTAAAACATTTCCAAATCGCGCCCGGGTCGGGTCCAAAAATTTGAAATTGAAATAATAGAATTTTAGGCGGGATCCAAAATTTGAAATGAAGTATTTTACAATCAAAAAGCATACCCCCAAAACGGACACACGTACGTGCGCGTAGCCGTCCAAACTCGCCCGTTTCACTGAACGGGACGAGAACACAATGCACGGACGCTACAACAGGGTTAGGGGTGTCAAGTAGGCCAAGATGAATATTTTTAATTTTATTTTAGATGCCATAAATTGTTATATGCAAAATTGAATTGACGGGGGTAAAATTTACAAAAAGTAACAATCAAGCAAGATAAATGAAATGAGTGCCACACTGTTCAAATGGTAACTGAAATTAGTAGTATTGGGCTCGGGTGTTACACTTGCTTGTTGATCTTCTGATCGCTCAATACCCGGATGGCCGTTACGTTTAGCAGACCGCTTGCGGCTTGTGGGTATTTGATATGATCACCACCTACTGCCGGCGTATTGACGAGTCTTTAGAATCCTACATAGAGGTTTCCTGGCTCAAGTGAAACGGAGTAGGAGCACATATGTGATATATGCGGGACCGAGAATGATACGATATGAGATACCGTATTCTATTCTCGCGATTTGTGACATTGGTCGGTTATATGCGATATAGCCGGGTAATCGGATCAAGTGTTGATTCGATAAGTTGTTACACATGATATTAGTCGGTTATATGTGATATAGCCGGATTATTAAATCAAGAGTTGATTTGATAATCTAATGTATAATTTTATATTTGATATATTACATTACATTAACTAGTATTAGCTCACTTATGATTTCTTTTCTCACTTGATGTGTGTGTGTGTGTGTGTGTGTGTGTGTGTATGATATGTATATTTGTGTACATGTATTGTGTCATGCTTGATGATACATGCAAGATGGGTGTATGGGACTTAAACCATGCTAGGGTTAAGTTAGGGTTTTATTTATTTCTTAAGTTAATAACAAAAGAGAGAAGACTTGGTCAATATTGTCAAGCTTGGATGAAGCTTGTAGAAATATTGACAAAGTCCACTCTTTTGTCTAGCTTATGATATTTTGTTAACCCAACCCTTAACCTTAGCCCTTGGTTAATTCTCTACATGAGTTAGGCATGAGGGCTTAACTCATCTATGGTTATAATAATTCATTTGGATTAACTCATATGATGAGTTCTTTCTTCTTCTTCTTCTTCCTCAAAAACTTTCTAGCTTCAATGGAGCTATGGGAAAAAGTGTGAGAAAATCAAATCTAAAGTGAGCCCACTTCCTATTTCATCATCCTCTACTACTTGCCATTTAGTATAGGGTGTTTGCTTCACTAATTCCATAGTTAGTGAAGAGATAGCTTGGATTAGTGTCTTCTCGACGTAGATCATCTTCGGTCTCGAAGACTTCGAAGCAAGCATGTTCGTTTCTTCATGGGAGCCTCTCTAGAGTCCGGAGTTTACGATCGCAGTGAAATGGACTACTATATGGAGCTATTGAAGTGAAGGACCGGTCTATAAAGGTTGTATTCCTTGCTCACTAGACTTGCAAAGTGTTTGCATTTTATTTCCGTCGATTTCTAGTTAACGATTCTTAGTTAGGGTTAGCTAAAACGGCAAATTTTTGAATTTGGCATGGACGATGTCTTCCGAAACCTTGCTGCCGTCTTAGGTAACCCTGTAGTGGTATCAGAGCCATGCTAAAAATTTATACGGATTTTGTTAGAATTACGAAACCGAAACAACTCCGAAACTTGAAACCGAAAAATCAAGTTTCTGTCGAATTTAAAAGTTGTTCAAAAAAAGTTTCAAATAAGTACAGAATGATGTATGAGATATATCATGAACACTGTGAAAAATTCAGGGGTTTTCAAAAAAATTTGGCCGGCCACCATACCTTTGATCTCGGCCAAATCTGAGCCCCACCCCCTGATTTTTTGCCTGTGTTCCAGCGACTTGGTTTTGATGTTTCAGGTGTTGTTTGTTTTTGATAATTTTGTATGTGATATAATCTTACACTATAAACAATTCGGAGTGTTTCGTATTCGTAGTTTTAACATTGTTTCGGGTTATCCACATATTGTCTAGGCGAAGTTAAAAAGTTCGATCAAATGTCAAAAACCCATTTTCCCAAATTTAACGTATTCGGAAAAACATGCAAGTGATTCTATGAACCCTCTAGAAGAATGAAACCCTAACTCGACTTTTTGGATCGCGGAACCGCGGTCAAACCCTAGGGTTTGCCGTAGTTCCGTGGCGACATGAGTGAGGCTTGGGTTTGCCCTTCTATGGCTGGTGTATAGGTACTGTGGCATATTCTGGATATTATTAAAATTGTGCTCAAATGTTGAGTTGTCGGGAAATTATGGGACTTTGATGAATCGATCGAAAAGTTTAAAATCGTCCAGATATTATGTGATGGGATACAATATTTGGAATCCACAAAACTAGTTATGAGATAACTAGTTTGAATGTTATAAATCTAGCAGTTTAGTCTCAGATGATCGGTTGCCACGGGATTTTGATGAGATCAAAAGTCCGTCGCAATCACATAGCGTACGCGGATACTCGCCGGGTAAACTTAATAGATAGCCACGCCCCATAGCCCCGACCAAGTGACTGTAGGAGAACCCCGTCGCCAAAAGCATCCGTTTGGGTGCTCGCGGCTGCGGTGTTCCGCCTTAGTGCACTTCGTCGACGGTATCGGGGGTGCGTCCGTCTACTAAAGTTTCCAACGAGCATTCGATCAGGATGTCGGGAATCTTGTTGAATTGCCCGACTTGTTATTGAAAAGTGTTTTCGGTATCGAGACTAAAATGCGAGGTTTATAATTGTTAGGCATGTGATGTCTAAGGAATTCATTTGGTTAGGCATGAAATCCAATATATGTGATACATTGGGTTTATGATGTCTAAGGTGGTTGCGGATTCCAATTGTTGTAGTTTTCACTTTCTTTTCTGCGACCGTAAGTGTAATATGTGGTGAATCGCCGGTTTCGGTGCTATATGTCAACGACAACTGGGATACGCATATTTACTTACGTTGATGACATGTGATGTTATGTGTTGCTGTGATATGTTATATTGGATCGTCGTGTTTTGAATAGCCGGGGTTTTTATGTGAGATGAGAGTTTTTATTTTCATTCATATAAAATTCATTGTATGTAATATTCTTTTATTGGGGCACTTCCGGGTTGAGGATGATATCACCATTGTATATTATTTACTTTTCCGCATTAGGATAGACCCAAGACGGGGAGCACAAGTAACCGGGTTCTAGGGTCTAGTAGGAGACCATCTCTAGGAGTCAAGACCGGGTCTCCTAACTCTAGAATTGGTAGGGTTGCTTGCTGCTCTCGTAGGGGTCTAGGGGTGTGGGATTGGCTATTCATCACGACTGTGGAATCCGTATTTTATACAGGTTTAAAATAAAACCCGGAAATCTTAGTATATCCAATACTTCATATGTTGTTTTCTGCTGCGATATCTATGATGTGATCATTTGATATATTGATGAGATGAATACAGGATATAGTATATGTGATATATTATATATACGTTGCTTATGTTTTACACCCGCGCTAGCACTGCCCCGCTCTGCCGTTAGTTACCTAACCTAACGGTGCACGAGGGGACATCGAGGTGAATGCGGATGGTATAAGCGTACGTTGTATTTATCTGTAATGTTTAGGTAACTTAAAATGATGGGACTTCATTAATGAGATTAATGAAATAAAAGAAACCTAAAGATGTTGTGGAATTGAATTTTCAAAAACAGGTAGCTCTAGTTGTTGCTTTGCATAGCGGTATTCTTTGTAGAATATCCAGTACTTTATTCGATAAGGAAAGAGCCGAGATACCTTCATCTGGAGTGACCTCTTTAGCAATAACTGGCAGATACTACAACCCTCGGTTTTGTCTTTTGATTGCTTTTCTAGTTCTTGCTTTGCATAGTGGTATTGTGAATATCCTGCACCTCATTCGACGAGGAAAGAGCCGAGATCCCTTCACCGTGAGTGACCTCTTTAGCAAAACTAGCAAAGGCCTAAAAATACTTCATTTAAAATCATTTGATTCTACAACGATATCAAGTTCATTACGCAAAAGGTTTTCTTAAAAACCTGTCGTAGCCCTCCGTCATTTCAGATAAGTACTTTATAGTATTTGTGCTACGTTTGTTGACCTCCGTCAAGATGTAGTGTGCGGTAGCTATTTATGCTTATCTGTATAAGCATACGATGCGATTGAGTTAGGGTAGTCGTGCGACCTTGTTGATCTCCGTGTCAAGGGTCGTGCGGGTGGGTTTAATTCAATCAGGAAATGTACGTGTTGAACTTGACTAGTAGCTTATGGTTTGTTGACCTCCGTCAAGATCATAGGATGCTAGGGGTAAAATATTATCGGAAATTTCAAGTGTTGAAATTTGCAATGAGATTGCATACCTCCTATGAGATAGTTGGATCCCGATACCCACTGAGAGTAAGAGTTACTCCTGGGAGAGTTTTACATATTACAATTAGCCGATCAAGTAGGTGTCTAGAAAGGTACCAACGGGGTTACGTCTATGGGAAAATGAGGTTTATTTTAATTAGGTTCGTGCGAAAGCACGGGGAACCTCCCTCAAAGTACCGGCACTGGCCTGGCCGAAAAATTGGCGAACTTGTAGGGTGTAATTAATCCCGGCTAGTCTTTCCTTTTAGGGTTTGAAGGAAGATTTGACTAAAATAGTGGGAGCCATCCTAATTAGATAAATTAATAACCAATCTAATCTTGCAAGAGCATACGCTGAGTGTTTTTTTCTCTCTCTCCAGGTAGCGACCATGTCACACCTTAATCAAGATAATAATATGGATGTATTGACCGAACCCGCTTGTTATACTGAGCTTAGGAACGTTGGTCCCGCTCCAAATTATAATTTTTATAAGACCGAGTAGGAAATATGGGATTACCAAGATTCCCGTGCCGCCCAAAGGAAGAAAGTGCATGATGATGCATCTTCTTCGGGTGTGTTCATTACAGAGAACTGTTTCTCAGTATCCTTTACGTCCTGGGTATGAGATACCGGATCAGGATCCCGCAAATGTAATTTGTTACATGGGCTAAAGATATGTAGAGAACTGAGAATGAGTGATAAGTTTTAAGAGTTAAAAACGGTGCAAGTGTTGCAGCCAAGTCCGTTGACCGTTATCACCCTGTATTACCAAATACATTGATTTTGAACGAATGATATTAGATACCGAACCTGATATACAATATCATATCAGTCCCTTTATTTAGTAAAGAATGATATAATTTTGTATTGTTGGATAATATTTTGAACATTTCCTATATCAAGAGTTGATCGGTTCATGCCAGTTATCTAGAAGTATATACGTTCTAAATCAAACCACAGTTCTTAACGTACAGAACACACACAAGAGGAAGAGTTCAGAAATGAACGAATCCTTCTTGAGGTATTATAGACTAGGTCATATCAATGCGACCCGACTACCTAAGTTACATTAAGATGCTTATTTAACTCAGTTTGAATTTACATCTTGTGAAACTTGCCAGCCATGTTACAAAGATAAAATGACCATAACTCCGTTTATTGGAAACAGAGAAAGAGTCAGTGAACTCTTGGGATTGATACATGATGATGTATGTAGATCCCCTGTCTACATATGCCAGGACCGGTTCTTTATACTTCATTACATTCACTGATGATCTCTTAAGATTCGGACATATGTTCCTGTTGAAACACAAGTCTGAACCTTTTGAGAAATTTCAGAAGTAGAGAACCAAAAACGGGTATAAGTATTATGTCCTTTGATGTGATCAGGAAGGAGAATACTTGAGCACGGAGATCCTGGACTATTCTAAAAGAGAATGAGATTCTCTCTCAGCATTACTCCTCCGTATACACCACAGCACGTTGGTATATCGGGACGGAGCAAATCATACCCTATGTGATAGGGTGTGCTCTATGATGAGTACTACTGAGTTGCCTATTTTCTTTTGGGGGTTATGAACTTGAAAAGTTGCATACCTATTGAATAGGGTTCCAATCAAATCATATGCCTACCACTCCATATGTGATATGGTATGGGAAGAGCCCATCTCTTAAGGATGTTAAGATTTGGGGTTGTCCGGTCTATGTCTAAAAGAAAAATCCGGACAAGCTCGAGGCAAGATCAGTTCTGTGGAAGTTTGTTGAATATCCCAAGCATTCGCAAGGGAATATCTTCTACCACACTATAGAGTAAAAAGCTGTTTTGTTTCTCAGCATGCCACTTTTTGGAAAAGGAATTTCTTGTGAAGAAATTAGTGGTCATGAGGTAGAACTGGAAGGAGTTTCAGCTATACAAACTGCAGCTGATGATTTGGTAGAACCGGAAGATTCAATAGTTCCCGACGAATCTCAACCTCTCCGCCGATCTGGTAGGGTTCCTCACCTACCTAAGAGATACTTCGGTTTTCTCTATGACAGTGGGAGCGAGAATTGCATCATGGGACGATGACCCAACTAGTTTCGAGCAAGCCATCAAGAGTGAGGACTCTGTAAGAATGGCTGGATGCTATGAGATCTGAGATAGAATCCATATACACCAATAAAGTATGGACTTTGGTTGCTTTAACTGAAGGGTTAAATCCCCATTAGGAGCAAGTATATCTTGAGAAGATTACTTGGTGTACATGGAAAATTTGAGACTTTCAAAGCTAAGACTAGTTGCAAAAGGTTCTCGTCATCGACCAGGTGTGGATAATGATGAAACCTTTTCTAGTGCCTATGCTTAAGTCCATCCGGATCCTACTTACCATTGCCATATACCATGACTACGCTATCTGGCGGTTGGGTGTCATGCCTGCTTTTTTAAATGACGATTTAGAAGAGAGCGTCTATAAGTACACAGCCAGAGGGCTTCGTAGACAGTGGGAGCAGCGGAAACGTGTGCAAGTTGCTTTATGAGTTAAAGCAGATATCGCGGAGTTGGAACATCTATTTTGATGTGGTAGTCAAAGTGCCTGACTTCATCAAAATGGTAGATGAACCTTGTATATACAAAAAGGTAGCAGGGAGTATGGTAATGATCCTCGTATTGTACGTGGATGACATACTCTTGATAGGAAAGGAGTTTCCTATACTACGCTCGGTCAATCTCCTCTTATCACATGTGTAACAACCGAGCCCAATGCTACTAGTTTCTGTTACCGTATGAATAGTGTATGGTATTTATTTTATTGATCCTACTTGACTGTTGTTAGTTATAAATTTTACCCGACAATTCATTTCTGCATATAACAATTTAAGGCATCTAAAATAAAATTAAAAATATTCGTCATGGCATGCTTGGCACCCCTAACCCTGTTGTAGCGTCCGTGCATCGTGTTCTCGTCCCGTTCGATGAAACAGGCGAGTTTGGACGGCTACGCGCACGTACGTGTGTCCGTCTTGGGGGTATACTTTTTGACTGTAAAATACTTCATTTTAAATTTTGGATCCCGCCTAAAATTTTCGTATTTCAATTTCAAATTTTTGGACCCGACCCGGACGCATTTTGGAAATACTTTACATTTGCGCCAAATCCCAATTTCTATTATTTTAACCGTCATATGTATATATGTTTAACCCATAATATATTTTTTCCTATCTTTAAATCTTTATTAAATTTTTCCAACCCACAAATCTTCAGCCAATCATATCCTTTCTTTAAACCGTGGGCCCCACCATTTCTACGCCTTTCTCTCTCTTTCTCTCTATCTCTCTCCTCTCGCAACTCCTCTGTCTCTCCTTTCGCAATTTCTCTCTCTCTCTCTCCCCATCTCTATCTCTCTCTCTCCCCGTATCTCTCTCCCCCTCTCTCTCCTATATATATTTTCCTCATCCCTTTTTCTTTTTAACGCGAACCCAACCTCACGAAGCCCTAGCCGCCTTGCCCTTCGCCGCCGCAGCCCCAACGCCGACGCCCTCATCGCCGGCCCCTTGCCTCCTTGCCCTCGTCATCTCCGCTGCACCTCCTTCCTCCTTTCCTATTCCTCCCGAGCACCTGCACGAGGGAACTGCGCACCCCTGCACACGTCGGCGCCGCCGGAAATCGCTGCCGACGACCGTCTCCGTGCCCCTGGCCATCGCGCACACCCCTTCCGTGAGTGATGCTCCCTCTCTCTTCTCCTTTCTTCTCCTTTCTCCCTGCTCATGGTTCTTGATCTGTAGGTTTCTGTCGCTGTCGTCGTAGGCCGACCGCCGGAGCTCCGTCGACGTGGTCGGCAATCACAACCTCCCCACAGATCCTCGTGAGCACCCCCTTCTCTGTCCTCCTTCCCTTCTTCTTTATTTTCTTTTCTTTTCTTGTTTGAATGTCTTGATTGTTCACTGTTCTCTACTTGGCCGGAATCCGGTGATGCCGACGACGTGTCCCGACGATCCAGCGAGGTACTCTGACCTGTGTGGTTCCACTGTTCGTCGTTTGGGTTCATTCCGTGAACCGTGCGCACGTCGCGAGTTTTCCCCGCCAACGTTTAACGTTCCGTTTTCCCGATTCGCAACCCGTCGAGGCAAGTACCCCTTGCTACATGCTAAATAATATTTACATACACATTGATGATACCCTAAACCTGTAGTTTAACTTTAGTACGATAATTTCCTATTTTCGTGTTCAATATTGTTATATATCATTTTTATCTTTCAAACTTGGAACCTACCTTTTTCAATTACTGTATTGAACCTAATAACCACATTTACATGTTTTAATTACACTTTCACTAATGACGTAGCCTATGGCACTTTCCCTATCGTTTTACTTCATTCGGACACTCGTATACATTTAACCTGCATAAACTGTGATTTCATCCATGGAACCTATATATATATATATATATATATATATATATATATATATATATATATATATATATCATTGCATTCACAAAATTCTTAAACTGGTTAACATGATTTAACGGCCCTAACTATCATATTGTATTCTTATAATATTGATAACACCTCGGACACACAATTGATAACTGTGCTGCTAATTAATCGATGCTTCTTTATTGTTTAATTCGTTGCTTAAATCTATGTTGTTGATGACCATGCTTGATTATGTAACTGAGTATGAGCACACCCATGATATCGTTTACATTTTGACCTGACTTGCTACATACATATTGATTGACCTGACATGGTACCGTATACTGCTCGACCTGACCTGATGTATCATGACTTGACTCGTTACCTGATCTTGTATCTAATGCCAACAAACCTGACAAGTAGTCCTCATGGACCGTTCCTGTTGTCTATCCAGACAAACCTGTTTACCTGATCCTGTGTTGGCATTAGTTCTTGATTACTGGATACCTGACTTGACTTACACATATAATCTGGGGGTATGGGGAAATCAAAGGTGAAACCTGACTTGTAACTCAACAGTTCGCTACTTGTTCTGATCAGTTTTAGAGGCTAGGCCAGCCTTGGAATGATGCTGCTGACATCATTCATCTGTACACATTCCTGTTTAGTGCCTAACGGCATGTCTCGGTTTCAGCCCGAGAATCTGGGCCGTGGTCCCGGATATGTACGGGATACTATTGAGTTACATCGATGATTCATCAATTTGGTTTCAAAGACTTTAGAACAGAAAGCCTGAATGAACAGTTTAGTTTACCCACTGCACACTACCCTGCACTGCTCTGATTTACATTATTGTTACCCTTGCTTTATTCATGTTTATATTCGTATTGCCTGTTACCCTGTTTATTATGTTATTACTTGATGACTTGACGCGCTGACGTCTGGGTTTTGCATGGCCCAGATTCTGTACCGCTGTCGCAGTCCGAGCAGGAGTACTTCAGCCGACAGGCTTAGCTGTGAGTGTCAGCAGTAGTTAGCTTTTCTTTCCTGCATTTTATTCCTAATGTGAGCCCGCATTATGGGACTTACATTCCAGTTATTTTTTATTGGATCTTTCGCTTCCGCATTTTATTATTCTTGACTCAGATTATCTTGGATTATGGACATGTTTTAGATAGTTTTATTTTGTTCTTGATATCTCTACAGCCGTAATGTGACTGTGGATGGATACTTCCTACCCACAGGTAGCATGGTTGGCTATGTCACGTGCCCACTTTAGCGTACTCTGGGAAGCGGGGCGTGACATGGTTCTTTTGGTATCAGAACCATAAGTTAATCGGGTTGATTCTTTTTGTAGTTGGGGATTGTACCCAATACACGAATCAGAATACCTGTGTTTACGAAACATGTCCTGCCACCTTGCCGTTTACCGTTCTTGAATCAAGTTCTTCCTGGTTATATCTTCTACGATGTGCAAACTTCCTTTGCATGTCGACTCGAAACCTGATTCCTTGTTATCTCTAGGACTTAGGCGACTTGGGTGGAGTTATGTAATTGTGGCTATGATACCGCGACATAGTTACAATGCGGCACTCTATTTAAGTAACTTGGAGTTCTAGCCTTGATCTATATTTTGAATCTATAATCATGCTAATGTTGGGTGTTTTGATTTCAGGAATATGGCAGGTAAGAATTTGAAGACGTACCAAAGGCGTGTGGACGAAGCCGCCATGCTTGGAGTGATAAGGGGAATGCTGGAGAATCAAAAGAAACAGACCGAGCTGATCCAGCAGCAAGCGGAATCGTTTCAGGAAGGTTTGCAGATCGTTCAGCAGTCTGTGAACAATGTTGGAGCTAAACTAGTTGACCGAGTAGGGACCGTAGCAGATTTCAGGCGTTTGGGTCCGTCTACATTTACTGGCTTGGAGGAGCCGTTGCCAGCGGAGCAGTGGCTAGTTGACACAGAGAATTTGCTTATTGCAGCACAGATTCCAGATGAAAAAAGAGTTGATGTGGTACGCATTCAGTTAGTGGACTACGCCCGAGAATGGTGGCTTGTGAAGGAGAATCGTTTGCCCAAGCCGATCAAGTGGGCGGATTTTTCAAAGAGTTTCCTGGAGAAGTTCTTCCCGTGGACTGCACGGGAGGAAATGGAAGAGAAGTTTATCGGGCTAAAGCAGAAGGGAGCACCCGTAGATATGCATGCAGCAGAATGGACAAGACTCAGTAGATTCGCTGGACCTTTAGTTGCCAACGATGCAGACAGGGCACGGAGGTTCATGCGCAGCTTGGATGTGGACATCCAGAGGCAGATTGTCTCCCTGGGTTTGACCACTTTCTCACAAGTACTTGCGGCAGCCCGAGAGCAGCAGAGTTTATCCGGGATGAAGGGGAGTTTGCAGCAGACAGCAGTTGCGGTAAGGAAGCCAGCATTTGTACCAAACCGAGCTCATGGTCGCAGAGGTATTCCAGTGGACTGTCGAGGTATAGAACCCATGAAGAAGCCTGTTGTCGTCGATCGAAGAAAGAGCATGACTTGTAACTACTGCAATTTACCTGGCCACATGCAAAAGGATTGTCGAAAGAGGCTGGGACTCTGTTTGGTTTGTGGAGCGGCAGATCACGCTGTTAGCGCTTGTCCGTCGAAGCTTCGTACGAGGGATGATTTTCAGAAGCCTCCGCAGAGACCGTTCCAGGGACAGAAACAGCTGACTCAAGGACCTAATCAGGCTCGAGCTTTTACCTTGACAGCTGAAGAAGCTAAGGCGTCAGGAGAAGTTGTCTCAGGTACTCTACTCGTTCATGGTTTTTCCGCATTAGCGTTATTTGATTCTGGTGCATCCCATTGTTTTATGTCATCCAAGTTTATAACTACACACTCGATTGACTGCACGACTCTGTCTAGTTTCTGGGACATACACACTGGGAATGGGAAAATCATAGCTAGTAGGGAATGTAAAGAGTGTACAGTTGTTGTGTGCGGACGGGAGCTTTTTGCAGATTTCTTGGTGATTGATACGGGCAGCTACGAGGTCGTCTTGGGAATGATTTTCTTGGCACTTTCCACGCTCACATTGATTGTAGGGCAAGGAAGGTAATTTTCCAGATTCCCGGACATCCCGAGTTTAGCTTCACTGGAGGAAGCAGTTCTGTCGGGCCAGTCGAGTTTAGGGCTAGGCCGACAAACAATATTCTTGCATCAATGGAAGTTGTTAAAAGTGAAGAGCCGGCTGTTGTTCGCGATTTTATGGACGTGTTTGAAGATATATCGGGTTTACGGCCGAAGCGAGACGTGAAGTTCGCAATTGATCTTATTCCGGGTGCAGCTCCAGTATCCAAAGCGTATTATCCAATGGCACCAGTAGAGTTGGAAGAAGTCAAGAAACAGGTTGCTGAATTACTTGAGAAGGGTTGGATTCGAAGCAGTAACTCGCCTTGGGGAGCTCCAATTCTTCTAGTAAAGAAGAAGGATGGCACAAGAAGTATGTGCATCGACTATCGAGAGTTAAACCGGGTGACTATTAAGAACAAGTACCCGATCCCTCGCATTGGTGAACTTTTCGAGCAGCTTAGTGGCGCGAGGGTATTCTCGAAGCAGGACTTGCGATCCGGATATCATCAGGTCCGAGTGAAAGCAGAAGACATTTGCAAGACGGCATTCCGAACTCGGTATGGACATTACGAGTACTTAGTGATGCCCTTCGAAGTAACGAATGCACCAGCAATATTCATGGACTTGATGAGCCGAATCTTTTCACCATTCTTAGACCAGTTTATTGTGGTGTTCATTGACGATATTCTGGTTTATTCAAAGAGTTTTGAAGAGCATGCTGAGCATTTGAAGATCGCACTGCAAACGTTGAGACAAGAGAAGTTATATGCGAAGAAGAGTAAGTGCGAGTTTTGGCTGGAGGAAGTAAAGTTTTTGGGGCATGTTGTGTCTGGCGATGGAATTGCCGTCGATCCAGAAAAAATTGCAGCAGTTCGAGATTGGCCGATTCCAAAGAATGTTGCGGAGATAAGAAGTTTTCTTAGACTCGCCGGGTATTACAGAAGATTTGTGGAGAACTTTGCTCGTCTGGCGGAGCCGTTAACCAAGCTTACGCGCAAGGAGATACCTTTTGTGTGGACGGATAAATGTGCGTTAGCTTTTGAGACGTTGAAGCAGAAATTGATAGCCGCCCCTATTCTGACCGTGCCAGAAAATTCTGTAGGATTAGTGATTCACAGCGACGCTTCCGGGCAAGTATTGGGATATGTTTTGATGCAACATGGGAAGGTTGTAGCGTACGCATCAAGACAATTGAAGATCCATGAGAAGAATTACCCAACTCATGACTTGGAGCTTGCAGCTGTGATTTTCGCTTTGAAGATTTGGAGACACTACCTTTTAGGCAAAAGGGTCGAAGTGTTTACAGATCATAAGAGTTTGAAGTATATGTTCACGCAGAAGGAGCTTAATATGAGGCAACATAGATGGTTGGAGCTGATGGCTGACTACGATCTTAATCTTAAGTACCATCCGGGGAAGGTTAATGTCGTGCCGGATGCGCTTAGTTGGTTACCAGCAATTCAGGTGTTCATTAGGCAGAAGGAGCTCATTGAAGATTTTCGAAGATTTGATTTGGAGGTTGTGCTACCGCATTCTACGGGACAGTTGATGCAGCTGCAAGTATATTCATCGTTGATCGAGAATATTAAAGCAGCACAATCGCAGGATCCTAAATTGCAAAAATTTCGAGAGCAGGTTGAAGCCGGACTATGAACAGATTTATTGATTCACGAAGATGGTTCGTTGAGGTATTGTAGCCGTTTGTGTGTGCCAAAGGGAGATATTCGTGAAGAGCTTATGAAAGAAGCACACAGTTCAGTTTATTCTGTACATCCAGGAGGCACAAAGATGTACCGAGATATTCGACAACATTTCTGGTGGGAAGGCATGAAGCGGGAGATTGCTCGCTTTGTGGCAAAGTGCTTGGTGTGTCAGCAAGTTAAGGCTGAACATCAAAGTGTTGCTGGTTTATTGCAACCACTTCCGATTCCTCAGTGGAAGTGGGAACATATAACCATGGATTTCGTGACGGCTTTACCGCGGAGCCCAAAAGGCAACAATGCTGTATGGGTGATTGTTGATCGATTGACCAAGGCAGCTCACTTTATTCCTTTTCGGGTTGGTCAATCAACAGAGACCTTGGCGGAGCGGTACATGCAGGAGATTATAAGATTGTATGGAGTACCGGTGAGCATCGTGTCCGATCGGGACACTCGGTTCTTATCACACTTTTGGCGGATTTACAGGAAAGTTTGGGGACTCGATTGAAGTTTAGCACAGCTTATCATCCTCAAACTGATGGTCGGTCGGAGAGAACGATCCAAACTCTTGAGGATATGTTGAGAGCATGCATGTTGGACTTCAAGGGTTCATGGGAGGATCATCCACATTTGGTGGAGTTTTCTTACAACAACAGTTTTCAGGCAACTATCCAGATGGCTCCATTTGAACCTTTGTATGGTCTTAAATGCCGTTCACCTGTTTGTTGGGACGATATCGGTGAATGAAGATTGTTGGGACCAGATTTGGTTGTGCAGACAGTTGAGAAAGTTAACACTATCAGAAATCATATGAAGGCAGCACAAGGCAGACAGAAGAGTTGGGCAGATACGTCGAGAAGACCTCTAGAGTTCGCTGTGGGTGATTTGGTATTCTTGAAGATATCACCGACTAGAGGGGTGATTCGTTTTGGAAGTCGAGGAAAGCTCAGTCCTCGATTCGTTGGACCCTTTGAGATCTTGGAGCGTGTTGGTGAGATAACGTATCGTTTGGCGTTACTGCAGTCCTTGGCGAATGTGCACGATGTGTTTCACGTATCTCAACTCCGTAAGTATGTTCGTGATGAAACGCACGTATTGGATCATTCGGAGCTAACAGTACGAGAAGACTTGACTTTTGAGGAGCGACCGATTGAAATCGTGGATCAAAGGGAAAAGGTTCTTAAGAACAAGGTGATCCCTCTTGTGCTTGTTTCTTGGGGTAATCGCTAGCATTGAGAGTCCACTTGGGAACGAGAAGACGAAATCCGGCAGAAGTTTCCTCATATTTTCTTGTAGTTATTTGTCATCTATCTTTGTATTCTTGGAATTTCGAGGACGAAATTCTTTTTGTAGTTGGGTATAATGTAACAACCGAGCCCAATGCTACTAGTTTCTGTTACAGTATGAATAGTGTATGGTATTTATTTCATTAATCCTACTTGACTGTTGTTAGTTATAAATTTTACCCGACAATTCATTTCTGCATATAACAATTTAAGGCATCTAAAATAAAATTAAAAATATTCGTCATGGCATGCTTGGCACCCCTAACCCTGTTGTAGCGTCCGTGCATCGTGTTCTCGTCCCGTTCGGTGAAACAGACGAGTTTGGACGGCTACGCGCACGTACGTGTGTCCGTCTTGGGGGTATGCTTTTTGACTTTAAATTACTTCATTTTAAATTTTGGATCCCGCCTAAAATTTTCGTATTTCAATTTCAAATTTTTGGACCCGACCCGGGCGTATTTTGGAAATACTTTACATTTGCGCCAAATCCCAATTTCTATTATTTTAACCGTCATATGTATATATGTTTAACCCATAATATATTTTTTCCTATCTTTAAATCTTTATTAAATTTTTCCAACCCACAAATCTTTCAGCCAATCATATCCTTTCTTTAAACCGTGGGCCCCACCATTTCTACGCCTTTCTCTCTCTTTCTCTCTATCTCTCTCCTCTCGCAACTCCTCTCTCTCTCCTCTCGCAACTTCTCTCTCTCTCTCTCCCCGTCTTTATCTCTCTCTCCCCCTCTCTCTCCTATATATATTTTCCTCCTCCCTTTTTCTTTTTAACGCGAACTTAACCTCACGAAGCCCTAGCCGCCTTGCCCTTCGCTGCCGCAGCCCCAACGCCGACGCCCTCATCACCGGCCCCCTCTCCTCCTTGCCCTCGTCATTTCCGCTGCACCTCCTTCTTCCTTTCCCATTCCTCCCGAGCACCTGCACGAGGGAACTGCACACCCCTGCACACGTCGGCGCCGCCGGAAATCGCTGCCGACGACCATCTCCGTGCCCCTGGCCATCGCCCACACCCCCTCCGTGAGTGATGCTCCCTCTCTCTTCTCCTTTCTCCCTGCTCATGGTTCTTGATCTGTAGGTTTCCGTCACTATCGTCGTAGGCCGACCGCCGGAGCTCCGTCGACGTGGTCGGCAATCACAACCTCCCCACAGATCCTCGTGAGCACCCCATTCTCTGTCCTCCTTCCCTTCTTCTTTATTATCTTTTCTTTTCTTGTTTGCATGTCTTAATTGTTCACTGTTCTCTACTTGGCCGGAATCCGGTGATGCCGACGATGTATCCCGACGATCCAGCGAGATACTCTGACCTGTGTGGTTCCACTGTTCGTCGTTTGGGTTCATTCCGTGAACCGTGCGCACGTCGCGAGTTTTCCCCGCCGACGTTTAACGTTCCGTTTTCCCGATTCGCAACCCGTCAAGGCAAGTACTCCTTGCTACATGCTAAATAATATTTACATATACATTGATGACACCCTAAACCTGTAGTTTAACTTTAGTACGATAATTTCCCATTTTCGTGTTCAATATTGTTATATATCATTTTTATCTTTCAAACTTGGAACCTACCTTTTGCAATTACTGTATTGAACCTAATAACCACATTTACATGTTTTAATTACACTTTCACTAATGACATAGCCTATAGCACTTTCCCTATCGTTTTACTTCATTCGGACACTCGTGTACATTTAACCTGCATAAACTGTGTTTTCATCCATGAAACCTATATATATATATATATCATTGCATTCACAAAATTCTTAAACTGGTTAACATGATTTAACGTCCCTAACTGTCATATTGTATTCTTATAATATTGATAACACCTCGGACACACAATTGATAACCGTGTTGCTAATTAGTCGATGCTTCTTTATTGTTTAATTCGTTGCTTAAATCTATATTGTTGATGACCATGCTTGATTATGTAACTGAGTATAAGCACACCCATGATATCGTTTACATTTTGACCTGACTTGCTACATACATATTGATTGACCCAACAAGGTACCGTATACTGCTCGACCTGACCTGATGTACTATGACTTGACTCGTTACCTGATCTTGTATCTAATGCCAACAAACCTGACAAGTAGTCATCATGGACCGTTCCTGTTGTCTATCCATACAAACATGTTTACCCGATCCTGTGTTGGCATTAGTTCTTGATTACTGGATACTTGACTTGACTTACACATATAACCTGGGGGTATAGGGAAACCAAAGGTGAAACCTGACTTGTAACTCAACAGTTCGCTTCTTGTTCTGATTAGTTTTAGAGGCTAGGCCAGCCTTGGAATGATGCTGCTGACATCATTCATCTGTACACATTCTTGTTTAGTGCATAGCGGCATGTCTCGGTTTCAGCCCGAGAATCTGGGCCGTGGTCCCGGATATGTACGGGATACTATTGAGTTACATCGATGATTCATCAATTTGGTTTCAAAGACTTTAGAACAGAAAGCCTGAATGAACAGTTTAGTTTACCCACTGCACACTACCCTGCACTGCTCTGATTTACATTATTGTTACCCTTGCTTTATTCATGTTTATATTCGCATTGTCTGTTACCCTGTTTATTATGTTATTACTTGATGACTTGACGCGCTGACGTCTGGGTTTTGCATGGCCCAGATTCTGTACCGCTGTCGCAGTCCGAGCAGGAGTACTTCAGCCGACATGCTGAGCTGTGAGTGTCAGCAGTAGTTAGCTTTTCTTTCCTGCATTTTATTCCTGATGTGAGCCCGCATTATGGGACGTACATTCCATTTATTTTGTATTGGATCTTTCGCTTCCGCATTTTATTATTCTTGACTCAGATTATCTTGGATTATGGACATGTTTTAGATAGTTTTATTTTGTTCTTGATATCTCTACAGCCGTAATGTGACTGTGGATGGATACTTCCTACCCACAGGTAGCATGGTTGGCTATGTCACGTGCCCACTTTAGCGTACTCTGGGAAGCGGGGCGTGACAACATGGATTCTCCATATAGGATCAATGTGATACCTCCTAAATCCTGAGTTTTGGATCTATGAGATAGATCTAAATGGATGTTAGGATTCTCACTAGGTGTAGTGAGATGGTATCAATCGATCCTGGGAAGAATCACTGGATAGTTTTCAGGATGGTAAGGACGACTGAATGTCAGTCACAGGCATTGTCTTTACCCTCAGTGGAGGGAAGGTATGTTAGAAGAGTTCCAAGGTAGATACCGTGACATACTAGACGATAAAGGCTGGATACATTGCTACCAAGGATGCTACCAAAGAGGCTATCTGGATATATATAAGTTCATGAGATGAACTTCGTTCCTACCATTGTGTGACAATGGAGTTGTGGTTTATGCCTAGGAATCCCCATCCCATCAGTGATCCAGGCATATTCTTAGGAGGTATCACCTGATCATGGAGATGGATGATCTTTAGGGAGATCGAGGTTAAGGAGAGTAGATATAGAGGAAAACATAGCGGATCCACTCACAAAGGCCTATTCCCAGGAGAGACTTTTATGGGATGGTTGAGTATGAGATACTTCAACCACTACTGATTGTTGGGTATTGGATACTACAACAAATGACCCTAGTACAAGTGAGAGATTGTTAGTTATATGTATGCCTTAGAGGCCATTACTGTACATACGATGTATATTGTAGTGGATACTTGGACATATATAGGGAGGACTTTCTTGCTCGACATGATAGTATGCTATCTGGTTGTTCTTTATCTTAACATGTACGCTTATTGTCTCTATGTTAGATGTTGATAAAGCCCTTAGGATGAGTACTTGACTACCAGGATTATGATGCAGATCATACTAGTGGGGACAGAGTAGTCGCTAAGTACATCCTTCAAATGTTCCTAGTCGTAGGTGTATCGAGACATGGCATCGATATACCAGAATAGACTAGCGTATAGTTTCTCGACACATATAGATGGGCGATGGATAATCCCATATCCATTAGTGTTTGACATTAGAGACATTATACGGGTGCTCAGTGGAGACTGGGTATACTGGACGGACTCGCCGAGAACTCCCAGATGGTATTATACCTCAAGTCAGATGGCAGTTCTCTGGTGACACTGGTACATGTTAGTCTTAGAGTCTTGTGTGATTCCCACTGTGCTTTGATTTCCACCATACCACGTTTAAGAGAACGTGCAAAACGGTGGCTTTTGGGTACAGTCCCGAATCACATGGAGGCAATGAGCGATAGGAGAGGTTTCATCTCTCCCGGTATTGGGAGTTGATGTTGTGCAGTGCTCGATTGGCTATAACAGGAAGTCCCTGGCCAGGGCTACTTTAGAGATATACTGCTAAGTGTTATCAGTAGTTTCTCGACCCATTATGAGCCACATATTGACACGACTTATCGAGTTACTGGGGTCTGACGTTTACCACCTCTAGACGAGATATGCGACATATCAGACGAAGAGACCGGACTGTACAGAAGTGTTACTGATTGGATTCGCAGGAGTATGAGCAGGCTTTCTTGTTGATCTTCTGATCGCTCAATACCCGGATGGTCGTTATGTTTAGCAGACCGCTTGCGGCTTATGGGTGTTTGATATGATCATCACGTACTGCCGGCGTATTGACGAGTCTTTAGAGTCCTACACAGAGATTTCCTGGTTCAAGCGAAACGGAGTAGGAGTGCATATGTGATATGTGCGGGACCGAGAATGATACGATATGAGATACCATATTCTATTCTCGCGATTTGTGACATTGGTCGGTTATATGCGATATAGCCGGGTTATCGGATCAAGTGTTGATTCGATAAGTTGTTACACATGATATTAGTCGGTTATATGTGATATAGCCGTATTATTAAATCAAGAGTTGATTTGATAATCTAATGTATAATTATATATTTGATATATTACATTACATTAACTAGTATTAGCTCACTTATGATTTCTTTTCTCACTTGATGTGCACATTGTATATATATATGATATGTATATTTGTGTACATGTATTGGTCATGCTTGATGATACATGCAAGATGGGTGTATGCGACTTAAACCATGCTAGGGTTAAGTTATGGTTTTATTTATTTCTTAAGTTAATAACAAAAGAGAGAAGACTTGGTCAATGTTGTCAAGCTTGGATGAAGCTTGTAGAAACATTGACAAAGTCCACTCTTTTGTCTAGCTTAGGATATTTTGTTAACCCAACCCTTAACCTTAGCCCTTGGTTAATTCTCTACATGAGTTAGGCATGAGGGCTTAACTCATCCATGGTTGCAATAATTCATTTGGTTTAACTCATATGATGAGTTCTTTCTTCTTCTTCCTCAAAAGCTTTCTAGCTTCAATGGAGGTATGCGAAAAAGTGTGAGAAAATCAAATCTAAAGTGGGCTCACTTCCTATTTCATCATCCTCTACTACTTGCCATTTAGTATAGAGTATTTGCTTCACTAATTCCATAGTTAGTGAAGAGATAGCTTGAGTTAGTGTCTTCTCGACGTAGATCATTTTCGGCCTCGAAGACTTCGAAGCAAGCATGCTCGTTTCTTCATGGGAGCCTCTCTAGAGTCCGGAGTTTACGATCGCAGCGAAAGGGACTACTACATGGAGTTATTGAAGTGAAGGACCGGTCTACAAAGGTTATATTCCTTGCTCACTAGACTTGCAAAGTGTTTGTATTTCATTTCCGTCGATTTCTAGTTAACGATTCTTAGTTAGGGTTAGCTAAAACGGCAAATTTTTGAATTTGGTATGGACGATGCCTCCCGAAACCTTGTCACCGTCTTAGGTAACCCTACAACAATCTCTACCGGATTGTAGTACAAGAAATGTAAAAGGAAAACACCTCCTAATCTCGTATATAATCAAACACTTTTAAAACTAAGAATTAGAATTTGAGATATATGAAGATGAAAGTTTTGATCTCAAAAGAATATGATGAAAAGATTTAAACTTGAGATCGAGTCTTGTAAAGATGAAAGATTAAAACAAGTTTGATGATCTTTACAAAGAATAAAATCAAAAGCTTTTTCAAAAAACCAAAAGAATTTTAGAACTTGATGGAGACTTAGGGTTTTGAAGAGCTTTTGGAGATGATGAACTTTTTTGAGAATTTTTCGATAGTAGATCTGAGTGAGTCATAGAAAAATCGACCAAGGTATATTAATGGATGCGAATTAATCCCACAAATTAGGAAATAAATCAGGTCAAAATCAAATCGAAATTTACAACGAGCAGATTTTGAGCCGGTTCAAATAAGGCATGAGCCGTCTCATATACATAGAGAATAATTCATCATATCAAGACAAGTATTGAGATGTCTCAAGAAGAATGTGAGCCGTCTCTGAACAAGGGTTGGGCCGACTCAAAATGAACATGAGTCGTTTCATGCAAACAGAGAATACATGGATGTTTCAAAGGACTTATGAGACGGCTCAAGACACGTATGCGCTGGCTCAAGGAGACAGAGAACAAATGAATGATCTAGAGGACTCATGAGACGGCTCAAAACGATATGAGTCGGCTCATAATAGTTATGATATTAGAGATGGTTAAAACTTTAAAAAAGCTTGACGCATACGAGATATAACCTATGACTCAAGAAAAGATAAAATACATAGTTTTACATTTTTGGAGCACGTTCTCTGAGTCGCTTTAAGTCTTCATCTCTAAATCTTGAATATCCATGTCTCCATGTCCTTTTAGTTCTTCGATATCGCCCATCTTGTTCTTTTTCTTTGATATTGTCAATCTTATTATTTCTCTAAATATTGAAATCATATAACTCAACTATAAGTATCGTCGGTGTGTAAAATGATTAAATATTGTTTTATCTAATATCAAAACTAAGCTAAGTAGATTTTAACCAATAAGGTCAACAAAAGGTTTCCTTATTCTCCTTGTATATATGTGCCAGTTGGTCCAACGTATTCATTTAATCCTGAAATAAAATACATTATACATTGAAAGGAAAGAATAAGTTATTATTGAACTTGACATATATGGTTGGTGGACTTGTTGCCAAACCTCTATATTTTGTTGGCATAATATTCAATCGGAAACAAGGGTGAAGATTTTGTGCATCTTGAAACATTATATTGTTTTGCATATGTCTAAGTTGTAATTTGGTTAGTATTTGTATTCATGTAAACAGACGTTAAATACTAAAATATTGGAAAGAAACATTACAGGTTGTAGATGGATTTCAAGTAGGTACAACGTTTGAGACTTACGAGCTTTTTTGTCGTGGCAAAAATATCGATTCGAATTTGGGAAGGCTATAACGATGGTTATACGGAGCCTCATAGTAAACTAGGTGCTTGACCTGTGGAGAAAGGTTAAATATGGTTCCATCATTCCTCAATACAACATGGAGTTCAGTTGTAATTGCAGGGACATTAAAATAAATAGCTCTTTCCAAATGTGTACAAAGAAGTGTATTCACCCGCCTCGGATGGACACAACTGACATAGCTGGACTTTCTCAATTCTAGTAGAGACTAGAGAGTGTCTTAGATATCATACAGAAAATCACAATACAAGTTATCTTTGTTTCTCTAGTTTCAAAACTGGTTGAAATGCTGGTTTTAGTCTTTTAAATCCAGAATGCTTATAGTGCAAGAATATCCGGAACTGATGAGCTATATTTTTGCTCTTCTTCTGTCTTTTGGTAACATAATACGGGGCTGGGTGTGATGTTTTGTAGCACTATGAGGTGAACCTGATTCTGGAATGATCCACAAAGCCTTGTATGATAAGTTGATAACACAGGCGTATTCTTGTGCCGTGCAGGTAACATAGGATACATTAGTGTACTTACATTGGCCGTCTTGAACAGGGTTTTATATGCTTGTCCTTTAACTCGGTGTAACACCTAGAACATTAGCACGGTATAATAATATTATCAATTTAATTTTTTTCTCAAATAAAATTATTATCTTTATTACTGGAGTCTAATATTTATAGATAGAACATATAATTATGGTTACTTTAAGTTTGTTATAGTTATTCTTTTTCAAGTTTGTTAAATAAGTATATTATTAGTATTTATATTTGTTTACTATTTGATTAATATCTTAAATTTCTATACATATAGTATTTATTTTTCTAACATTAGTTTCGTAACTAAATAGATAATATTAGTATGGTTGTTTTAACAAAAGATATCTAGTATTTAAAATTGTTTGATAATTTATTAATATCTTATTTTAATTTGCATCTAATATATTTTCAAATACTAGATATGTAAACCAATATATTATAGTTATCTAAGTTAGTTAAGTATATGATATTTAACTTTTAAAGTTTTGATTTACTAAATCTAATAATATCTTATTTATATTCTAGCTGGTACAATATTTTATCTGCCATGATATATTATTAATAATCTTTTAATTTTTAAATCTTATTTTAAATGTTTCAAATTAAACTATTGGGATTTATGAGAATTATTTCCTAAACATATATATATATCTTATATATATAGATATATATATGAGAATAATGGAGAAAAGATGATATAGGAGGGAATTTCCTCCTATGGCACGCTTTGTCGTGTTTTCCGACGATCGGAACCCATCATGTTCATTGTCATCATCTAAGATGTGAGTACACCAAATTTCATGTGATTCTACAACTTTTTCACCGTTGAATTACCGGGTTCAAAATCAACGGTTTACCACAATAGAACTTTTTACATTGCTAAATAAACGGTGAAAAAGTTGTAGAATCACATGAAATTTGGCGTACCCACATCTTAGATGATAACGATGAAGAAGATGGATTCCGATCGTCGGAAAACAAGATGGGGGCGTATTTTTTCGACGCCATAGGAGAAAATTCCATCCTATGGCCTCTTTCCTCCATTATTCTCTCTCTCTCTCTCTCTCTCTCTCTCTATATATATATATATATATATATATATTCTTATTCCTGTTTCATACAAATCTTTCCATGCATCTCTCATCAGATATCTGTCTCATCAAATTTCTCTCCTCTAAAAGCAAACCCAAAACAAATAAAATCATTTTCTCTCTCTTTTCAACGACATTTCATCTCTCTTCGCAACCTAATATAGTATCTCTCTCTTTCCTCAATTCCCATTAGGTGCAGCCGACCCATTCTCATATATATATATATATATATATATATTTCTATTTTCCCCTAACAACTTAACTTAACCTATATTTTTTTACAACCCCTGCTCCCTCCTTCACCAAGAAACCCAACTCCACCATCCCTCAACCTCTTCCCAGCAAACCCTCGACTAGTCCAACACCACCGGCAGCCGACTGCTCTCTCGCCATCGGCCCACCTTCAACCACAACACCCTCGGCTTCGAACCCCGACTCCAAACCCATCGCAACTCCACCATCCATCAACCTCACCACCTTCGAAGCCGACTCCATCACCTGCAAGCCCTAACCGAGTTGAACCAATCACCAGACCCGAACCCTCAACCCACCGAGCACCGCAACCCTGCCACCTTCGAACCCAATCACCATTGCCGCAACCACCTTGCATCTCGCAGCAGAACCCATCAAATCCTAGCTTGTAACCCTCGCCCGAGCCTTGAACCCCGCAGCTTCATCACAACAGCCCCTAATCGTCTCCAACCATCTCCTTGGAGCCGAGATCCCCTAGTCGAGATCCAAGACCCGACCCACTTTGGACTGAGCCAACTCCATCCCTAGCCAAGCCAAGATCAAGCCCGAGCAACTGCGACCAACTTTGCCGATCCCTAGCCAAGCATCAAAGCTTGGATTTTTACATCGCATCGTCATGATTTATCCGTCTCCAAATCAAATATTCTTGCTCTTGTCTTTTCAGCCGATACAACATCGGCTAATCCTTAGATATATTCTTTCATTATATATATTTGATTAGATCAAATCGTAATATTGTGAAATCTTGATTAAATGAAACCCTATGTTTATCGTACACGCAATGAAAAACCCTAGGATCTTAGAGTACCCATTAATCAAATTAATCCTTTAAACCATGTTTTAGATTATATTTGATTCATCGATAAATCCGGATGTGAAATAGAGATGCTTACAAATTCATATATATTCTTGTTTACATTATTGACTGTAACACCCTAATACGATCATATGTTATTTAATTATATTAAATAAATATGTTGGACATTTATATTATTATTGATATTGGATTATAATTGATATTTGAATGGTTATTATGATAATTGTATTGTTTTACCTAGTTTTGATCTTTAGTTCGAATTGATATAATATTGGCATCCGACCCGCATGCATGTTAACCTATGACATTTTGTTAGTATTTAAGTTTTATTGCTAATCGTATACATCTTATTCATATAATATATGTTTAAATATCATAAGATAAGAAAAGTGTATCATATTAATATAATATATTTAGTTTGTTAAATAAAGGGTAATTAGTATCTAATATTTTGTTTGTTAATTTATTAACATCTGTTTTAATATCCATACAATATATTATCAAATATTAGTTCTATGACAAAAAATATTATGCTTATCTAAGTAGTTAAATATGATAATTAGTTTTAAGTTTATTTGCTAATCTAATAATATCTTATTTTAATGTTCATATAATATATTTAAATATAGATATATTATTATGCTCTTTTAACAAAAGATTTATTTTGGTTTGATAATTTTAAAAGAGATATATTTTATTGTGGTGGTTTTAAATAAAATATATGCTTAGATATTGTTAATCCTTTGAGAATGTTTAGGTGGTCCTTAAACAAATATTTTGAAGGTGTGTTGTGAGAAGTTTAAGTTTTAGAAGGTTTTATTTGAGATTTGCATTAATATATATATATAAGATAGATAATGGGTTATGTATGTATGTGTGTGTGTATATATATATAGACACACACACACACATACATACATAACCCATTATCTATCTCTCTCTTTCAAAAATAAATTTTATTTTCTCTCTCCAATCACTCTCTCTCATCTTCCTCTCTTCTCTAATAAAAATCTAAACCGACTCTTTTCATCCATATTTTCATTTCTTCCAAACCCATCACTTTCGACCACCGCAACGACCGACCTCAACACCAAACAAGACTGATCACTATCAAATCGAAGCCATCTTCCTCTTCTTCGTCGTCTCCGAGGCAAGTATCTAATATTTATTCGTAAATGCTCACTACGACGACAATTGCGGTCGCCTTAATATTATTTATCTATAACGGTTAAAATTTGTATATGCTTTAAAAGAATAATCACGCTTAATTAATAATGATATTTTAATAGATATTGATTATTGCATATTGTTAACTAATATTGTTTACAGTTTAATATTTTAATACACACACATACACACAGATAGAGGTTAATGGAGGAAAGGTGCCATAGGAGGGAATTTTCTCTTATGGCGTTGAAAAATGCACCCTCCATGATTTTTTCGACGATCGGCATATATCACCTCTACCATTTTCATCTAAGATGTGGATACACCAAATTTCATGTGATTATACCATTTTTTTACCGTTGATTTAGTTGGTACAAAATTAATGGTTTACCGACAATAGAACTTTTTACATTGCTAATTCAACGGTGAAAAAGTAGTAGAATCACATGAAATTTGGTGTATGTACATCTTAGATGATAACGATGATGATGATTGATGTTGATCGTCGGAAAAAATGGTGGAGGTTGTATTTTTTCGATGCCATAGGAGGAAATCCCCTCCTTTGGCCTTTTTCTTCCATTATATATATATATATAATATATATATATATATATATATATATATATATATTACCCGTTTTGCTAACTGTTGCAACCTGAAACTAAGCCCAAATCTTTTCGGGAAATAGTGTACATAATAATGAAACCCTTGTTGAAACTCATATTATGATCATTAGTTTATATTAGATATAATAATCTCTGTTGCAAAATATAGTTTGAAAATATTATAGTTTACACATGAAACGTCGTCACCAAACGGATACGACAAATCTGGAATTTACTGTACACCTTACATTATAAAATTCATTATAAATCATAGAAAAATCATTAGCATATGTTATTTAGTTCGTTTCGAAGCTACCTTATAATACTGTAACCCTGTGAAAGATTTACTTATAAATTAAATTGTTTAAATAACATAAATCGCAAATGAAAATACCTCTGAATTGCTGTCCACGGAAATTCTAGCAGCAAACTTTCAATTTCGAACGTTCATAAGTTTTTGTAGAAACAATATGAGTTTCTTTATAAAAATAAAAAGCTTATTGAATTAGCTTTGTTTTGGTATATGACACGTCCCTTTTGGAGGACATTTGCTATTTTTAAGTTATTTTACAAATCAGGATGACGCTGAATTTCTGAACGGAACTTTCTTGTGCATGGTTAATCAACACCATTTTTATTGTTATTAATCGGATTGAATATGCTATCCTTGTTAATGTTATTATCTTGATTTTGTACATGATATGATTACGTTATCACCGACATACTTGTATACCGATTTATGACATATATCACCGCTATCCTGTAATTTTTACTATGTCGTTATCGTTATCATGTCAGTACATACTTACCGTGTAATGTTTATAAATGCCAACAATTCTGATATTGATTTGATTGATCTGAGCTGTTGTCCTGATAGACGTAACATGTACATGCATGACCTGTGTTGTGATTAGGTAGATATTATTTCTATACTTGACATGAACATGAAACCTGAGGAAAAGGCGAAATCAAGAAGGAAACCCGACTTATAACTCAACAGTTATTGATTGCTAGAGACCGATCAGTCGATACGAGTTTTGGGCTCCGGAATAGTGATGCTGACATCATTCATCTATACATGACATTGTTTTATTGCTTAGCGGCACGTCTCGGATTCAGTCCCGAGAATCATGACCATGATTCCGGGCACACACGGGATACTATTGAGTTATATCGAGAATTCCATTGATTGGTTTCAAATACCTTTAGTATAGATAATCTAGCGACATGGACCCTTATGATACACATGATATGATTGATATTGATATCTTGCTTGTTACATCACATGTTACTGATATCGATTATTGTTTATACTCATGCCATCAAGTTTATTGCATATGGTATACTATATTTCATACTGGTTTTATTATTATTATTATGATATTTATGATGCACTAATATCTGAATTTTGAATGGCCCAGATCATTTGATTTTAGTATAGGATGATCGTGGGTATTTCGACAGGATTGCCGAGCAGTGAAAAGCAGTTCACCGATTTATTTTTATTGGTACTTTAGGTTTTTTTCCTAGTATTGAACTTGTTGGTTTATCGTTGTAATCCTATAAGGGACAAATATCAGATATTATTTCTTTTAGTTATTCAGATCATATTGCTTTCGTTATTGTTTCCTGTTATTATTTCTTGTAGTTATTGGACACGTGATAGATAAATTTATTATTTTCTTGTTCTTGATTACCGATTGATAGCCGTAATGTGACTATGGAAGGATATTTGCTTACCGTAGGTAGCATAGTTGGCTTTATTACGTTCCCATTTTCAAACGTTCATAACTTTTCTTTCATTCATGTAAATTTGTAAATTGATGTAATATTATTTTTGCGGGGCACATCCGGATTGAGGTTGTAGCCACCATTGTATTATTTTATTTACTTTTTCTTGCATCTAGGATAGACCCAAGGTGGGGTGCACAAACTACCGGGTTCTTAAAGTGCCGAGTGGCCTATTTATTTTATTGAGAGAGCTTGTTTCACTTCAGGAATTTGGCGGGTAGTTTGCCGCACCCGTAGGGGTCTAGGGCGGGGTTTGGCTATTCATCACGACCGTAAAATCCGTCTTTTGTTCTAGGCTAAAACGAAATACGAAATTCCTAGTATATCCAATATATTTATCTGTGATCTGTGATCTGGAATGCCTATTATTACATGAGACGAATGGATATATATATATATATATATATATATATATATAAATATATAAACATTGCTTATGTTTTGCACCCGCTCTAGTTGATTGTTGTGCTATGATTTAGTACGTGTGCTTTTTAAAATTTAAGAGAATACAGCAATCAAGACGGTGTTGCTTGGTAGCTAGCCGGTTGAGTACGGGTCGGTCTACAGGGAAAATGTGTTATTTTCTTTAAGTTCTCACGAGTTAAGTCTTATTTTTGGTAGCTTTTGTTTTAAAATCTAAGAATGAGATTCAATTAATTTAAAATCTTTCTAGGGTTAGGATTATATTAGTTTGGAATATGGATTCTACTCACTGCTTTTAATGCCCTAGTTAAGAATATAGGTATTAGGGTAATAGTTAATAAAGGGAATTAACACGATTAGGAAGAAACTGAGTTTCTTATTTTTGGTCCTTGTCCGTCCTTTCTTGACTCTTAGCCCAAACATCCTGTTAATTCAACCACAACCGGTCTAAGTAGGGAATCACCGCTATCATGTAGGATAGGGTGCCGTAGTGAGCGGTTGTGATTAAATTAACTAGAGTCCTAATTAAATTATATGGGCAAGGAAAGGAGTGAGAGAGATTTCCTTCTCTCAAACCTTCCCTATCCTAACCCTAACAAGTGAGGAATTACTCACTCATTAGGAAAGTGACAATTAAATTCATTTATATATTTTTATATATTAGAAAACTAAATTGCAGATAATAAAGAACAGATAAGAAATTTCAGGAATTAAAACTCAGATAAAAAAAGAATGCAAGATAGAAAGGAAACATACTTTATTGATAGCTCTTCAACGATTACAAGGAAATTAAAACTTTTAAATCTACGAATTAAAAAGAGACATAAAAAATAATGAGAGGCATGCCAAATTAGGCTCTCGGCTTTCCTATTTATAGATAGGAGAAACCCTAGGTTTACATCTGATCCACATTTTAATTTACAGAACTACCCTAAGAAAGCCGGGTCAAAGCACCGACACCTGCACCGACACGTGCATTGCACGGCCGCGGTTCCGCGGCCATATAGTAGGATCTTGATCTCCATCTTTCAGGGTTGCTTCATGTTGATTTTTTCCTTCTGTTTTCTTCACTTGGTTCCTCAGAATCTTTTCTACTTTCTTCCAAATTTCCAACATTGCAGAATTATGTGGACTTTTACCGTGAGCTTCGCGTTGAAGTCTTGAATCTTGTGCTGCCTTTGTACTTTGTGCATTGAACTGCCTCATGATTTTTATTTGTTCCTTGAACTGGTAGGCGGCAACATATGGATTCATCTATTGTTGGTTGTAGTCTCACATTTGTAGCGTCTTTTCATGAATTTCACTGTAATGATATGAGAACCTGTAACCTGCAACTATTTAGCAGACATGGATCAAAAGCACCTATTTATATGTAATATGAATAAGAATGGGGATATAATAATGCAAAATTCTGGTATGAACAAATACCCCCAAACTTATTTTTTTCTCGTCTCGAGCAAAACCAATTTTATTCACGAAAAATCCTAACCTCACTTTCGCAGGGAATCACGATTGCACTGAGCTCGTGCAATAAGCCGTTAAACCGCTAGGTGTCCCTAGTAGGAGGAGTGTTGTCTCTTGAGGGTTTTCAGCGGATACTACCCACAAAATCCGATCAATTTGGCCTGTTGATTTTCATTCTTCAATTTGGTATTCCAGCAAGAAATTCTATTATCTTCAACCTAGAAATCATCAACCCGTATTTTTCATACTCACTTTTCATTTAACTTAAGATCGTATATTTTCTGCAAATTTATTAAGCTTTCAATATCTTTTGAATTTTCCTTCTAAGGTTCCATCTCAACTTAGGAATTTTTATCATCTCTACTGAAGGTATAAGCCCTATCTTTCATTTCTATCTCTCATCCAGACCCTAATCATATACCCCTACATGTGTGTGATTATCACCCCTACACTTGGAAATTCAATTCAAGCTATCATACTCTTGTCCATCGTCCAAAGTACTTTTAGTTTGTGAATTTTGGATGAAATAGCTCACCCATTCTTCATGCGACCGTTAATACTTCTTGAGGTACGAACGACCGATTACAAAATGTGTTCGCGCATTTAGACGTAATTTCTCGTCTTGCAATACCTAAGGCTTAGCAGTGACTCCCAAACCAGTTGGTCTAAGGCACTAGGTGATGAAGCACCCTTACTATATATTTTTTATTTTATGCAGCCTTAAGTAAACACAAAACCAGTGTTCATTTTTTCTATTCACACTTGTACTTTTTATTTTCTTTTCCTTCATACTATGGATTTTAGACAAGAGCATTTCAAGGTATCCTCTACTATTCCAAGTTTCAAGGTGTGTGTATATGCTAGTTGTAGGGTATATATTTTCAGAATTTAGACTTAAGGTTAGGAATTATTTTTCAGACTTACACTTCAAATAGAAATTTCAATACTCATTCCTTATTTTGACTTAGCCCAAGAATTGAATTCAAAATTTGCCTATTTCTAAATAAATTACAAGGACATATATTTTCTACAGTTAAACTTTGAGAAATGTTATTTTTAGGGTTTTTAATTTACTAAGTTTAGGATCTAGTTTTTTCCTACTATTCAATCGTCATGTTGAACTTAAGTCAAATATGGCCAAAATTGAATTTTTCAATTTTTTATAATTTTTAAAATTTTTCAATTTTTTATTTGATTTTATTTTTATATATTTTTTAATTTTTTAATTTTTTTAATTTTTATATTTTTATAAAGATGCAATGCAGAATTAAATATGCAAAGAAAGAAGAAACAAATATGTACAAAAAATTAAAATATGCAATGCAATAATAACTATTTACAAACCACCTCCACCCCCAAACTTATCAAAAGCAGTGCCCTCACTGCTCATGGCCTCGCCGTCCCCTCGAACGTGAACGGGAACGTTCCTCTCTTGCCAGCAGGGTGGTCATGCCATGCTTTATTTCTGTCAGTTGCTGATTCAGGTTGGTCACCATCCCTATCAATCTGTCTATCCCCCTAGTGGCTCTCCTAAGTAAACGTGCATGTGCTGCGCGGGTAAGCTCTTCCTCGCTCGTGGTCGAGCTGGAGCTGGGTGTCTTGGCGGGTACATCCTCGTCCGGCTCAGTGCGCGACCATACATCATTTAAGCGTATGTAGGACGTGGATACGCCATCAATAAGAGGTCTAATAGGGATCCCTCTATGCATATAAAACTCAAATTCCTCCACAGGGAGGAAATGACGACACTGTTGTGTCACCAACATAGGGCATGGATAATTGGCAGCCCTTTTGCCCGCACCAATCGAATGAAGTAACACCGTGCACATATCATAGCTTGGGTTTTTAGTCATCAAAGTGTGCACGATATGAAGGGATTGTGTGAAAAATGTAGTATTGTGTGAACTACCAAAAATGTTATTTTGTGCCCAACGACACACAGTTAATACATTCGCAAAGAGGGTTCTAGACTGGATTCCTTTACGTGGCTCCCTCGAACAATCATTACCCATCAAGGGTAGGTAATCCTCGAATTGGAGGGGTTGGTCATGAGTAGGTAGTTTAGGTATTAAGGTGACTTCATGGATGAAGTCCGTATCAATTATTGTTTCCCTATCACCCCAAATTAGCCTAATATAACCGTGTTGTGAGAGGCAACCCTCCTCCATACACTCGTAAAATCGGGTGACAAGATCCGGAAGCGCGAAAGCATTCGGATGGTTAAACAGTAAAAAATTCCATCCGCGCATGCGGATCTCTTCACCGAAGTAACTTCCAAAGACCATGTGTGCAAAGATTTGTGAAAAGTCTCTTTCAAATTGCAGGGTTGGTGCCATAACAGAGAGTAAATTGAAAAAAAAATTTAATTTTAACAGAGAGGGAAAGGAAGTGCAAATCTCCTCTGAAGTTTTCAGAGGGTGACGAGGCTAAGCAGCGGCGGAAGCACGGCCAGATGCAGGCAATTGCGGCGGTTGGGCGGCAGCTGGAGGTGATCTCTCTGCAGAAATTTCAGCGGTGGCTAGGGTTTGAGGAAATGATAAGTTAAGGTTATGAAAAGCCAGAGGAGGGGTCGGGTTCTATTTATAGGGGTGTTTTGGTTATTTGTCAAAAGGCCCTCTTAAAAAGAGGATTTTATTTTTTTATTAAAACTGAAAATTTACAAAAATGCCCCCAAAAATTTTGAATTTTTTAAATATTTTGTTTATTTTTTTATTATTATTTTTATATAATTACAAGTGTGACATACCCCCAAACTTATTTGAAACAGTGTTTCCACTGTTTAAGTGGTGAAGTTCAGGATTAAAGGGGAAAAGAGAACAGTATCAATCTATACAAGGCTTTATACAGGCCAAAAGTGAGAACCAACCATTCAAATATTCTATCTCTGTAGTGTGTTGGTTGGTGAAAGAATGTGGAGATGAAAGAAATGGAGAATACGCGAGACCGTGTTGGAAAAAAGGTGAAATACGGTCTCGGTATATTAGGAGAAGAATGGCGGAAGAGAGAAAGAAGTGTAGTACGAACTTGAGGGTGTAAATTGAGTGAAAAAATTAGCACAAATTGTGATGACCGATGTGTAAAAAGCGATTGCTAATCTATCAACCCGTCGAGAAATATGGTCAAATCCCTCAAAATTCGTGAGAAAACATGGGTACATCGAACTTGGTAAATCAGACATTAAAAATGAAAGTGATACGGTTTCTTGCGCGGTCGGAACGATGGAAAGGATGAAGGGGAGTGATTTAGGACGGGTAACAGTTAAAGGTTCAGGAGGGTGTACACAGTCGGTGGAAGGGACATGATAAATTGGAGAATCCGACTCATCAAACAAAACTGGTTCATCCTCAATACTATCCTCATAATTCCCCTCAAAAGTAATCTCATCCATGCAATTATCATCAAAATCCAGACGTATATGAAGTTCGGGAAAAACAGTTAATGACTCGGGATGATGAGTTGGAGAGAGAAACTCATCCAAATCTGTGGGTTCATCATCTAAAATATTCCCAGCGTCAATGTCCTTGATCATGTGAAAATTAAATTTTTCAGTCACCTCATCAAAAGCATGGATATCAATCAATTTAGGTTCTAGAGTGGAGGTGTAGAGATCAAAAGGATTGGTGATGGTTTCACTCGAAAGGGACCCTTCATAATCAGGTAAATCAAACACTACAAACTCGCACAACTCATTAAACGTTCTATTTTCAACTGGTGAATCATTTGGGACACTTGATAGATATTCAAAACCGGAGTTGTGGGATTCAATTGGGGATGGGTAGGTTTGATTTGGAAGGGTCTACAACTCACGCTTACCGCTCAAATTCTCAATCTGTCCAACCGCCTCATCATACATTGGAAAATTTGGAGCTAGTTGGAAACCAGCTACCGGGTCATTAGGTTGTATGAGGGCGGCCATGGACGTATTCAAATCCATCATCTGTTGGCTTGACGCTACCATAAAATCTTTCAACGACTGTTTCAGACTAGACATGGGTTGTGACGGGGTTTCAGTAAAAGATTCAATATTGTTTGGATACGTGAAACTCCCAAATGGCTGTGTAGAAGCAATGTCTATGAAAGGTGCAAAAGTCGGGTAGGACTGGTAGGAATTGAATGGTTGGACAGGAGTAGGATCAATATTTGGATAAGAAGGTGAATGGAATTGTTGATCCAAACAATTCGTAGTGGTGAAAGGAGTGAAAGATCGGTTACGAGATTGTTCAATATGTTCAGCAATAAACATGGGTTTCGGAGTTACAACAGGACTCGAAAAAGGGGTATCAACGTAAGAAGGTGGTGAAGGTTGAATGGTTGATATAAGGTGGATTGCGGAGTCCAACTGGTTGTCCTAGACGCGTCTATCCGATCTTTCAAAGAAATTTTGGGCATGGAGGGGTTGTTCGAAATTCGACCAAAACAAGAACCATAGGAAGTAATGTCTGGTTGTGGGTACCAAAGCTTGGCAAGAGTTTTGCGAGATGGGATATCCATGATGTAATGAGAGAAAGGAGAAGAAAAAGAATGTGATTTTTTTTTGTAATTTTTTTTTTGTTTTTAGGAGTTTAGAAATTTTTGAAAGAGTTTTGCAAGAATTTGTACGGAACTACAACACAATTTCAAACAACCACAGTTTAAATATGCACAATCAAATCTAGAGCTAGGGTCTGCTAAGTCAACTAGATTGCTCCTAACTGTTCCAAAGTGACAAGTTGTGAGATATCACTCAAATCGCCTTTTCACCGCCAATTGTGGCCAGGTAAGCACAAGTGAAGAAAGGAGGGTTCTGCTCACGAATCACCGTGAGATGGGCCTTTTAAAGTTACATTTCTCACTCGTCTAGCCTAGGCACCACAAAGTCAGGTTTAGATAAACGACTGAATGCCCACAACTTTCCTCTGTCCTAATGAGCGCGACAGTCCTTAATTGTCTGAGTCTAGATATTTTTTAATTAGCTCAAGGGTGATGCATATGCTTTTTATGATTTCTGGGGTCTTAGGAAGGGTAATGAAATCCCCACCCATTTTGAGTTGGTGTTATAGCCCCTTAGATTCCGTTTTAAATATGCAAAGTAGTTAACACACAAAATCTAAAACACTTGCCAAAAAAAAATTCTTTTTATTTGCGGTGCAAAGAATCCTGCACAAAAATGATTTATTGGAGAGGGAGAAGAAGTTTTGCGGAAAGAACCCTGCACGAAAAATTTTCAGTAGAGATCAGGGGGTAGGAGAGAAGACAAAAATACTCACAGAGAAATTTGGGGTGCTGACGTCAGCATTTGACCGCGGAACTGCGGTCAAACTCCTACTTATGCCTCGTTTCCGCGGCGTCTTGGTAGGTTTGGCCCTCCAAAATTTTCCTGTGTGCTGTTATGGTTCTCCTCTGTCTGTTCAGATCCTCTGTTTGTTGATTTGTTCACTGGGTTTGCTCCAGATCTGAATCTGTCCGTTTTCCGTTCCTGCACAATTCGCACAAAAACCGATCAAAAATAACAATATGATTTTTATGTATTTTTTTCTGTTTTAAAATTTTTCAATTTTTTATCATTTTTTTTCAATTAACCCGAAATTACAAAAAGAAATAAACTACCGTTTCCTCGGCAACGATGCCATTTGATTGTTGTGCTATGATTTAGTACGTGTGCTTTTTAAAATTTAAGAGAATACCGCAATCAAGACGGTGTCGTTTGGTAGCTAGCCGGTTGAGTACGGGTCGGTCCACAGGGAAAATGTGTTATTTTCTTTAAGTTCTCATAAGTTAAGTCCTATTTTAGATAGGTTTTGTTTTAAAATCTAAGAATGAGATTCAACTGATTTAAAGTCTTTCTAGGGTTAGGATTGGGTTAGTTTGGAATAGGGATTCTACTCACTGCTTTTAATGCCCTACTTAAGAATATAGGTGTTAGGGTAATAGTCAACAAAGGGGATTGGCACGACTATTGGTCCTTATCCGTCCTTTCTTGACTCTTAGCCCTAACCTCCGGTTAATTCAACCACAACCGGTCTAACTAGGGAATCACCTCTATCATGTAAGATAGGGTGCCGTAGTGAGCGGTGTGTGGTTAAATTAACTAGAGTCCTAATTAAATTATATGGGCAAGGAAAAGAGTGAGAGAGATTTTCTTCTCTCAAACCTTCCCTATCCTAACCCTAACAAGTGAGGAATTACTCACTTATTAGGAAAGTGACAATCAAATTCATTTTTATATTTTTTATATATTAGAAAACTAAATTGCAGATAATAAAGAACAGATAAGAAATTTCAGGAATTAAAATTCAGATAAAAAAGAATGCAAGATAGAAAGGAAACTTACTTTATTGATATCTCTTCAGCGATTACAAGGAAATTAAAAATTTTAAATCTACGAATTAAAAAGAAGCATAAAAACTAAAGAGAGGCATGCCAAATTAGGCTTTCGGATTTCCTATTTATAGATAGGAGAAACCCTAGGTTTACATCTGATCCATATTTTAATTTACAGAACTACCCTAAGAAAGCCGGGTCAAAGCACTGACACCCACCGACACCTGCACCGATACGTGAATTGCACGGCCGCGGTTCTGCGGTAGAAAGCCATGTTTGGCCGTGGTTCCGCGGCCATATAGTGGGATCTTGATCTCCATATTTTAGGGTTGCTTCATGTTGCTTTTTCCTTCTGTTTTTTTCACTTGGTTCCTCAGAATCTTTTCTACTTTCTTCCAGATTTCCAACAGCGCAGAATTATATGGACTTTTACCGTGAGCTTCGCGTTGAAGTCTTGAATCTTGTGCTGCCTTTGTACTTTATGCATTGAACTGTCTCATGATTTTCATTTGTTCCTTGAACTGGTAGGCGGTATCATATGGATTCATCTATTGTTGGTCGTAGTCTCACATTTGTAGCGTCTTTTCATGAATTTCACCGTAATGATATGAGAACCTGTAACCTGCAACTATTTAGAAGATATGGATCAAAAGCACCTATTTATATTTAATATGAATAAGAATGGGGGATATAATAATGCAAAATTCTGATATGAACACTAGTCCAGCCCCCGCTCTGCCGTTAGTTAAGTAACCTAACGGTGCATAACGGGGCCACGTAGCGATTTCGGATGGTATAAGTGTACGTTCTATTTTTGTTTCTTTTCTGTAATGATAGGGTTAAATGATGGGACCGTATTAATATTGATTAATGCAAGCAAAACAAACCAAAGTTTAAATCGTTGGAACAATTTCAAAACCACTTGGTTTTCTTGAAAAACAACTTTTAAATGCGGAGTCTAAATCACTCATTTTAAAAGCTATCATAGTTCATTCGACTATATCAAGTTCATTACATTCACGGTTTCGCCAAAACCATCCGTAACCCTCTGTCATTTCAGATGGGTATTCAGTAGTATTCAAGCTATGTATTTTGACCTTCGCCAAGGCATAGTGATTGGTAACTGCTGGGTATTCATCTGTAGCATAGATAGATGTGTTGATTTGGGACAGTCATACAGCTATTTTGGCATTCGTTAAGGGTTTGTACGGATGTGTTTAAATTAATCTGGAAAATGACGGATAGAACTTGACTTGCGTCTTATGATATGTTGGCCTTCGTCAAGGTCATAAGAGCTTAGGGCAAAAATCCACATCGGGAGTTTCAAAGGAAAATAAAACATGATAGTGTTTCATACCGTTTGGAGTGTGATGATTTCACGCCTCGCTTCCCAGAGTACGCTAGATTGGGCACGTGACATAGCCAACCATGCTACCTGTGGGTAGGAAGTATCCATCCACAGTCACATTACGGCTGTAGAGATATCAAGAACAGATAAAACTATCTAAAAACATGTCCATAAACCAGAATAACAGGAGTCAATAATAAATGAATGCGGAAGCAAATGATCCAATACAAATAACTGAAAGTATGTCCCATAATGCGGGCTCACATCAGGAAATAAATGCAGGAAATAAAACTAACTACCACTAAACTCACAGCTCAGCCTGCTGGCTGAAGTACTCCTGTTCGGACTGCGACAGCGGTACATAATCTGGGCCATGCAAAACCCAGACGTCAGCGCGTCATGTCAACAAGTAATATAATATGAACAATGTAACAGGCAATGCAAAAATAAACATGAATAAAGCAATAATATGAAACAAGCAGTGCAGGGTAGTGTGCAGTGGGTAACTAAACTGTTCTATCAGGTTTTCTATTCTAAAGTCTTTGAAATCAATTGATGAATCGTCGATGTAACTCAATAGTATCCCGTGCGTGCCCGGGACCACGGTCAAGATTCTCGGGGCTGAATCTGAGACGTGCCGCTAGGCAGTAACAAGTAGCAGGATGGGCGAGTGATGTCAGCATCATCACTCCGGGGCTGGCCTAGCCCGTAAGACTGATCAGAACAGGTATCGAACTGTTGAGTTACAAGTCGGTTTCACCTTTGATTTCCCCATACCCCCAAGTTATGTGTGTCGAGTCAGGTATTCAGTAATCAGGAACTAATGCCAACACAGGATCAGGTAAAAGCAGGTTTGTCTGGATAGACAACAGGAACGGTCTATGAGGACTACATGTCAGGTTTGTTGGCATTAGACACAAGATCAGGTAACGGATCGGGTCATGGTACATCAGATCAAGTCAACAGTATACGGTACCATGTCAGGTATATCAATATATACATGTGTAGCAATGTCAGGTCAAGATGTAAACAATATCGTGGGTGTGCTCACAATCAGATATATAGTCAAACATGGGTATTAACAATATGAGATAAGCAATGAATTACATAATAAGCAGTTTCATTCAAATTTCAAGAGTGCAGCAAGACGATATAGCCGTTTAGTTATGTTAGCAGGTTTAAGCACTCTTAGCGGTGCAATAGTTTAGGTATCGGTTCAATACAGTTATTTCAAGTTAAATGCATACGAGTGTCCGAATGTAACAGAGCTACAGGGATAATTGCTACCAGCTATTTTAACAGTAAAATATGATTGAACAGGTAGATATGATTATTATTAGGTTCAATTTGCAAACTGTAAGTTTCATGTTTAACAGTAAAATGATGTAATGCGATATTGTAACCGAAAATAGGAAACGATTATATTAAGTTAAATTTTACAGGTTTAGGGTGACAATACATATATAAATATATTGTATAGCATGTAGCAAGGGGTACTTGCCTCGACGGGTCGCGAACCGGGAAAAACGGAACGTAACGTCGGCGGGGAAACTCGCGACGGACGCACGGTTCACGGTTTGAACCCAAACAACGAACCAAGGAACCACACGGGTCAGAGTACTCTGCTGGATCGTCGGGACACGTCACCGGCACGGCCGGATTCCGGCGAGCACATGAACAGTGAAAGAAACATCACGGTTTGAAACAAGAAAGCAAGGAAATACAAGGAAAATACAAGGAAAGGGGGAAGAAGAAGAAGATGGGGATACTTACTGCGTCTCAGAGGGCACTAGCAATGACGGAGAGATCGACGGCGGCGAGAACGACGTCTCCGGCGATCTGCAGAAATGATCCAGCCACTTTCTTTTCAGTTGGAAAACGAAGAGAGGAAGGATGAGATGGAGAAGCACTTACAAGGTGTTCTGGGGTGGTCGGGTGATCGTCGGCGATGACCAGGGGCGGCGCAGGTGGTCGCCGGTGGCCGCAGAGAAGCTGCGGGGGTTTGCAGAGGGGCGCTGTTCTGGTCGGGGGTGCACCGGGAGAAGGAGGATGATGGTGAGGGAAAGACGACGAGGAGATCGGCGGCGGCGAGACGCTGGAACGGCTGCAGGTGTCGCGGTGATGGCTGCAGCGGCGAGGGCGAGGCCACTGTGAGGATGCAGGCGCATGGGAAGGAGGACGAGGGCTGTGGTTGAGATGAGGAGGCATAGGCGAAGGTGCTGGTGTCGTCGGCGTTGGGGTTGCGGCGGCGAGGAAGGAGACGGCGGCGGTAGGGCAGCGCTGCGATGGGTTCTCTGGTTTTCTTCGTGAGGAAAATAAAAAAAAGAGAGGAGGGAAACAGGGTTTAAAAAAATATAAGGGAGATAGAGAGAGATTTGAGGGAGAGAAAGAGAGAGAATTGGAATTGGAGAGAGAGAGAGAGAAAGAGAGAAAGAGGAGAGAGAGAAAGACGGTTAGAGAGAGGAGAGATAGAGAGAGAGAGAGAGGGATCTCGTGATTGGCTGAAGTTGATATGGAGAAAAAAATATTAAAAGATTTTAAAGATTTAATATTAACAGTAAGGTTGGTAAGTTATTGAAATATATTCGAAAGTTTTAAATTATTAAAATTTGGGATTTTGGCGCTAAATAAAACATTTCCTAATCGCGCCCGTATCGGGTCCAAAAATTTGAAATTTAAATAATAGGATTTTAAGCGGGTTCCAAATTTTAAAATTAAGTGTTTTATGATTAAAAAGCATACCCCCAAGACGGACACCTGTACGCGCGCGCAGCCGTCCAAACTCGCCCGTTTCACCGAACGGGACGATAACTCGATACACGGACGCTACCACAAGGCTAGGGGTGTCGAGTAGGCCAAGATGGATATTTTTAATTTTATTTTAGATGCTAAAATTTGTTATATGCAGAAATGACTTTTCCGGATAAAATTTTACAGTAAGCCACAAATAAGCAAGATAAATGAAATGAGTACCACCTAATGCTCAAACAGTAACAGAAATTAGTAGTGTTGGGCTCGGGTGTTACATTATACCCAACTACAAAAGAATTTCGTCCTCGAAATTCCAAGAATACAAGATAGAGAACAACAGAAAAAGGTGAGAAAACTTCTGCCGGATCTCATCTTCTCGTTCCCAAGTAGACTCTCCATGCGATCGATTACCCCAAGAAATAAGCATAAGGGGGATAACCTTGTTCTTAAGAACCTTTTCCCTTCGATCCACGATTTTAACCGGTCGTTCCTCAAAAGTCACGTCTTCTCGTACTGTTAACTCCGAATGATCCAAAACATGTGTTTCATTTCAAACATACCTTCGTAGTTGAGATACGTGAAACACATCATGCACATCTGCCAAGAACTGCGGTAACGCCAAACGGTACGCTACCTCTCCAACATGCTCTAATATCTCAAAGGGTCCAACAAATCGAGAACTAAGCTTTCCTCGACTCCCAAAACGAATCACCCCTCCAGTCGGTGATATCCTCAAGAATACCAAATCACCCACGGCGAACTCTAGAGGTCTTCTTGACGTGTCAGCCCAACTCTTCTGTCTGTCTTGTGCTGCCTTCATATGATTTCTGATAGTGTTAACCTTCTCAACTTTCTGCATCACCAAATCTGGTCCCAACAATCTTCGTTCACCGACATCATCCCAACAAACAGGTGAACGGCATTTACGACCGTACAACGCTTCAAACGGAGCCATCTGGATAGTTGCCTGAAAACTGTTGTTGTAAGAGAACCCCACCAAGTGTAGATGATCCTCCCACGAACCCTTGAAGTCCAACATGCATGCTCTCAACATGTCTTCAAGAGTTTGGATCGTTCTCTCCGACTGACCATCAGTTTGAGGATGATAAGCTGTGCTAAAATTCAATCGAGTCCCCAAACTTTCCTGTAAACTCCTCCAGAAGTGTGATAAGAACCGAGTGTCCCGATCGAACACGATGCTCACCGGTACCCCATGCAATCTTACAATCTCCTGCATGTACCGCTCTGCCAGTGTCTCTGTTGATTGACCAACCCGGAAAGGAATAAAGTGAGCTGCCTTGGTCAACCGATCAACAATCACCATACTGCATTGTTGCCCTTTGGACTCCGCGGTAAAGCCGTCACAAAATCCATGGTTATATGTTCCCACTTCCACTGAGGAATCAGAAGTGGTTGCAATAAACCAGCAACCCTTTGATGTTCAGCCTTAACTTGCTGACACACCAAGCACTTACCACAAAGCGAGCAATCTCCCGTTTCATGCCTTCCCACCAGAAATGCTGTCGAATATCTCGGTACATCTTTGTGCCTCCTGGATGTACAGAATAAGCTGAACTATGTGCCTCCTTCATAAGCTCTTCACGAATATCTCCCTTTGGCACACACAAACGGCTACCATACCTCAACGAACCATCTTCGTGGATCAATAAATCTGTTCGTAGCCCGGCTTCAACCTGCTCTCGAAACTTTTGCAGTCTAGGATCCTGCGATTGAGCTGCTTTAATTTTCTCAATCAAAGACGACTGCACTTGCAGCTGCATCAACTATCCCGTAGAACGCGGTAGCACAACCTCCAAGTCATATCTTCGAAAATCTTCAACGATCTCCTTCTGCGTAGTCAACACCTGAATTGCTGGTAACCGACTAAGCGCATCCGGCACCACATTAACCTCCCCCGGATGGTACTTAAGATCAAGATCGTAGTCAGCCATCAGCTCCAACCATCTACGCTGCCTCATGTTAAGCTCCTTCTGTGTGAACACATACTTCAAGCTCTTACGATCGGTAAAGACTTCGACTCTTTTGCCCAAAAGGTAGTGTCTCGAAATCTTCAAAGCGAAAATCACAGCCGCAAGCTCCAAGTCATGAGTTGGATAATTCTTCTCATGGGTCTTCAACTGTCTCGATGCGTACGCTACAACTTTCCCATGCTGCATCAAAACACATCCCAATCCTTTCCCAGATGCGTCGCTGTGAATCACCAATCCTCCGGAATTGTCTGGCACGGTCAGAATATGGGCGGTTATCAACTTCTGCTTCAACGTCTCGAAAGCTAACGCACACTTATCCGTCCATACAAAAGGTACCTCCTTACGCGTAAGCTTGGTCAACGGCTCTGCCAGACGAGCAAAGTTCTCCACAAATCTCCTGTAGTATCCGGCTAATCCAAGGAAACTTCTTATCTCAGCAATATTCTTTGGAATAGGCCAATCTCGAACTGCTACAATCTTTTCTGGATCGACGGCAATGCCATCGCCAGACACAACATGCCCCAAAAACTTCACTTCCTCCAGCCAAAATTCGCACTTACTCATCTTCGCATACAATTTCTCCTGTCTCAATGTCTGCAGTGCGATCTTTAAATGCTCAGCGTGCTCCTCAAAACTCCTTGAGTAAACCAGAATATCGTCAATGAAGACCACGATAAACTGGTCCAAGAACGGTGAAAAGATTCGGTTCATCAAGTCCATGAATACTGCCGGCGCATTCGTTACTCTGAAGGGCATCACTAAGTACTCGTAATGTCCATACCGAGTTCGGAATGCCGTCTTGCAAATATCTTCTGTTTTCACTCGGACCTGATGATATCCAGATCGCAAATCCAGCTTCGAGAATACCCTCGCGCCACTAAGCTGCTCAAAAAGTTCTCCAATGCGAGGGATTGGGTACTTGTTCTTAATAGTCACCCGGTTTAATTCTCGATAGTCGATGCACATTCTTCTTGTGCCATCCTTCTTCTTTACTAGAAGAACTGGAGCTCCCCAAGGCGAGTTACTGCTTCGAATCCAACCCTTCTCAAGCAATTCAGCAACCTGTTTCTTAACTTCTTCCAACTTTACTGGTGCCATTGGATAATACGCTTTAGATACTGGCGCTGCACCAGGAATAAGATCAATTGTGAACTCCACGTCTCGCTTCGGCGGTAAACCCGATATATCTTCAAACACATCCATAAAATCACGAACAACCACCGGCTCTTCACCACTATCAACTTCCATTGCTGCAAGAATATTGTTTGTCGGCCTAGCCCTAAACTCGACTGGCCCGACAGAACTGCTTCCTCCAGTGAAGGTAAACTCAGGATGTCCAGGAATCTGGAAAAGTACTTTCTTTTCCCTACAGTCAATGTGAGCGTGGAAAGTGCCAAGAAAATCCATTCCCAAAACGACTTCATAGCTGCCCGTATCTATCACCAAGAAATCTGCAAAGAGTTCCTGTTCGCACACAACAACCGTACAATCTTTACACTCCTTACTAGATATGATTTTCCCATTCCCAGTGTGTATGTCCCAGAAACTAGACAGGGTCGTGCAGGTAATCGAGTGTGTAGTTATAAATTTGGATGACATAAAACAATGGGATGCACCAGAATCAAATAATGCCAATGCGGGAAAACCATGAACGAGTAAAGTACCTGAAACAACTTCTCCTGATGCCTTGGCTTCCTCAGCCGTCAAGGTAAAAGATCGAGCCTGATTAGGTCCTTGAGTCAGCTATTTCTGCCCTTGGAACGGTCTCTGCGGAGGCTTCTGAATATCGTCCCTTGTACGAAGCTTCGACGGACAAGCACCAACTGCGTGATCAGCCGCTCCACAAACTAAACAAAGTCCCAGCCTCCTTTGGCAATCCTTCTGCACGTGCCCGGGTAAACGGCAGTAGTCGCAAATCACGCTCCTTCTTCGATCAACAATCACAGGCTTCTTCATGGGTGCTACACCACGACGGTCCACTGGAATACCCTTGCGACCATGAGCTCGGTTAGGTACAAATGCGGGCTTCCTGGCCGCAACTGCTGTCTACTGCAAGCTCCCTTTCATCCCAGATAAACTCTGCTGTTCTCGAGCTGCCGTAAGAACCTATGAGAAAGTGGTCAAACCCAGAGAGACAATCTGCCTCTGGATGTCCACATCCAAGCTGCGCATGAACCTTCGTGCCCTGTCTGCCTCGTTGGCGACTAAAGGTCCAGCGAATCTGCTGAGTCTCGTCCACTCTGCTGCATGCACGTCTACGGGTGCTCCATTCTGCCTTAGCCCAATAAATTTCTCTTCCATTTCCTCCCGTGCAGTCCGCGGGAAGAACTTCTCCAGGAAACTCTTAGAAAAATCCGCCCAACTGATCGGCTTGGGCAAGCGGGTCTCCTCCACAAGCCACCATTCTCGGGCGTAGTCCACTAGCTGAATGCGTACCACATCAACTCTTTTATCATCTGGAATCTGTGCCGCAATCAGCAAATTCTCCGTGTCAACTAGCCACTGCTCGGCTGGCAACGGCTCCTCCAAACCAGTGAATGTAGACGGACCCAAACGTTTGAAATCTGCCACGGTCCTTACTCGGTCAACTGGTTTAGCTCCAACGTTGTTTACAGACTGTTGAACGATCTGCAAACCTTCCTGAAACGAATCTGCTTGCTGCTGGATCAGCTCAGTCTGCCTCTTCTGATTTTCCAGCATTCCCTTTATCACTCCAAGCATGGAGGCTTCGTCCACACGCCTCTGGTACGTCTTGAAATTCTTATCTGCCATATTTCTGAAATCAAAAACACCCAACATTAGCATGATGATAGATTTAATATATAGATCAAGGCTAGAACTCCAAGATACTTAAATAGAGTACCGCATTGTAACTATGCCGCGGTATCATAGCCACAATTACATAACTCTACCCAAGTCGCCTAAGTCCTAGAGATAACAAGGAATCGGGTTTCGAGTCGATATGCAAAGGAAGTTTGCACATCGTAAAAGATATAATCAGGAAGAATGTGATTCAAGAATGGTAAACGGTAAGGTGGCAGGACATGTTTCCTAAATACGGGTATTCTGATTCGTGTATTGGGTACAATACCCAACTACAAACAATCAACCCAACTAACCTATGGCTCTGATACCAAAAGAACCATGTCACGCCCCACTTCCCAGAGTATGCTAGATTGGGCACGTGATATAGCCAACCATGCTACCTGTGGGTAGGAAGTATCCATCCACAGTCACATTACGGCGGTAGAGATATCAAGAACATATAAATCTATCTAAAAACATGTCCATAAACCAGAATAACAGGAGTCAATAATAAATGAATGCGTAAGAAAATGATCCAATACAAATAACTGAAAGTATGTCCTATAATGCGGGCTCACATCAGGAAATAAATGCAGGAAATAAAACTAACTACCACTAAACTCACAGCTCAGCCTGCTGGCTGAAGTACTCCTGCTCGGACCGCGACAGCGGTACAGAATCTGGGCCATGCAAAACCCAGACGTCAGCGCGTCATGTCAACAAGTAATATAATATGAACAATGTAACAGGCAATGCAAAAATAAACATGAATAAAGCAATAATATGAAACAAGCAGTGCAGGGTAGTGTGCAGTGGGTAACTAAACTGTTCTATCAGGTTTTCTATTCTAAAGTTTTTGAAATCAATTGATGAATCATCGATGTAACTCAATAGTATCCCGTGCGTGCCCGAGACCACGGTCAAGATTCTCGGGGCTGAATCCGAGACATGCCGCTAGGCAGTAATAAGTAGCAGGATGGGCGAGTAATGTCAGCATCATCACTTCGGGGCTGGCCTAGCCCGTAAGACTGATTAGAACACGTATCGAACTGTTGAGTTACAAGTCGGTTTCACCTTTGATTTCCCCATACCCCCAAGTTATGTATGTCGAGTCAGGTATTCAGTAATCAAGAACTAATGCCAACACAGGATCAGGTAAAAGCAGGTTTGTCTGGATAGACAACAGGAACGGTCCATGAGGACTACATGTCAGGTTTGTTGGCATTAGATACAAGATCAGGTAACGGGTCGGGTCATGGTACATCAGGTCAAGTCAACAGTATACGGTACCATGTCAGGTATATCAATATATACATGTGTAGCAATGTCAGGTTAAGATGTAAACAATATCGTGGGTGTGCTCACAATCAGATATATAGTCAAACATGGGTATTAACAATATGAGATAAGCAATGAATTACATAATAAGCAGTTTCATTCAAATTTCAAGAGTGCAGCAAGACGATATAGCCGTTTAGTTATGTTAGCAGGTTTAAGCACCCTTAGCGGTGCAATAATTTAGGTATCGATTCAATACAATTATTTCAAGTTAAATGCATACGAGTGTCCGAATGTAACAGAGCTATAGGGATAATTGCTACCAGCTATTTTAACAGCAAAATATGATTGAACAGGTAGATATGATTATTATTAGGTTCAATTTGCAAACTGTAAGTTTCATGTTTAACAGTAAAATGATGTAATGCGATATTGTAACCGAAAATGGAAAACGATTATATTAAGTTAAATTTTACAGGTTTAGGGTGACAATACATATATAAATATATTGTATAGCATGTAGCAAGGGGTACTTGCCTCGACGGGTCGTGAATCGGGAAAAACGGAACGTAACGTCGGCGGGGAAACTCGCGACGGACGCACGGTTCACGGTTTGAACCCAAACAACGAACCAAGGAACCACACGGGTCAGAGTACTCTGCTGGATCGTCGGGACACGTCACCGGCACGGCCGGATTCCGGCGAGCACATGAACAGTGAAAGAAACATCACGGTTTGAAACAAGAAAGCAAGGAAATACAAGGAAAATACAAGGAAAGGGGGAAGAAGAAGAAGATGGGGATACTTACTGCGTCTCAGAGGGCACTAGCAATGACGGAGAGATAGAGAGAATTGGAATGGGAGAGAGAGAGAGAGAAAGAGAAAGAGAGAAAGAGGAGAGAGAGAAAGACAGTTAGAGAGAGGAGAGATAGAGAGAGAGGGATCTCGTGATTGGCTGAAGTTGATATGGAGAAAAAAAATATTAAAAGATTTTAAAGATTTAATAGTAACAGGAAGGTTTGTAAGTTATTGAAATATATTCGAAATTTTTAAATTATTAAAATTTGGGATTTTGGCGCTAAATAAAACATTTCCAAATCGCACCCGAGTCGGGTCCAAAAATTTGAAATTTAAATAATAGGATTTTAAGCGGGTTCCAAATTTTAAAATTAAGTGTTTTATGATTAAAAAGCATACCCCCAAAACGGACACCTGTACGCGCGCGCAGCCGTCCAAACTCACCCGTTTCACCGAACGGGACGAGAACTCAATGCACGGACGCTACCACAAGGCTAGGGGTGTCGAGCAGGCCAAGATGGATATTTTTAATTTTATTTTAGATGCTAAAATTTGTTATATGCAGAAATGACTTTTCCGGATAAAATTTTACAGTAAGCCACAAATAAGCAAGATAAATGAAATGAGTACCACCTAATGCTCAAACAGTAACAGAAATTAGTAGTATTGGGCTCGGGTGTTACATTTTAGTAGGATTCCTTCAAGGTTGTCACACGATGATATTTGGATCCCGATCCTACTGTGAGTATCCTCTACTCTTCGGAAGATTTTTTTCACTAAACAATCAATTCTATAAACCAAGTAGGTGCCTAGAACGGTGTTAGCGAGGCTACGCCTCCAGGAAAAAGAGGTTATGTAATTAAGGAATTTCGCGAAAGCGTTGGAAAACCTCCTTCGAAATACCAACACTAGTCTGGCCGAAAGGTTAAGCAAGAATTGTAGGGCGAGATTAATCCTGACTAATTCTTATTTTATGGTTTGAAGGAGGATTCGAGGAACATTGGGAGCCATCCTGTTTAGATAAACTAATAACCAATCTAAACTTGCAAGAGTATCATGCTGAGTGTTTCTTCTCTCTCTCCTAATTGCAGCGACCAAAATGACCGGGCTAAAGCTACTGCTAGATAATAATAAATTGACTGGGCCAAACTATAAAGATTAGCTAAGGAATGTACAGATGGCCATTACCTATGATAAGTTGGGCTACCTCCTTACTACCAAAGCCCCACCGTCTTAGGTCCAAATTCCACCGTCGCGGATGTTGAAATCCGTAAGACATGGGAAATAGACAGTGCGAGAGCCAAGTGTCTCGTGTTCGCCTCAATGGATAATGAACACCAGAGGTGGCACAAGAAGATGGACTTAGCTTCCATTTTCCTCTATACCAAGGATTTATATGGAGAGCAATCTCATATCGCAAGATATTAGACCTCGAAGAAATTGTTTCAGGCGAGCTTGGCTGTCGGGTCATTTGTAGGGGACCATGTCCTTAAGATGATTAGCTTTATTGAAGAGCTCGCGGACCTTGGGACCACGTTGGAGAACGAGTTGTATACAGACTTGATTTTATAGTCCCTCCCCTCTACCTACGCCCGGTTTATCTTGAATTTCAACATTCAAGGGAAGAAAGTTTCACTTCCAGAACTCTTCAACATGTTGAAGAGCGCTGAGGGCACCCTGTAGAAATATAGGGAAATACCCGCTCTGCTTATTGGGGAATCTTCCTCTTCTAGATCCAAGGCGAAAGCCAAGAGGAAGAAGAAGAAGGCTTCCACCAAGCTGAAAGGCGGTGTTACTAAAGTAGAGGGAAAGGGCAAGGAAAAAGTTTCAGGGCTGACAGTAGGGAAGGATGAATGTTTGTATTATCACGGGAAAGGGAATTGGAAGAAGGATTGCAGGGCTTGGAATGCCAGAAACCGGGACTTGAAGCACGTTATGGCTTCGGATTTAGGTGTGTTTATGATTGAAAACTGTCTGTCAATTAACTCTACTTCCTGGATACTAGATACCGGATCCAGATCTCATATCTGTAATTCATTGCAGGCTATGAGAAGCCGTAGAGTTATCAAGGCAAGTGATATGACTCTCAGCGTTGCTAACGAAATGAGCGTGGATATTGTATCCGTAGGGGAATATCACCTATGATTGACAAGTGCGCATATTTTGATTTTGCGTAACTGTTTGTGTGTACCTAGTTTGGTATGTAATATCATCTATGTATCTTTACTATCTAAAGAAGGTTATGATTTTACATTTGTAAGCGATGTCGTCCACATCCACCTTAATCAAGATTTGATTGGGTTAGGTACACTAGATAACGGTATATATGTATTAAATCAAGCTCAGGTTTTCAATGTCCAGAATACACTTAAAAGAAAGTCTCCAGAATTAAATCAGGCTTTCTTATAGCATTGTAGACTGGGTCACATCAATGAAACACGGTTGACAAAGTTACATAAAGAGAGATATTTGTATCCGTTTGAATATCAGTCTTATGCAACTTGTCAATCATGTCTAAAAGGAAAGATGACAAAGACTCCGTTCACTAGACACGGAGTAAGAGCCAGCGAGCTCTTGGGACTCATACACAGCGACGTGTGTGGTCTAATATCTACACATGCAAGAAGTGGTTATTCCTACTTCATTACTTTTATGGATGATTTCTCAAGGTACGGATATGTATTCTTGATAAAACATAAATCCGAGGCCTTTAAGAAATTCCGGGAATACAAGAATGAAGTTGAAAAACAAACCGGCAAAAGTATCAAGACACTTAGATCTGATCGAGTTGGTGAATACTTAAGTGCCGAGTTCCTGGATTACTTAAAAGAGAATGGAATTCTTTCTCAGCTTACTCCTCCATACACACCTCAACACAACGGTGTATCGGAAAGGAAGAACCGAACCTTATTGGATATGGTGCGTCCCATGATGAGTAACGCTGCGTTACCGCGATCCTTCTGGGGTTATACACTAGAATCAGTTGCATATCTTTTGAACAAGATTCCTACTAAGTCAGTACCCACCACACCATATTAGATGTGGAGTGGGAAGAAACCCTATCTTAAGTAACTTAATATACGGGGATGTCCAGCTTTTGTAAAAAAGCAGCATGCAGACAAGCTCGAGGCATGCTCAGTACCGTGTAAGTTTGTGGGATACCCAAAGAACTCCATGGAGTATCTTTTCTATTACGCGGAGGAATAAAAGGTCTTTGTTTCTCGGCATGCCCACTTTTTGGAAACTCAATTTCTTGAAAAAGAAATAAGTGGGAGTGCTATAGAACTGGAAGAAATTCCAGAACCACAAGCTATTACTGAAAGTATGGTGGAACCAGAGGTTTCGAAAGAACCGGACATCCCCGCGCCACTCCGCAGGACTAGTAGACAGTCTTATCCGCCCGGGAGATACTACGGTTTTCTTATAGACGGGGATAAAGATGATTGCATCATCGACGATGATGAGCCAACTAGTTTCCAGTAAGCCATCAGGAGCAGAGACTCGGTAAAATGGCTGGATGCAATGCGGATCGAAATGGAGTCCATATACACCAACAAAGTATGGACTTTGTACATTGCTCCAGAAGGGGTAAAACTCGTAGGCTACAAATGGATCTTCAGAAAGAAGATTGGTGTAGATAGACAGGTTGAAACCTATAAAGCTAGACTTGTAGCAATAGGTTTTCTTCAAAGACCTGGTTTAGACTATGATGAAACATTTTCTTCAGTGGCTATGCTCAAATCCATTCGGATCCTTCTTACCATTGCTGCCTTCTACGATTATGAAATTTGGTAGATGGACGTAAAGATCGCTTTTCTGAATGGAAATTTGAAAGTGTGTTTATATGGATCCACCGGAGGGTTTTATAGAGAGTGGGAGCAGCAGAAGAGTATGCAAGTTGCTTAAATCTGTTGGGGTAAAAATTTACACCCCGGTTGACCAAGTCAAAATCCAAGTCAACCCCAAGCCAAGTGGGCCCAGGCCCCGACCCAGTGGACCCATGCCCGGGTCGAGCCCGAACATGAAGCGGCCGACCTCCCCCATGCCAAGATAAAAATTTTGTAATAAATAATTTTGTTGCATTTCTTTTATTTTATTTATGGATAAATGTAAGAAAAATAGGCATAAAGCCAAATTTTTGTAAAGCCCATGGCTTATGTGCAAAAAGAAATGGCACATGAGCCATGGGATAGGCAAAATGCCATTTTGTGAAGCCCAAGGGGCTATGTGTAAAATGTATGGCCTATAAAGGCAAAGATAATGAAAATATCCAATAACTTTTTCTTTCTCCAAAAAGGTTTCAGATCTGAGATCTTTCTTCCTTCTTCAAGGTTCCAAAACCTTCTTCTTTTTTTGAATTAAATCAAGAGTTTTACTCCTCCTTTTTCAAAACAAAATAGTTTTTCATCACAAAACCCACAAAGGGGAACTTGGATCTGTCATCAGATCTCAAAAGGGAGAGATTTTGAGATCTCACATCTCTTGATCTTCAAGATCCAGCTTAACAGAGGAGGAAGAAGAAGAACATCTTTCATTAAACCCCCAAAGAAAAGAATACATTCAGGAGTCCAACTCCTCTCTGATTTCTCTTTTGAGAAATCTTTTTTTTTTCGAGGCTAAAAGCCTCTTATCCTCGCCGGCGCGCGCGCTTGCGCACCTGCGCGCTTGCGCAAGTGCGTAAAGCGCCCGCGTGCCGACACGTGGCGCGCGCGCCTGCGCGCAAAGCGCCCGCGTGCCGACACGTGGCGCGCGTGCTTGCGCACCTGCGCGCTTGCGCAAGTGCGCAAAGCGCCTGCGTGCCGACACGTGGCGCGCACGCTTGCGCACCTGCGCGCTTGCGCAAGTGCGCAAAGCGTCCGCGTGCCGACACGTGGCGCGCGCGTGCTTGCGCACCTGCGCAAAGCGCCCGCGTGCCGACATGTGGCGCGCGCGCGCTTGCGCACCTGCGTGCAGCGCTCTTGCGGAAAGCACCCACGTGCCGACACGTGGCGCGCTTGCGCCTGAGCGCACAGCACCTAAGCGCACAGCGCTCAAGGCGCTGGCCCCACGCATCCCTTGGATGCCTTTTCCCCCTCTTTTTATGTACATACATATACATATACATATGTATACAAATTCATACATATACATACTCCGCAACATTCTCCCCCTCCAAAAAATTTTTGGGCCGGGGCGCTGCCCCGAACCCCGCAAGGGGGCTGCTAGCCCCCTTGACCCCCAGCCCGCTATCCGGGTAGCGGGACCCCCGTAAAAACTCTGCGTGGCTCCCGATATATCCAAACCCCCTTTTCAAACAACACACACGCACACTGCACATTGAGTTCGCATGACCAGTTTAACCCGTTAATCGGAGGTTCCCTCGCCCCAAAGGCGAGGGGTAATTAACGGCAGCTTAGTCCGCGGCTGCCGGAGATTCGGATCCCCACAATCATTAAACCCCAGCCTACCCTAGACGGGGGGAATCTGTAGTACGCCTGACAAGCGCACGCGTATTCCCATCTCAATGGGGTGACGAAAAACACCCTACAGATTCTGGCACGCCCGGTGGGACCAATCTCTCCTCCCATATTTCGGGTTAAACGTTCATGTGAACTCAATCAACATACATATCGATTGCCACTGAAATGATGTTCTTTTTTCCATGCAGCAATCAACCTTCGACGACAATGTCTCCCCAGACGAATTCAGCTTCCAACGTGATCCCGATTCCGTACGTGGTCAAGATCAACGCTCGTGTGGTTCTCCCCGCAAGCCTCAGTCGACAGTGGGAAGAACCACCCCGCCAGTTTGGCTCCGTCATCATCTACCCTGCCGGGAGCGCTCATCTGGCGGAAATCCCGGCGGAACAGGTGGCCAAGCCGGTCTCAAGGGGAAAGAGGCCGAATGTCGTGATCGCCAAGGCACCACAACCGAAACTCAAGACGCTATCTGAACGACTCCCTGGCGCTCTAGCTGGAGGCAAGACTTCCGATGCAAAGGGCAACATCAAATGTTGCGGACGAGCTCAGACGATAACTCCAACAAATGCACAATCGAGCGTATCTCCAAGGCCCTCCATCGCCTGGTCTGCGGCTTCTTCCCAAAAAGCCGAAGTCTGCCAGGTGCTTAGAACAGAAAAGTTAAGACAGAAGCGGCTCAGGTATCGAGCCAACAAGAGGGCCAGGGCTTCGGCCAAATGGAATCATATGAAGTTCCAAGTGCAGGGTTGCCCTGCGACGACGGCTGAGTCGGACGTAAGAATCAGCAATTCCTTCGAGCCTCTGAAGTGGGTTCAGAAAAATGCCATGACCGCCAGAATCAAGAAGACAGCGGTCCGAACAGTGCTACAAAGAGACGTGTCCCGGCCCCAACAGAAAAAGTACGACACTATCTCTTCAAGAGTCTATCAAGCACTCTGTGCCGCACGAAAACAGCGGGGCAAACCCAGAAAAGAAGCTTCATCACCATTCAAGAAACTGGTTAAGCCAGCCGCCTTCAATCGACTGCCAACAACCGAAACAAGGGGGTCAAGACAGCAATCCGTGAAATCAGCTGCCAATGATAGAAAGACGTCCGGATATACTATCCATACGGTCTATATGGCAGGCGGTCGCCCCAGCGATAACCTTCGCAGCAAAAGCAAGGATGGGGCTACCACATCACAAGCCCAATCTAGCCTGAATGTGGTCGCCGCCGCTCAAGAACAGCCACCCCCGTTGGATGAAGAAAACCCTCTCGATGAGGATGATAGGCAGAAAGACCCCTCGGTCCACGCAGAGTCAAGCTCGGACAGCGAGGAGGAGTCGACTTTCCGCCCCAGGACTGCGGAGCAAGAGCTGCTTCAAGAGCTTCGAAAACAGCTCAGGAGCAAAGATAAAGAGATGGCCAAGCTCTACTCGAAGATTGACGACTTAACGAACGTGGTGATGCAGCTTACGGCTCAAATTGCTCGAGCACCTCCCAACCAAGCACAAGCCGCCACTAATCAGCCGGGTGATGACAATCCGAGGCAGCCAATGCCTGTTCCTTTGGGACCAAGACTGGTCGAGCTGCATGAAAGCCGGCCGCACTCCGCTTCTGGGGACGCGTTGGCCCCAGATAGCGCCATCCCGCTAACACAGGATCGGATAATGGATTTGGTCACCAGCAAGGTTAAAACATTGGTGGCCGAAGCCGAAGCTCAAAAAGAAATCGGCAGTAGTGGGCGGCCATATCCCGCACAGTACGATCTGATTGAGTTCCCAAGCGGCTACGTCATTCCTAAGTTCGGAAGATTTGATGGAACGGGGAATGCAAATCAGCACGTCGCCCACTTCAAAGCATCGTGCGGAAATACAGGGGGCAATGACGCGCTCCTTCTTCGTCAGTTTGTCAACAGCCTGACCGGTGTTGCTTTCGACTGGTATGCGAGCATACCAGATGGGTCCGTCATTACCTTTGCCCAAATGGAGTCTCTGTTCCGGCAAAGGTTCATGAGCGTCAGTGATAAAATCTCCATTGCCGACCTTGTGAGGACCAAGCCGGGGAAGAATGAAAGTAACACTGACTTTATCGCCCGATGGCGTAATCTCACGGTCAAGTGCGAACCGCCGCTGGAGCAGGACCAGTCCGTTAGCCTTCTCATTGGGAACCTCAGCAATTGGATGGTCCCATTCTTGTGTACAGCAGGCCTCAAAACATTCCAGGAGCTAACCAAGAAAGTCGAAATGCTGGAACGCTCGAAGCAAGAGTCCCCGCCAGACTCTCAGAGAGACAAAACTTGGAAAAGCAAGCGGGACGACAACCGTAGAAGCGGGAGTTCCAGCAGTACCAATGTCTTCAATGCCTCCGATAATGAAGAAAAGCGAAGGGCGGCCGAATCCAAAACTAACCGGTCTCGAAAGCCATTGCTCGGAGGAGATGGGCCTTCCCTAGAGGAGAAGAAGAACACGGTTTACTCTTTCAGAAGGGACAAGGTCCACTCTTTCAGAAGGGACAAGGTCCGTAAGATATTTAAAGATGCCTTGAACAATGGCCTACAATTGCCGGAGTCGAAAAGACCCCAAGAAGCAAAAATGACCGACAATCCCCTGTATTGCCCATACCACCGAGTAGTGAGCCATGCGATCGAGGATTGCTATATCTTCAAAGACTGGATCGAGAAGCAGTACAAGGCTGGAGAGATCGAGCTGTTCAAAAGTGTGTTGGTAAACAATCAAGTCGCAACCACGAACTTTATACAGACAGAAGCTGAAGCCTTCTAGGAGCAAACAGCCGAACCCGCTGCCCTGAGAAATGAGACAGACTCATCGCGGTCTCCGTGGAGTACGCACATATCTAATAAGACGAAGAAGATGATAAAGCTACTTCGGAAAGAACCCAGGACGGAATGGGAAGGGCAGAAGAAGCCTACCAGTCCAGCTGCCAATGCGGCTCCATCAAGCTCAAAATCCAAGAAGCTCAAGAAGAAGAAAAGTGCAGCTCGGCGCGAAAAAGAGTCTGCAGGGAGATCGACCATTCAAAAATATGTCGATTCCCTCGAAGAATATGAACAAAAGGAAAGAACATTGATTCAGTTGAAGGAGTTCTTCCCTGTACAAGCGGCTGAAATTCCGGAGGAGTTAGAAGAAGACTCCAATGAAGAGATCCCAGTAGTGACCTGCTATGCCATCCATCTCGGCAGCGACTCCGAGGATGAGCTCTGTTTTCCCGAAGAGGATGAGGAGCTCACCACAATGGCCAATCAAATCCAGCTCAGAAGCGGCAGGGCTCTACCACAAAATCAGGGCAACGCCCCAAAAGGGAAGGAAAAACAAGTCGCTAATGAGGAAGATGGCAGAGAACCGGCTGATGAAAACATAAGTCCTTCCTCAGTGGACTATAATGTCTTGGCACATCTCCGGAAGCTTCCGTCTCTCCTGAGCATCTACGACGCCTTGGTCCTATCTAAGGAGCTTAGAGATGTTCTTATTCACGCTCTATAAAACCCCGAGCGGTTTCAGGCTCACTTTGCGGAAATTAATATGAAAGAAGCTCAGCACTCTTTGCATGCCGCCGTAGTCACATTTAAGGATGAAGACTTGCTACTGGGAACAGCTGAGCACAATCGGCCGCTTTACGTGACCGGGTACAGCGACGGAGATCGAATTAATCGCATATTGATTGATCCAGGGTCCTCAGTGAACACCATGAACTTGCGGACGCTGAAGAGTTTGTCAATGGACGTCCGACACCTGTCAAGGGAAAGGATTGTCATTCAAGGCTTCAACCAAAATTGCCAGCAAGTTCTGGGGTCCATAGCTCTGCCAATCAAATTCGGGGATCTGCAAACTGAAGCTAAGATATACGTGATCGACGCCGACACGTCTTATAAGATTCTCTTGGGGCGGCCGTGGCTCCACGATTACGGCATCATTCCATCAACTCTCCATCAATGCATGAAGTATACTAAAAATGGCGAAGAAAGACGCATTGACGGAGACATCCAGCCGTTCGGTGTACATGAAGTCCGATATGAAGATTCTTGGTACTTTATGAACCACCAAAATGCTAAGCCACAACTGACTGAGGATAGACCGGCCCCAAGACTCAAAAGCAAATCTGCGCCGGTTATCACTTTCAAAAGTAAAAACGCCCAAGTGCGCCCACATTTCGGTAGCGACACTGACGAGTCCGACGCTGGAAGCCCGTCCTTCCGTAAAACCCACCCTCGTTTTGGCAGCGATACGGACGAATCTGTTACTGAAGGTCCATCTAGCAGCAGAGTCCGCCCTCATCTTGGCAGTGACACTGAAGAATCAGAAGAAGAGGACCTGCCGTGCAACAGCTGTGCAGATTGGACCCCTATGCAGCAAGCGAAACTAAGAGAGACCTTCGAAGTTGCAGAAGGGTCCTTAGCCGTCACAAGGGTGCCGAAGCAGATGTGCAAAGAGCTCGATGCGTTGTCAGTCTCCACCGTGGACCAGCTGAAAACTTTCTACGTCCCCGGGAGGAAAAATGGACAGAAAGGCATCCTATTTTACGGGTCAAACCCCGTTGTGCACCCGGACGATCTTTCTGTCGCGTGCCTTCCCTACGAGAGAGGCATAAGAGCCGTCCTCAATCCCAGATACTATGCGCCCGAGATGCGGGAATACTTTAAGAAGTGCGGATGCCGGTTATATCAAACGGAGTCCGAAGCAAAGTTTTATGAAGGGCTATGGCATCCTCCCCAGGTCCGAGCACTCATCGATGGACGAATTCCAGACAGACGGGGAATAGGTTACATTCAACCTGATTCCAGAGCGTGCTACATGATCCATGTTGGTGAAGCTGGCGAAAGATCAAATGATGACGACGAGATAGCCGAGCCAGAAGAAGCTCCTCAAGAGCTCGAAGATGGCGGACAAGCAACCTTTGATGAGCTAACTGAGATTGACTTAGGAACGCCCGATAATCCAAGGCCGACCTATATCAGCTCACTCTTGTCGGAGGAAATGAAAGAGCAGATAATTTCCCTGCTGCGTGAGTTCGTCGACTGCTTCGCGTGGACATACAAAGAAATGCCTGGCCTTTCCCCTGAGGTAGCCGTGCATAAGCTGGCTATATCTCCTGATGCTAAGCCAGTCAAACAAGCTCCTCGAAGAATGAGAAGGGAGTTGGAAGAAAAGGTCATCGAGGAAACCAAGAAACTCATCGATGCCGGCTTCATCAGAGAAGAGAAATATGCGGACTGGATCGCATGCATAGTCCTAGTCAAGAAGAAAAATGGGCAGATCCGAGTTTGTGTCGATTTCAGGGACCTCAACAAGGCATGTCCAAAGGACGACTTCCCACTACCGGTCATGGAAATGATGGTCGATGACACCTCAAATTACGAGTTGTTCACCTTTATGGACGGCTCGTCTGGATATAATCAGATCAAGATGTCGCCTGAGGATGAGAAGCACACAGCATTTCGAACTCCGATCGGAATATATTGCTACAAGGTGATGCCGTTCGGACTGAAGAACGCAGGTACTACATATCAAAGGGCAATGACTAATATCTTCGATGACCTAATTCATAAAGTCGTCGAATGTTATGTTGATGATCTGGTCGTTAAGACTGAAACCAGGGCCGATCATATCCAAGATCTTAGGACCGTTCTCACCAGACTGAGGGAATACGATCTGAAGATGAATCCTCTGAAGTGCGCTTTTGGCGTGTCATCGGGAAAATTCCTGGGCTTCATAGTCCGACATCGAGGGATCGAAGTTGACCCATCAAAGATAAAGGCCATCATGGAGATGCCCCCTCCGAAAAGTCTGACGCAGCTAAGATCTTTTCAAGGAAAACTTGCTTATATAAGGAGGTTTATCGCAAATTTATCGGGGAAATGTAGGCCCTTCTCAAAGCTCATGAAGAAAGGAGCTCCTTTTATCTGGGATGCCGAATGTCAAGCAGCGTTCGAAAGCATCAAACAATACTTATTGCACCCTCCAGTGCTGGCCGCTCCCATTCCAAATAAACCGCTGATTCTCTACACTGCCGCGCTAGATGAGTCACTTGGTGCGCTCCTTGCGCAGAATAACGAGGAGGGAAAAGAAAATGCCCTCTACAACCTCAGTCGAACTCTAGTCGGGGCGGAGCACAACTACTCCCCAATCGAAAAGCAATGCCTGGCTCTGATATTTGCTGTGAAGAAGCTGAGGCACTATCTGCTCGCTCATCGGGTTATGCTGATCTCCAAGGTCGACCCGCTCAAACACTTGATGACCAGAGCGAGCCTAGCCGGCAGAATGGCAAGATGGGCTGTTATGCTACTTGAGTTTGACATAGTTTACACTCCTCAGAAAGCAGTAAAAGGGCAAGCTCTTGCAGACTTTCTGGCCGCTCATCCCATACCAGAAGGGTCGCCGCTAAATTGTGAGTTACCCGATGAACAAGTGCTGCACCTCGAGGAAGATGAGCCATGTTGGGAGCTCTACTTCGATGGAGCCTCGTCAATAAGGACCTCCAGTAAATCAAGCATCCCGGAGATAAAAGCAGGGATAGGATTGGTGTTCATCACACCATCAATGGGAACCCTACGGCGTTCTTTTGCTCTCACCGAGCCTCGGATAAACAATGAAGCTGAGTATGAAGCTCTGATAGCTGGTTTGGAGCTTGCCGTAGAAATGGAAATCCGTCGGCTACGAGTCTACGGTGACTCCCAGCTTGTCGTCAACCAAGTAAGCGGCGACTATAAGATATACAAACCCGAGTTAGCTCGTTACAGAGGTCGAGTGGTGGAACTCATGAAACGGTTCACTCATATTGAACTAACGAGAGTCCCTAGAGCGTTGAACGGAAAGGCTGATGTACTCGCTCGCTTGGCCAAGGAGCTGGCTGATCCTGACATGGACGAAATTCTGATCACAGTCAGGAGCCGGCAAATTCTACCCCCAGTCTCTCTACGAGAAGAGGAAAGCGCGGAACAGAAGAGCAGTCCTGCGGAAGAAGCTTCGATCATCCAAGACAAGACCGATTGGAGAGAACCCTTCATAGAGTACCTCCGATACGACAAGCTGCCCGAAGAAAAATCTGCGAGGATTCAGCTGAAGAAAAGAGCTCTCCGATACGTGTTTGTAAATGACACGTTATACCGCAGGTCATATGACCAACTCTGGCTCAGGTGCCTGTCATCGGCCGAAGCCCAAAAAGTCATGAAAGAAGTTCACTCAGGCATTTGCGGTGCTCACCAATCTGGCCCCAAGATGCGACTGCAAATTAAACGGCTTGGGTATTACTGGCCCACCATGATACGGGATTGCGGAGAGCATGCAAAGAAATGTTATATCTGCCAAATTCACGGTGATTTTATTCACAAGCATCCCAATCCATTGCATCCTACAGTGGCGTCGTGGCCCTTCGAAGTCTGGGGCACCGACATTATTGGTCCAATTGATCCTCCGTCATCCAAAGGCCACCGGTTTATACTGGCTGCGACAGACTACTTCTCCAGATGGGCTGAAGCTGTCCCGCTAAAAGAAGTCAAGACAAAAGATATTCTGACATTCTTCCAGCATAATATTCTATACCGCTTCGGTACACCAAGAAGAATCATTTCTGACAACGGGCCTTCTTTCAAGAGCTTCAATGTCTCAAGGTTCGCTACTCAGCACAAGATAGACTGGAGATATTCCTCCATCTATAATCCAAGAGCCAATGGCCTAGCAGAAGCCTTCAATAAAACTCTATGCAAGCTCCTGAGGAAAAATGCTTCAGCCAACAAGAGAGACTGGAATCTCAAACTTCACGAGGCGTTGTGGGCATATCGTACCATGCACCGTACTCCAACTCAGTCCACTCCATACTCATTGCTTTTCGGAGTGGAGGCAGTCCTCCCCCTCGAAGTCGAAGTTCCAAGCTTAAGAATGGCCGTTCAGCACGAGTTGACGGAGGAGGAAAACGTGCTCCTTCGACTTGAAGAACTCGATGCCCTCGAAGAAAAGAGGCTCGCGGTGCAGCAAAATCTGGAGCTATACCGAGCCCAAATGTCACGGGCCTATGACAAGATAACCCGTCTCCGCGCTTTCAAGAAAGGTGAATTGGTGTTGGTCCTCAAAAGACCGATCATCCCCAATCGACATGCCAAGGGAAAATTCGAGCCGAACTGGGAAGGACCATACGTCATCGAGAAAGTGTTCGACGGAGGATCCTACCAACTAATAAGTGCCGAGGGAGAAAGGCCCATGCCACCCATCAATGGCCGATATCTCAAGAAATACTACACATGAATGCTCCAAGTCACAGGCGAATTGAGCACATCAGCCCTACGGTCTGGATCAGACATCCTGCAAAACCGTATACAATCCACGGGCGTAAATGACCCCTATTTCTCCCAAATCCTGCCGGTGAGACTACTTTTAAAGTCCCACCAGCAGCAAAAAAAAGAAAAAGAAAAAAAAAGATGAAGAAATAAATAAACGGTATGTCCACAAGCAAAACGGGCACGGATGAAAACCCGAAAGGGTTCCGTGAGTAAAAACAGCAGGACTACCGGCAAGTCTGTGAAAACCCGAAAGGGCGCAAACTCGTGAAAAGAGATGAGATACACTCGCAAAGCCCTCTCGACCTTGCGAGAAGAAAACCCCTGCGTGAGATCCTTACGACTCACAAAGGAGCAACACACTTAGGAATCCTCACGATTCCTAAGGAGAAAATACACCTGCGGGATCCTTACGACTCGTAGGGAGAAAATGCTTTTATGGGACCCTCACGGCCCTTAAAATTGAAAAGCCTTAGGTGATAGGGACCCAAACCTGTCTCCTAAGCCATCGTTCCCCAACGAGCAACGACAAATGATGAGTCGCTCCTGGCATTTCGCTTCAGTGTTAGCGGTGCTGATGCCGACCAAAAACCCAAATCCCAAGTCCTCCCGAGGCAAATGATGAGTTGCTCCTGGCATTATTCCAGTGCAGCAATACTGATGCCAAACAAAATTCCAAGTCCCCAAACAGCGAATGATGAGTCGCTCTTGGTACCATATTCCAGTGTAGCGATGCAGACGCCAACCAAAATCCAATTTCTCAAAATTCTCCCAGCCCTACGGTTAGTCCCCAAGTTGACTACCGTATACAATCCACGGGCTCAAATAATTCTCGTCATACCCATGCCCCACCACAATTACCAGTTACGCGGCTGGTCTCCGCCTTTGGAATTATGCTCCATTAAGAAGACCCACTCATGTGTCCTCATGATACATGAGGAGAACAAACCTTTGTGGGATCCTTACGACTCATAAAGGAAAAACACACTTAGGAGTCCTCACGACTCTTAAGGAGAAAATACACCTGCGGGATCCTTACGACTCGTTGGGAGGAAATGCTTTTATGGGACCCTCACGGCCCATAAAATTGAAAAGCCTTAGGCGATAGGGATCTAAACCTGTCTCCTAAGCCATCGCTCCCCAATCCCCAAATGGCGAATGATGAGTCGCTCCTGGTACCATATTCCAGTGCAGCGATGCAGACGCCAACCAAATTCCAAATCCCATACCCCAACGGCGAATGATGAGTCGCTCCTGGTACCATATTCCAGTGCAGCGATGCAGATGCCGACAAAGTCCCAAAATTTTTCCGGCCCTACGGTCTGGATCATACATCCTGCAAAACCGTATACAATCCACGGGCATAAAACAATCCCAATTTCTCCCAAATCCTCTCAGGGCAAATGATGAGTTGCTCCTGGCATTATTCCAGTGCAGCAATGCAGATGCCAAACAAAAACCAAAATCCCAAAATCCTCTCCATGACAGATGATGATTCGCTCCTGGTACCATATTCCAGTATAGCGATGCTGATGTCAACCCAAATCAAAATCAACAAGTCAACTTCCACTCCGACACCGCAAGAAGCGGAGCAAGTCAAGTCTACCCCTGACATTGCAAGAAGCAGAGCAAGCCAAATCAAGCATCGACCGTCCACGTCGCTAAAAGGGCAGCATCGACCGTCCACGTCGCTAAAAGGGCAGCACCGACCGTCCACGTCGCTAAAAGGGCAGCACCGACCGTCCAAGTCGCTAAAATGGCAGCATCAACCGTCCACGTCGCAAAAAGGGCAGCACCGACCGTTCAAGTCACTAAAAGGGCAGCACCGACCGTCCAAGTCGCTAAAAGGGCATCATCGACCGTCCAAGTCGCAAAAAGGGCAGCACCGACCGTCCAAGTCGCTAAAAGGGCAGCATCGACCGTCCAAGTCGCAAAAAGGGCAGCATCGACCGTCCACGTCGCAAAAAGGGCATCACCGACCGTCCAAGTCGCTAAAAGGGCAGCATCGACCGTCCACGTCGCAAAAAGGGCATCACCGACCGTCCAAGTCGCTAAAAGGGCAGCACCGACCGTCCAAGTCGCTAAAAGGGCATCACCGACCGTCCAAGTCGCAAAAAGGGCAGCACCGACCGTCCAAGTCGCAAAAAGGGCAGCGCGGGATTTCTACAAAGCGGGAATCAGATCGCTCCGGGCCAGGGAAACGTCTATCACGGACATTCCGTCTCGGAGACATGTCAAGCAATGACCGTCCATGTCATAAAAAGGGCAGCGCCGGCTTCCTAAAAAGCGGGAACCAAATCAGGTCGCCTCCAAGTAAAAGAAGATCCATCAATTTCATGCACACGACCCACATATGTGGTGTGCATGTATTGATGGGGGGCAATTTGTTGGGGTAAAAATTTGCACCCCGGTTGACCAAGTCAAAATCCAAGTCAACCCCAAGCCAAGTGGGCCCAGGCCCCGACCCAGTAGACCCATGCCCGGGTCGAGCCCGAACATGAAGCGGCCGACCTCCCCCATGCCAAGATAAAAATTTTGTAATAAATAATTTTGTTGCATTTCTTTTATTTTATTTATGGATAAATGTAAGAAAAATAGGCATAAAGCCAAATTTTTGTAAAGCCCATGGCTTATGTGCAAAAAGAAATGGCACATGAGCCATGGGATAGGCAAAATGCCATTTTGTGAAGCCCAAGGGGCTATGTGTAAAATGTATGGTCTATAAAGGAAAAGATAATGAAAATATCCAATAACTTTTTCTCTCTCCAAAAAGGTTTCAGATCTGAGATCTTTCTTCCTTCTTCAAGGTTCCAAAACCTTCTTCTTTTTTTGAATTAAATCAAGAGTTTTACTCCTCCTTTTTCAAAACAAAATAGTTTTTCATCACAAAACCCACAAAGGGGAACTTGGATCTGTCATCAGATCTCAAAAGGGAGAGATTTTGAGATCTCACATCTCTTGATCTTCAAGATCCAGCTTAACAGAGGAGGAAGAAGAAGAACATCTTTCATTAAACCCCCAAAGAAAAGAATACATTCAGGAGTCCAACTCCTCTCTGATTTCTCTTTTGAGAAATCTTTTTTTTTTCGAGGCTAAAAGCCTCTTATCCTCGCCGGCGCGCGCGCTTGCGCAAGTGCACAAAGCGCCCGCGTGCCGACACGTGGCGCGCGCGCCTGCGCGCAGAGCGCCCGCGTGCGGACACGTGGCGCGCGCGCTTGCGCACCTACGCGCTTGAGCAAGTGCGCAAAGCGCCCGCGTGCCGACACGTGGCGCGCGCGCTTGCGCACCTGCGCGCTTGCGCAAGTGCGCAAAGCGCCCGCGTGCCGACACGTGGCGCGCGCGCGCTTGCGCACCTGAGCGCAGCGCTCTTGCGGAAAGCACCCACGTGGCGCGCTTGCGCCTGAGCGCACAGCACCTAAGCGCACAGCGCTCAAGGCGCTGGCCCCACGCATCCCTTGGATGCCTTTTCCCCCTCTTTTTATATACATACATATACATATACATATGTATACAAATTCACACATATACATACTCCGCAACATTCTTCCCCTCCAAAAAATTTTCGGGCCGAGGCGCTGCCCCGAACCCCGCAAGGGGGCTGCTAGCCCCCTTGACCCCCAGCCCGCTATCCGGGTAGCGGGACCCCCGTAAAAACTCTGCGTGGCTCCCGATATATCCAAACTCCCTTTTCAAACAACACACACGCACACTGCACATTGAGTTCGCATGACCAGTTTAACCCGTTAATCGGAGGTTCCCTCGCCCCAAAGGCGAGGGGTAATTAACGGCAGCTTAGTCCGCGGCTGCCGGAGATTCGGATCCCCACAATCATTAAACTCCAGCCTACCCTAGGCGGGCGGAATCTGTAGTACGCCTGACAAGCGCGCGCGTATTCCCATCTCAATGGGGTGATGAAAAACACCCTACAAAATCCATTTATGTATTAAAGCAGGCATCGCGGAGTTGGAACATCTGTTTTGATGAGACGGTCAAGGAATTTGACTTTATCAAAAATCCAGATGAACTATGCATTTATAGTAAAATTGTAGCGAGAACTGTGGTATTCCTCGTCTTGTACATGGATGATATTCTCCTGATAGTAAATGACATTCCTATGCTATAATCAGTCAAAGGATTCTTGTCACAAAGGTTCTTCATGAATGACCTGGGTGATACCTCCTAAATTCTGGGGATCCAGATCTATCGTGATAAATCTAAAAGGATATTGGGACTTTCACAGTCAAGGCACATCGATACCATACTGAAAGATTTAGTATAGAAGATTCAAAGCGCGGTAATCTACCGGCTTGTCACGGAACCACTCTCTCCAAAGAGATGTCTCCTAAGACTGATTTGGAAAGGGATCGCATGACTATTATACCCTACGCTTTTGCGGTAAGCTCTATAATGTATGCGATGTTGTGTACCAGATCAGATATAGGTTACACACTGAGCGTTGTAAGCAGGTATCAGTCAAACCTAGGGGAGAAGCACTAGACAGCAGTTAAGAACATTCTCAAGTACCTGAGAAGGACTAAGGAGATGTTCTTGGTGTACGGCAGTGAAGACCTCCAGATCGATGCCTTCGTCGAATCCAGCTTCCAGAGTGACAAGGATGACTCCAGGTCTATGTCGGGTTATGTCTTTACCTTCAATGGAAGGGCGGTTTGTTGGAAGAGATCCAAGCAGGACACCATTGCTAATTCGACGATGGAAGCGGAGTATATCGCTGCATGTGACGCCACGAAAGAAGCAGTCTGGATGAAGAAGTTTATTATAGAACTTTAGGTGGTTCCGTCCATTGTTGATCCAATACCTCTGTATTGTGACAACAACAGGGCTATAGTTTTAGCGAAGGAACAAAGGTCCCATCAGAAGTCCAGACATATCTTGAGGCGGTACCACCTGATCAGGAAGATCGTTGATCGCCGGGAGATCGAGGTGCAAAGAGTAGAGACAGAGAATAACACTGCAAATCCACTCACAAAGGCCATCCCTCAGACACAGTTCGAGAGACTAGTCGAGATGATAGGTCTACTATATGCCAATATATGGTCTTAGTGCAAGTGGGAGATTGTTAGTGATATATACCCTAGAGGCCATTTGTCACGACCCGAAATGGCACGTGACTGGCCCTTGAATCATATGAAGTCTATAGGACCCCATCTAATTCAAGTAAGCCAAAAATCCCATAAATCTAAACCATTTTGAAGAAAGTGTTTTATTAAAATAAGCCGAATTATGCGTTTTTAAAATCATAAATCTTTTCTGAAAATTTCGGCAGAGTTTCCTTTGAACATACTGGCCCCAATCGGGTACAATATGCATAATATATATAAAGGCATCCCTAAGCGGGAGCTAGCTCTTCGTCAATTAACATTCACAACTACGCAGGAAATATAATATACAACGCCAAAGGACAAGGATCAAAACTCAAAAGGAAACTCAAAATCATCAAGAAAACCCATAATGATACAACGCGCGACTCTAAGGTCGAAAGAATAAACAACCGGTCTCTAAGGTTAATAAATATACATGTCTGGTTGATGGATTTTACTAGATACAACTGAAATAAATAAAAGGTACAATGATGGTCACGATGCAAGTGAACCCACCTACCAAAGCAATCACCCGGAAGAAGCAGTGTGCCAGCAAAGCCGCAATGAAAACCTGTACGACAAAACCTGCAAGAAACTGTGGCACAACGGGGGTGAGTTGCCAACTCGTGAGTAAAAAGCATCACAGAGCAGAAATCGTACGTATGACTCAATCCTAGGTCAATACGATCAGTAAAAATATATCCTCAATATGATAAGGTCTGAAGCATGATAAGGTGGTAAGGGTAAACATCTATACATAAGTGTAATACCAAGTGCTCGTGTCAGTGCCTCAGGTAGTAACATATCATAAATATGAGGTATGAATGTATCGAAATGAAAACAGAATACATCATGAAAGGAAAACTGTTTTCATAATATAGTGAGATTTCTGTATATTTAAAACGAGGTATCATCAATGAAATCAACATAAATCAGTGTCTAGCATCGACATAAAACAAATATTCAAATATCTAATATCTCAGGCTCCGGCTATCCGGACTGACCCATATCATAAAATATCAATACCTCAAATGTCAATATCTAGGGCTCCGGCTATCCGGACTGGCCCCTGGGCTCCGATCGGTATTGTCCGGATATCCGTTGAGTCACACTAAAATCACCGGTCATTAGTGCTCCCCTGTCTCAGGCTCAACGCCGTCATATACGACCTTTTTTCCCCGAGGTACCGCACCGGGTCCACCATGCACCCACAGACGGTTCCTCCTCCTCCTCGAATCGGGTGTATCATATCGCTCAAGAGCCGAGAAAACTCATGGTGGACATATCTCAATCATATAATGAGAAAATCGCAAATTTCATTTTAAAATGATAATCAGTTTATAAAATCCTTGCGGTTTCTCCAAATCCAGAAATCTCATAGAAATCCGAAATCTCAATCTCAAGAGTAAATAAACAATGAATTCCAAAATATTGGGCTCCGGCAATCCGGACTAGCCCTAAAATAATGCATGACAATGAATATGTAAATATGCATGAAATCAGAGAAGTAAATGCAAAGTCTAAGCTATCATATAAAAGCTAGCGCATTAGTACTATGTTGAAACTATCAGCTAACACTTTATACTAATGAATAGTAATTTCTAATATGTACATGACATAGCAATTACCGATGAAGATGTGTGTGAGCTGGCAAGCAAGTGTACGTGGAACATACGCATCATCGGTAATAGTGCTGGTGTCCTGACAGCACGGATTCATAATAACAAATGAAAACACGATATAAGCATGCAATGCGATGCAACCAACAAAAATATGCGGAAACTGAATAATAAATGCAACAATAAAGAATCTACATTAACATAGGTAGGTCATACAGTTTTGCCGTTTGAAATAATACAAATCGTGGTATTTAGAAAATAGGGCTACGGTGTTATTAAGAAAAGGTACGTCCTTTGAAATATCCGTAGAATCTCTTGGCATGTCTTTAAAATACTCACGATTCGTTAGTTTTGAAATAGGTTTAACCGAGTCTAGTCTAACATCTACAAGTAAACTACCGGACTAAACTAACAGACTGATCGAAAGGGTAAGGAAAACCACCTAAGTCTGAGTCGATATATATATATATATATATATATATATATATATATATATATATATATATATAAAATAGTTGGTGATTCCGCCTCAATAGTATCACATACGATACACAATATATAATATAACATCCTCGAGTCAAGAGTGCAGATCTATCATCAATATAGCTCGTACGGTAAATCCATCGTACGGCCTCCAAATTTGGGTGCGGGTCAAATATCACATTTATCTCATTATTTATCCGGTATCCTTATCATCACATATCGTGAAATTGGGGTACTGATCTAAGTCTAGTACAATACTGATACCATCTACATAATATATATGCGTGTGTATGAAAACACGTCGCCTAAGGACCTGCTATAATATCATGTCGTATCTCAAATACGAACCATGTCTCATCACCGATCTCATGGCATCATGCCCAATCACATAGACTCATCTCCAAGTACCATGCACTATCCTCATCATCCATGTATATGTGTATATATATATATACATACACACATAGTCCCATACATATGTGAGTATATATATATACATATCCCCATATACGCACAAGTAAATAAAATGCATGTGTGTGCACGCGCACGCGTGTGGGTGTAATCTTTACTCTAGGGTTTCGAGACTAAGAAGCCAAATTAAATTACTTTTAACTACACCAATCTAACCCATGAACACATAACCCTATCCTGATAATCATCCACATATCACAATACTCTAGTTATATATATATATATATATATATATATATATATATATATATATATATATATCGTATAGTACGCTACGAACTGCGGGGTGCTAGACGCCATCCACCTGATTTCCCCCGTAGATATATATCTACTCACATCGATTCTTGCGTGCCGAAGTCGATGTTGCCATCCTCTTCTTCATCGTATGAAATCCACGTGAAGGTACCTATATATATAACATAATCGCAATGCGTATTAAAATCAAGGCAGAAAACTAAAACGGCACACGTTTCGCTCATAGGTTAAAACCTATAGCCTCGCATGCAAAACACGACCAATAACCCTAGTCGTTGACGTTCAAACGCCACACGACGGAAACACAATATCAAATACCAAATCCAAATTGATAAAAAACTGCAAAACGAATTCAGAAACTTCGAAAACACTTCCAGATTTGTCTCAGGTGACAATTGGGACATTTTGCATATAGGGGAGGTCTTATTTACTGCAATTGGTGCCATGGACCAAACCTGCGGCCTATCCAAATAATCCAGGCCGCAAATTGCGGCTCCTAGGGTTAAATCTGCGGCCATGAGGAGGGATTTGGGGCTCGGGTCTTTAAGGTAGCTTCCAGGTCGCCTGCACATCTCTCAGTCTTCGCTAAATAATTTTCAGATCACCCGAGTGTTAGCGGATCTCCAAATACACCTCAAATTTCCACAATTTCCCGATATCGGGGTTTCTAGGTTTGGGAATCGGGGGTTTACTCTATGGTTTCAGTCCAATATACAATCCCTACAGGGGTTTAAGGTCACTATTAACCTCAACTACATTTTTGGATTCAAATCAAACCCTAACCCTAACTTGAAATTTTCAAAGTTCACTAAACCGAACTAAAACACTTCTAAACATGCAAGGACACTAATGTGAAAGTAAAACTATACTAATAGTGATGAAATTACCCCATTTGGCAACTCAAGAATTTTCTTGAGTTGCCCCAAGTCTTTAAAATTCGATTTTTCTTGGTCCAAAGTGTTTGTAGTGAGCTTGTGCATGTCTTTTGTGAAGTGGTGATGAACTTTTGGTGTGTTTTTCATGGAGTTGTGAGGAGGTAGAAGAGTGGGATGAAGAGGGCTGCCATGCTTTGAGGAGAGGGAGAAGAATGATGAAGGAAATGAAGAGGGAGAATAGCCAAGACCAAGGTTGACCCCTCACCTTCTCTCTCTCTCATGCCCATGCTTCTTTGTTTAATCTATTTCCTTTTTCTTTTCTTTTCTTTTGTTTTCTTTTCTCTTCTCAATTAAAAACAACCACCATGCATGAAATGAAGGAAAGCCATGATAAAAATGTAACAAGTGCTAAAATGTGACATGGTGCATGTCATGTACACAAAACAAGTTTAATGCACGATTAGGTATATTTAATCGCGATTAGTATTAAAATAGTGTATAATTAATTATAAAAATTGTAATTTGCATAAATCACATAAAGCGCCCTCATTTCAGTAATTCCCACAATTTTCCAAATATTTTCTACTTTATCGGTATTTAATTGTACCGCATTATTAAAATATTCATAATATTTATTATTTAATTATAAAAATTCCCAAAATAATATTTTATTTTTCTGAAATGTTACAGTCTTCCCCCCTTAAGGAAATTCGGCCTCCGAATTTAAATTTAAACCCCTCAAATACTAAAACATTTCAGTAAAATGATCCAGTCGTCGGGGCTTCGAAATCATAAATACATAAAACGCATCACAGCTCAATGCATGTGCATGAAAAACGAGTATATAAACAAAAATCAAAACTCCGTCAAGTATCCCGCAATCATCGGAGCTATGGTGAAGACACCAATGTTTAAATCCAGTACGAAGACCAACATGATATACATCAAAACTATACATGTAAATATCGTGGTAAATTCGTCAAAACATCTGAAAGAAATGCATGCCAAACCTTTTGCAAGTCGCTGCGCGATGCGTGAATCATGACACAAGTAGCGGACGTTTAATGTAAGAAAATAATTCTATATACATATATATTTCTTTCGTTCAACATACGTCCCGCCGTTTTGAAAAATAATTTAGAAGGGTTTCCTTTGTTAAACATTTCGTGTTATCTCAGACACGTAGGTAAATACTGAGAATATAGCTCCTTTTTAGAAATCCCTTCGATAACTATCAATGCATACAAAAATATATTTAGGTACTGTTCTCGGACTAGTCCTGCTCAGCTACTATACCAAATAGTAAATATCTTAAAACATACTTCTCCAAAAGAAACCAATCCCAAAATGTGTATAAGGATTCCACGTGCGTCTGGTGCGCACGGAAATCGAAATCAATAAATGTGCCATACATGTGCAAAAAAATAAAATCTAAGTGCAACGGGTGTGCACGAAACACCTGTCAGGGGCAACTGGTGTGCCTGACAACAATATCGGGTGCATTTGATATGCACGAAAAATCCCGATTTAGTGCATCTGGCGTGCACTAAAATCGTATCAAGCGCGTTAAGTATGCGCAAGAATCCAAATCAAGTGCACAAAGTGCACGAAAATAAATATCGAGTATCATAATCGAAATCGACGGTATACAACACATTTCAATCCAAATCCAAATCAGGTATACCGTGGTATATAATCTCACAACCATGTGCATCAGCGTGCACAAAATCGAATCAAAATGCTAAAAGTGCATGAAAATTATGCCGAAAGCATAAGTCAAATCGCATGCATACCATAGGCATGAAATCAGAATCAATATCTCGAATGACATCAAATCGAAGTCAAGTGCAACTGTGGTAGACAAAATCTTAATCATGCAAATAAATCACCCAAAATACCGAAATCAAAAATGGCGGAAACAGTCCCGCTCTAGCACATCCTCTAAAAATCTTTGGCCAACTGTCATGGTCACTCATAACATGTCTCGTCGACGATGCCGAACTCTGGCCTACTGGGTGTTCGTAACATGACCGATCCTGGGTCCAAGTATTCTCGTATTGTATTCCAGAAAGGTTCTGTCGAAATCTCTCCTAAATCTCGTTTCTACCGAACTGGCCGGAAGTTATCATCTTTTACTAAATCTATTTCATGTTCCGGAACAGCTGCATACTCATCACGACTTCTTCTGGAAGATATATCCATGTACAACGCCTTTGCATGCGTATCACATCTCTGATATCAGTGGAGTGCAACGTCATTTCATCAAGATCTCATACGAACCTCTTACTCCACCTTTCTCTAATGTCGACTGATTCAGACTCGTCTCTTCGTGGCTGCATGGACTGCGCTCCAACGGCTATACTCGTATCTGGAGTCTCCCAAGCAATGTATCCCATCACATGATATCCGAATGACGTCGAACCTTTCGATCGATTTGTCAAGGTTCCATAATCCCCCAAGAGCTCAACATCTTGAGTACAGTTTAATAGTATTTCAGTACATGCCACAGTACCTATGGACCAAACGTAGAAGGGAAAACCCAAGCCTCATTAATGGCACCGCGGAACTGCAGCAAACCTTATGGTTTCAAAGCGTTCTCATGGTCATTATATCGAGTTAGGCTTTCATTCTTCTAGAGGGTCCATGGAATTACTTGCATGTTTCTCCGAATACTTTAAACTTAGAAAAATGGGTTTCTGACATTCGATCATCTTCTATCGACTCTCAACGTACCTGCGTGAAGTCGTTTCTAGCTGGAATCAATCAATCTGATGACCTTGCATCGGATAGGCAACGAATCATATGTCCTAGTCATTCCTCCTTGGGTGACTAGCGATCTTCTATCATATCTCTAAGTACAACTCGTGCGGCATTAGCTCCAAACATATGGGGCGATATTGTAAGTCCGTGTTGCCCACCCCGGTGCTTACGGGGAGGCGGAAAACACAATAAAAATTTGATTTTTATCAACTATAGGCAACATGGACTATGCTTTAAGGATCTTTGCTAAACATAAACTTGCTAACCCTAACTACAAAGTAGCTAAGTGATGGAAAGGTTATACCTTGAGCTCAAAGTCCTTCTCTCCTTGCTCCTTGGAATGGTTGAAAGAGTTCACCTTGCTTGTCTTCTCCCGTCAAAGAACGATCCACCCGAAAGCCACTACCTTTAGCTTCAACTCCAAGCTAGGAGCAACTAGAGTGCAAGAAATGCTAAGACTTGAACCCTAGAAGAGAGTAGAGAGGATCAAGTGAAGGTTTTTCTCAAGCTTTTTGTTTCTCAACACATGAGAGGGAGAGAGCTTGAGGGAGAGGATGAGCAAGAGAGAGAAATAATATGAGAGAATGAATTATTAGTGAGCCATTCTCACTAATATGTGTGGATAATTTTAATTGGATAATTAGCTTGAAAATTGTCATGATAAATCATGACATGACCATTATCATTTCAATTTTGCAAAGATCAAAGAACATCTTCCAAATGAAATGATTATGGTCAAGTTGTCAACAAGGTCAACAAGTCAATGAAGTCAAATTGTCAACAACAACCATGCACAATTATTAAGCTAATTATCAATTAACAATAATCCACACAAAATCAATAGGGTTAATAAAATGACAAAAGCCATTAACCCTAAACAAGGTCCTCTCCCCCAATCTCAAGCAACTGTGCATACGCACCCGCATTCGTGATCCGAGGAACACGAATACTCTGAGAAAAACCAATCTCAAAACATATACTAGGATCCGGCTAAAACCAAAGCCCGCTAGTATAAACTGTCCGGACAGCAAACGTGCACAAGTGCGCGGATGCGAACGAACCCTGTCGCAAAACCATGCGACCTCTACCCATTTTGCCTAAAGGCGAATAGCTCTCTGTGTGGGACTCTAAAGACTCGACACTACGCTGGCAGTGGGTTTAACCACAGACCGCATGCGGCACTAGCTGTACGTAACGGTCCCCAGGTAGATGTCGATAAGAAGACTGACGAGGTGAACCCCATCTGCACTCCTACTGAGCCTGTATGTGACAGTCTCCGTACAGTCCGGTCTGTTCGTCTGATACATCGCATGGCGGGCCTAGGGGGCGGTGAACGTCAGTCCCCTAATAGCGGTACAAGTCGTGTCGGAGTGTAGCCCAGAACACCCTGAGATAACACTGGAAACCTACCAGTATATCTCGCTTGCCCTGGCCAGGGACTACTCGTGTAATGGCTCTCCTGGACACAGCGCGATGTCAACCCCCAATACCGGGAGAGACGAATCCTGTCTAACCGTTACTGCCTCCAAGTGCTTCGGGACTGCACCCAAAAACTACCTGTTTGCACGACTCCTTCAAGCCGTGGTAGGGTAGTAATCAAAGTGCAGTGGGAACACACTCGAGGCGAAGTGACAGTGTCAAGTCAGCGGACTAAGCTGTACTCATGTCACCTGGGAACTGATAACTGAAGATAGGTATATTACCAACCAACAGTTCCCGACGAGTCCTGTCCAGTGTACTCGTAACCTAACGAGCACCCGCATACTATCCCAAGTACGACGTACTAACGGCTGTGGGACAGACCGTCTCCCACACTGGGATGAGAAGCGCATACGCTAGTCTACTCCGGAGTATCGATGCCCTGTCTCGATAGTCCAACGACCAGGGACCTGTATAAGGATGTGCTTATAGATTACCCAGCTCCCACGAGTGCGAGCGCCATCACAACGCTGGTAATCAAGCAAAGATCCTAAGGGCTCTACTAATATGTATACCAGCAATATGCTAAAAGAAACACATGCACATATTAAAGCAGAGACAAACCAAGTAGCATACTACCATTTCGAGCAAGATTGTATATACAACTGTGAATATCCCAAGCTTCCATTAAGTAATATACAAACTAGTATGATACAGTAATGGCCTCTAGGGCATATACACTAACAATCTCCCACTTGCACTAAGGCCATGTACTGGCGTATCGAAGACCTATCATCTCGATCAGCCGCTCGAACTGAGTCTGGGGCAAGGCCTTGGTGAATGGATCTGCTGTGTTATCCTCTGATGCAACTCTCCGGACCTCGATCTCCTGGCGATCCACGATCTCCCTGATCAGGTGATACCGCCTTAAGATGTGTCTGGATTTCTGATGGGACCTGAGTTCCTTCGCTAAAGCTATAGCCCCGTTGTTGTCGCAATACAGAGGTATTGGGTCAACAATGGACGGAACCACCTGAAGTTCTTTCAAGAACTTCCTCATCCAGACAGCTTCTTTTGCGGCATCAGATGCAGCGATGTATTCCGCTTCCATAGTCGAGTCAGCAACGGTTTCCTGTTTGGAGCTCTTCCAACACACCGCCCCTCCATTGAGGGTAAAGACAAAACCCGACATGGACTTTGAATCATCCTTGTCACTCTGGAAGCTGGAGTCAGCAAAGGCCTCAATCTGCAGGTCTTTTCCGCCATACACCAAGAACATCTCCTTAGTCCTTCTCAGGTACTTGAGAATGTTCTTTACTGCTATCCAATGTTTCTCCCCAGGGTTTGACTGATACCTGCTTACCACACTCAGTGCATAAGCCACATCCGGTCTGGTACACAACATCCCATACATTATAGAGCCTACCGCAGAAGCGTAGGGTATAATAGACATGCGATCCCTCTCCAAATCAGTCTTGGAAGACATCTCTTTGGAGAGGGTGATCCCGTGACAAGCCGGTAGATTACCGCGCTTGGAATCTTCCATACTGAATCTCTTCAGTATGGTGTCGATGTACCTGGACTGCGAGAGTCCTAATATCCTCTTGGATCTGTCACGGTAGATCCGGATACCCAGAATGTATGAGGCATCACCCAGGTCTTTCATGGAGAACCTGTGTGACAAGAACCCTTTGACAGATTGTAGCATAGGAATGTCATTTCCTATTAAGAGAATGTCATCTACGTATAAAACGAGGAATACTACAGTTCTCGCTACAAATCTACAATAGATGCATGGTTCATCTGGATTTTTGATAAAGCCAAATTCTTTGACCGTCTCATCAAAACAGATGTTCCAACTCCGCGATGCCTGCTTGAGTCCATAAATGGACTTGAGCAACTTGCACACCTTTCCGCTGCTCCCACCCTGAATGAAACCCTCTGGCTGGTCCATATAGACACACTCCTCTAAATGACCATTTAGAAAAGCTGTCTTTACGTCCATCTGCCAAATCTCATAATCGTGGAAAGCAGCGATGGCAAGAAGGATTCGAATGGATTTCAGCATAGCTACTGGAGAAAAGGTTTCGTCATAGTCCAAACCAGGTCGCTGACGAAAACCCTTTGCTACCAGTCTAGCTTTATAGGTCTCAACCTGTCCATCTACACCAATCTTCCTTTTGAAGATCCACTTGCATCCTACGGGTTTTACCCCGTCTGGAGCAATGTCCAACGCCCATACTTTGTTGGTGTACATGGACTCCATCTCGGTCCGCATTGCATCCAGCCATTTTACCGAGTCGACGCTCTGAATGGCTTGCTGGAAGCTAGTAGGCTCATCACAATCTATGATGCAGTCCTCTCTATCCCCGTCAATGAGAAAACCGTAGTATCTCTCGGGCGGATGAGACTGCCTACTACTCCTGCGGAGCGGCATAGGAATGTCCTGTTCTTTTGAACCTTCTGGTTCCACTAAACTTTCAGTAATAGTTTGTGGTTCTGGAATTTCTTCCAGTTCTATTGCGCTCCCACTTATTTCTTTTTCTAAAAACTGATGTTCCAGAAAGTGGGCATTGCGAGAAACAAGGACTTTTTGTTCCTCTGCGTAATAGAAAAGATACCCCCTGGAGTTCTTTGGGTATCCCACAAACTTGCACAGTACTGAGCGTGCCTCGAGCTTGTCCGTATGCTGCTTTTTGACATAAGCTGGACATCCCCAAATCTTCAAGTATTGAAGATAGGGTTTCTTCCCACTCCATAATTCATATGGTGTGGTAGGCACAGTCTTAGTGGGAACACGGTTCAAAAGATATGCAGCTGTTTCTAGCGCATATCCCCAGAATGATCGCGGTAACTCAGCGTTACTCATCATGGACCGTACCATATCCAATAGGGTTCGGTTCCGTCTCTCCGATACACCGTTATGTTGCGGAGTGTATGGAGGAGTAAGCTGAGAGAGAATTCCATTCTCTTTTAAGTAATTCAGGAATTCGGCACTTAAGTATTCTCCTCCTCGATCCGATCTTAGGATCTTGATACTTTTGCCTGTTTGTTTTTCTACTTCATTCTTATATTCCTGGAACTTATCAAAAGCTTCGGATTTATGCTTCATTAAGAAGACATGTCCGAATCTTGAGAAATCATCCGTAAAAGTTATGAAGTAAGAAAAACCGCTTCGCGCATGTGTAGACATTGGACCGCACACGTCGCTGTGTACGAGTCCCAAGAGCTCGCTCGCTCTTTCTCCGTGTCCAGAAAACGGAGCCTTTGTCATCTTTCCTTTGAGACAGGATTGACAAGTTGCATACGATTGATATTCGAACGGATCTAAATATCCTTCAGTATGTAACTTAGTCAATCTTCTCTCATTGATGTGACCCAGTCTACAATGCCATAAGAAAGTTTTATTAATTTCTGGAGACTTTCTTTTGTGTGTATTCTGGATATTGAAAACCTGTGGTTGGTTTAAAACGTATATACCGTTGTTCAATGTACCTGACCCAATCAACACTTGATTAAGGTGAATGTTCACTACATTACTTACAAATGCAAATTCATAACCTTCTTTAGATAATAAAGATACAGAAATGATATTACAGGTTGCATTTGGTACATAATAACAACTACGCAAAACCAAAAAGTGTCCATCTGATAATCCCAGGTGATAGTCCCCCACGGCCTCAGCATCCATGCTAGCACCGTTCGCAACTCTGAGGGTCATGTCACCTGCCTTCAAAACTCTACGCTTTCTCAACGCCTGCAAAGAATTACAGATATGAGATCCTGATCCGGTATCCAATACCCAGGATGTAGAGTTTATTGATAGACAGTTTTCAATAACATACACACCTGAAGCTGAAGCTGCAACTCGCTTCAAATCCTGTGTTCTGGCTTTCCAAGCCTTGCAATCTTGTTTCCAGTGACCACTTTTGTGACAATAGAAGCATTCTTCCTTCCCCACCAGCTTCCCCGCTACCTTTGTTGCTTTACCCTTTCCCTTCGTATCCACTTTACCGACACCGCCTCTTGGTTTGGCGGGGGCTTTCTTCTTCTTGCCCTTGGCTTTCGCCCTGGACCTAGAAGAGGAAGATCCTCCTACAAACAAAGTGGATGTCTCCCTACCCTTCTGTAGGGTGCCCTCAGCAGTCCTCAACATGTTCAGAAGTTCGGCAAGTTCAACCTCCTTTCCTTGCATGTTGAAGTTAAGAATGAACTGGGCGTAAGTGGAAGGAAGGGACTGGAGAATCAAATCGGTATAGAGTTCATTCTCCAACGTGGTCCCAAGGTCCGCGAGCTCCTCTATGTAGCCGATCATCTTAAGCACGTGGTCCGCTACCGATGATCCGACGGCCAACCTTGCCGAAAAGAGCTTCTTCGACACTTCGTATCTTGCGATACGAGACTGCTCTCCATACAGTTCTTTTGTATGGAGAAATATGGACTCTAGGTCCATATTCTCGTGCCTCCTCTGATGTTCGTTGTCCATCGAGGCTAGTACGAGGCATCTGGCCCTCGCGCAATCTATCTCCCATGTCTTACGGATTGCTACATCCGCGACGCTGGAGGTGGGACCTGGGACAGGGGGAGCTTTGGTGGTAAGTATATACCCCAGCTTGTCATAAGTGATAGCCATCTTGACATTCCTGAGCCAATCTTTGTAGTTTGGCCCTGTCAATATGTTTTTATCTAATAGTAACTTAAGTCTGGTCATCTTGAATGGTCGCTGCAATTAGGAGAGAGAAAAGAAACACTTTAGCATGATGCTCTTGCAAGTTTAGAGTGGTTTTTAGTTTGTCTAAACTGGATGGCTCCCACTGTCTCTCGAATCCCTTCTCAAACCGTAAAGAAAAGGATTAGCCGGGATCATTCTCACCGTACAATACTTGCTTAACCGTTCAGCCAGGCCAGTGTCGGTACTTCGAGGGAGGTTTTCCAACGCTTTCGCGAAGTTCCTTAATTAAGTAACCTCTTTTCCCTGTGGGCGTAGCCCCGCTAACACCTTTCTAGGCACCTACTAGGTTTATAGCATTGATCGTTAAGTGAGAGTTTTCCCGAGGAGTAGCATATACTCACAGTAGGATCGGGATCCAAATATCATCGCGTGATAAAACCGAAGGAATCCTACCAGAATCATCACACTCCAAATGGTATGCAACGCTAGCAAGTTTCAGTACTTATGAAACTCCCGATGTGGATTTTTGCCCCATGCTCTTATGACCTTGGCGTGAGGTCAAAATGTCATAAGTCACATGTCAAGTTCTTCCCATCATTATCCTGGTTAATTTGAACCCACCCGTACCTACCCTTGACGTAGGCCAAAACGGCAGTACGACTGTCTCAAATCAACGCATTCTATCTATGCAACGGATAAATATCCGGCAGCTACCAATCACTATGCCTTGGCGTGAGGTCAAAATACATAGCTTGAATACTACCGAATATTTAACCGAAATGATGGAGGGCTACGGATGGTTTTGGCGAAACCGTGAACGTAGTGAACTTGATATAATCGATGGAACGAGATAGCTTTTAAAAGGAGTGGTTCAAGCTCCGCGTTTAAAAGTTTTAGTTTTGAAAAGAACCGAGTGGTTTTCAAAGTGTTCCAATCGACTTTTACTTGGTTTATTTCTTGCATTAGTTCTTTTAATGCGTCCCATCATTTAATCCTACAATTGCAGAAAACAACCAAAATATGACGTACGCTTATGCCATTCGCATTCGCCACGGGGCCCCGTCATCACCCGTTAGGTTACTTAACTAACGACAGAGCGGGGGCTGGGCTAGCGCGGCTGTAAAACATAAGCAACGCCTAAATAGTTATTATATATAAATATATAGCAATGATAGACATTACAGATCACAGATGAATACATTGGATATACTAGGAATCCGCAATGCGTTCGAGCCTGCAACGCAAAGCGGATTACACGGTCGCGGTGAATAGCCAAAACCCCACCCAAGACCCCTACGGGTGCGGCAAACTACCCGCCAAGCACCCGAAGCGAAGCAACCTCCCTCACCACCGTGAGTAGGCCACTCGGCACTTCGAGATACCCGGTAGTTTGTGCACCCTCTCCATGGGTCTATCCTAGGAGCAAAAACAGTAAAAAGAATTATACAATGACGGCTACAACCCCGACCCGGTTGTGCGGTCATACAAATAATATTATTACACCAATTTACATGTTACAAATGAATGAAAGAAAAATAACGCTCATCTCACATCCAACCCGGCTATTCACCCGCGACGATCCAATCCATTCATATCCACAAACCAATAACAATCACAGATCACAGAGATGTATAACCCCGACTAATCGACTTATAGCGATTAGCCGACGTTCAATACATACAAGCATCACAGATATAACTGATATAGTTAAAGTGTAGTGAAGTTCCGAAAAAAAAATACGGAATTATAGGACCCCAAAAGGAAATTTCTTTTCTGGAAAATCTGGGTTCATATAATATATTTCAAAAATCCCAAAACCAACACAGACAAACACTGCACGAAAAGCGATGCACAGAAGACGACAAACCGCGGCGCTTCCGCGGCACATGCCTACCTCGTGCGGCGGAAGCGCGGCGGTTTGAACGAATTACTGCATCGTTTTTCTTGGGTGTTCATACAAAACCCTGAGATGAATTTACAGGTATAAAGTTTTTCATTTTGACCAGGAAAAATTTTAACAGAAACTTGGATTTTGAAAAAGTTTGGTTTTTGGGTTTTTCGGTTTCGAAACTTCGTTACACTTAACTACTTAGCTAGTTTAGGTTTAGTTAGGCTCTGATACCACTGTAAGTCCGTGTTGCCCACCCCGGTGCTTACGGGGAGGCGGAAAACACAATAAAAATTTGATTTTTATCAACTATAGGCAACATGGACTATGCTTTAAGGATCTTTGCTAAACATAAACTTGCTAACCCTAACTACAAAGTAGCTAAGTGATGGAAAGGTTATACCTTGAGCTCAAAGTCCTTCTCTCCTTGCTCCTTGGAATGGTTGAAAGAGTTCACCTTGCTTGTCTTCTCCCGTCAAAGAACGATCCACCCGAAAGCCACTACCTTTAGCTTCAACTCCAAGCTAGGAGCAACTAGAGTGCAAGAAATGCTAAGACTTGAACCCTAGAAGAGAGTAGAGAGGATCAAGTGAAGGTTTTTCTCAAGCTTTTTGTTTCTCAACACATGAGAGGGAGAGAGCTTGAGGGAGAGGATGAGCAAGAGAGAGAAATAATATGAGAGAATGAATTATTAGTGAGCCATTCTCACTAATATGTGTGGATAATTTTAATTGGATAATTAGCTTGAAAATTGTCATGATAAATCATGACATGACCATTATCATTTCAATTTTGCAAAGATCAAAGAGCATCTTCCAAATGAAATGATTATGGTCAAGTTGTCAACAAGATCAACAAGTCAATGAAGTCAAATTGTCAACAACAACCATGCACAATTATTAAGCTAATTATCAATTAACAATAATCCACACAAAATCAATAGGGTTAATAAAATGACAAAAGCCATTAACCCTAAACAAGGTCCTCTCCCCCAATCTCAAGCAACTGTGCATACGCACCCGCATTCGTGATCCGAGGAACACGAATACTCTGAGAAAAACCAATCTCAAAACATATACTAGGATCCGGCTTAAACCAAAGCCCGCTAGTATAAACTGTCCGGACAGCAAACGTGCACAAGTGCGCGGATGCGAACGAACCCTGTCGCAAAACCATGCGACCTCTACCCATTTTGCCTAAAGGCGAATAGCTCTCTGTGTGGGACTCTAAAGACTCGACACTACGCTGGCAGTGGGTTTAACCACAGACCGCAAGCGGCACTAGCTGTACGTAACGGTCCCCAGGTAGATGTCGATAAGAAGACTGACGAGGTGAACCCCATCTGCACTCCTACTGAGCCTGTATGTGACAGTCTCCGTACAGTCCGGTCTGTTCGTCTGATACATCGCATGGCGGGCCTAGGGGGCGGTGAACGTCAGTCCCCTAATAGCGGTACAAGTCGTGTCGGAGTGTAGCCCAGAACACCCTGAGATAACACTGGAAACCTACCAGTATATCTCGCTTGCCCTGGCCAGGGACTACTCGTGTAATGGCTCTCCTGGACACAGCGCGATGTCAACCCCCAATACCGGGAGAGACGAATCCTGTCTAACCGTCACTGCCTCCAAGTGCTTCGGGACTGCACCCAAAAACTACCTGTTTGCACGACTCCTTCAAGCCGTGGTAGGGTAGTAATCAAAGTGCAGTGGGAACACACTCGAGGCGAAGTGACAGTGTCAAGTCAGCGGACTAAGCTGTACTCATGTCACCTGGGAACTGATAACTGACGATAGGTATATTACCAACCAACAGTTCCCGACGAGTCCTGTCCAGTGTACTCGTAACCTAACGAGCACCCGCATACTATCCCAAGTACGACGTACTAACGGCTGTGGGACAGACCGTCTCCCACACTGGGATGAGAAGCGCATACGCTAGTCTACTCCGGAGTATCGATGCCCTGTCTCGATAGTCCAACGACCAGGGACCTGTATAAGGATGTGCTTATAGATTACCCAGCTCCCACGAGTGCGAGCGCCATCACAACGCTGGTAATCAAGCAAAGATCCTAAGGGCTCTACTAATATGTATACCAGCAATATGCTAAAAGAAACACATGCACATATTAAAGCAGAGACAAACCAAGTAGCATACTACCATTTCGAGCAAGATTGTATATACAACTGTGAATATCCCAAGCTTCCATTAAGTAATATACAAACTAGTATGATACAGTAATGGCCTCTAGGGCATATACACTAACAGATATCTCGTCATTCGCAGCAACAACTGAATCATTCATCCGCACGCTGAACAGTGCCCCAATCATCAAGTATAATCGGTGCATCGACGGTCATCACATCCTGGCGGGCCTCTAGCGGTAGCCCAATTCTCTGGTGCTGATCTTCACGTCCAAGAAATCTCGTAAAAGCGATCCATCAAACGCTCATGGCTCGAAAACACAATAAAACGACGTATCTATGCAAATCGTATGTCCCTAAAATCACGCCCTGGTCAGTTCTCGTCCGTGATGAGCTCATGCTGACGCAACTCTAGCTTTAGCTCTCTCTGCCCGTGTAATCGTGGCAACAAAAACCATAAACCGATATCGATGAGGATAGATCATGAATGAATATAATAATGTACAAGGAAATGTACATCCTAAGGCTTCTTAAGCGGAGTAGCGTATTGTAAGTATGCCGCGGAACATACACACGGTACGTCACTCTCCTTAAGTCACCTACTCCATCAACCAAGGTCAACCTATGCGACGAAATTTCGAGTCTAAAACTCTCTTGACCAAGTCTAAGTTCCGTAAGGTCAAGCCTAGATTCCGTATATATACAAATGCCCTAGGCTCTGCATAGTTAAACATAGACTCGAACCAAGGTTAACCTAGCGCTCTGATACCAACTTTGTCACGACCCGAAATTGTAAGTGACTAGCCCTTGAATCATATGAAGTCTATAGGACCTCATCTAATTCAAGTAAGCCAAAAATCCCATAAATCTAAACCATTTTGAAGAAAGTGTTTTTATTAAAATAAGCCGAATTATGCGTTTTTAAAACCACAAATCTTTTCTGAAAATTTCGGCAGAGTTTCCTTTGTACATACTGGCCCCAAACGGGTACAACATGCATAATATATATAAAGGCCCCCAAACGGGAGCTAGCTCTTCGTCAATTAACAGTCACAACCATGCAGGCAATATAATATACAACTCCAAAGGGCGAGGATCAAAACTCAAAAGGAAACTCAAAATCATCAAGAAAACCCATAATGATACAACGCGCGACTCTAAGATCGAAAGAATAAACAACTGGTCTCTATGGTTAATAAATATACATGTCTGGTTGATGGAGTTTACTGGATATAACTGAAATAAATAAAAGGTACAATGATGGTCATGATGCAAGTGAACCCACTTACCAAAGCAATCACCCGAAAGAAGCAGTGTACCAGCAAAGCCGCAATGAAAACCTGTACGGCAAAACCTGCAAGAAATTGTGGCACAACGGGGGAAAGTTGCAAACTCGTGAGTAGAAAACATCACAGAGCAGAAATCGTATGTATGACTCAATCCTAGGTCAATACGATCAGTAAAAATATATTCTCAATATGATAAGGTTTGAAGCATGATAAGGTGGCAAGGGTAAACATCTATGCATAAGTGTAATACCAAGTGCTCGTGTCAGTGCCTCAGGTAGTAACATATCATAAATATGAGGTATGAATGTATCGAAATGAAAACATAATACATCATGAAAGGAAAACTGTTTTCATAATATAGTGAGATTTCTGTATATTTAAAACGAGGTATCATCAATGAAATCAACATAAATCAGTGTCTAGCATCGACACAAAACATATATCCAAATATCTAATATCTCGGGCTCCGGCTATCCGGACTGACCCATATCATAAAATCTCAATACCTCAAATGTCAATATCTAGGGCTCCGGCTATCCGGACTGGCCCTAGGCTCCGATCGGTATCCTCCGAATATCCGTTGAGTCACACTAAAATCACCGGTCAGTAGTGCTCCCCTGTCTCAGGCTCAACCCATCATCTGTGACATTCTTGCCCCGGGGTACCGCACCGGGTCCACCATGCACCCACAGACGGTTCCTCCTCCTCCTTGAATCGGGTGTATCATATCGGTCAAGAGACGAGAAAACTCATGGTTTACATATCTCAATCATATAATGAGAAAACCATAACTTTCATTTTAAAATGATAATCAGTTTATAAAATCTTTGCGGTTTCTCCAAATCCAGAAATCTCATAGAAATCTGAAATCTCAATCTCAAGAGTAAATAAACAATGAATTCCAAAAAATTGGGCTCTGGCAATCCGGACTGGCCCTAAAATAATGCATGACATTGAATATGTAAATATGCATGAAATCACAGTAGTAAATGAAAAGTCTAAGCTATCATATAAAAGCTAACGCATTAGTACCATGTCGAAACTATCAGCTAACACTTTATACTAATGAATAGTAATTTCTAATGTGTACGTGATATGGCAATTACCGATAAAGATGTGTGTGAGCCGGCAAGCAACTGTACGTGGAACATACGCATCATCGGTAATGGTGTTGGTGTCCTGACAGCACGGTTTCATAATAACAAATGAAAACACGATATAAGCATGCAATACGATGTGAACAAAAAAAATATACGGAAACTGAATAATAAATGCAACAATAAAGAATCTACATTAACATAGATGGGTCATACAGTTTTGTCGTTTGAAATAATACGAACTGTGGTGTTTAGAAAATAGGGCTACGGTGTTTTTAAGAAAAATGTACGTCCTTTGAAATATCCGTAGAATCTCTTGGCATATCTTTAAAATACTCACGATTCGTTAGTTTTAAAATAGGTATGACCGAGTCTAGTCTAACATCTACAAGTAAACTACCGGACTAAACTAACAGACTGATCGAAAGGGTAAGGAAAACCACCTAATTCTGAGTCAATATATATATATATATATATATATATATATATATATATATATATATATATATTTAATAGTTGGTGATCCCGCCTCAATAGTATCACATACGATACACAATATATAATATGATATCCTCGAGTCAAGAGTGCGGATCTATCATCAATATAGCTCGTACGGTAAATCCATCGTACGGCATCCAAATCTGGGTACGGGTCGAATATCATATTTATCTCATTATTTATCTGGTATCTTTATCATCACATACGGTGAACTGGGGTACTGATTTAAGTCTAGTACAATACTGATACCATCTACATAATATATATGCGTGTGTATGAAAACACATCGCCTAAGGACCCGCTATAATATCATGTCGTATCTCAACTACGAACCATGTCTCATCACCATGGCATCATGCCCAATCACATCGACTCATCTCCAAGTACCATGTACTATCCTTATCATCCATGTATATGTATACGTATATATATATATATCATCCATGTATATGTATACGTATATATATATATACATACATACATAGTCCTATACCTATGTGTGTGTGTGTGTGTGTATATACATATCCCCATATACGCACAAGTAAATAAAATGCATGCGTGTGTGTGCGCGCGTGTGGGTGTAATCTTTACTCTAGGGTTTCGCGACTAAGAAACTAATTAAATTGCTTCTAACTACACTAATCTAACCCATGAACACATAACCCTATCCTGATAATCATCCACATATCACAATACTCTAGTTATATATATAATATATATCGTATACTACGCTACGAACTGCGGGGGTGCTATACGCCATCCACCCGATTTCTCCCGTAGATATATATCTACTCACCTCGATTCTTGCGTGCCGAAGTCGATGTCGCTATTCTCTTCATCGTATGAAATCCACGTGAAGGTACCTACATATATAACACAATCGCAATGCGTATTAAAATCAAGGCGGAAAACCAAAACGACACACATTTCGCTCATAGGTTAAAACCTATAGTCTCGCATGCAAAACTGTCACGATCCGAAATATTAGCTCGTGACCAGAACATAAATCACGCAACGTCTAAAGGCGTAACGTAATTCAAGTAAGCTGAAACCCAGAAATCTAAACCTTTTTAAGAAAATAAAGGAGGCAAAGTTTTGAAATAAAGGTATAATAAAATCAAGTTTTTCTTAATGCATAGAAAAGGAACTTGAAAATGCAAGTGAGATTTACTAGTTTGAAAACGTGTTTTGTCTTTTAAAAAATTTGGGCAGCACCTTCTTTGTATATTTTGATCCAAAACCATAAATACATAACAAGAATAATGGCATCCCCAAGCGGGAGCTAGCTTTTCGCCAACCGGCGGATCACAACCACGCAAGACAGTATATATAAGTATACGACGCCCAACGGCGAAGTTCACCATAAAAGATAAAGAAATAAGCAAGACATCAACCCCAAATGCGAACATAAAACCCATCGCTCTAGTCTCACAACTACAAGTCTTGCTAAGTCTCATTACTTACACAAATACTAGTTTGATTTGATGGAGTTGACTAGATACAATATGAAATATAAATACAAGAGGGGGCACGATACAAATGTCCCACCTACCAAAGCAAAACAGCCGAATGCAACTGTGTGCCAGTGATGCCGCTACTGATCCGTGCGGTCAACCTGCAAGAACTGTGGCACAATGGGGGTGAGTTGCCAACTCGTGAGTAGAAAAACATCAATAAGTAGAAATCAAATAAACAACGACTCCTAGGTCAACTATATCATAAAAGTAATACTATGGTATCTAGGGTGACCGTATCTGTATATGTGCTAACGCTAATATCAATACCTATGTGTATGCGAATATAATCCAACAATATAATCAATGTATGTATGCATGTAGATCTCGTCCAACCATATAATTAATGTCTGTATGCGCCTCGTCCACGTGTCAACCAATGGCACAACAATATCATGCATGTGAATATCATAAAAGCATATGCAAGAAAGTATGAGGATATAAATCAACAAGTGTCCCTCGCGACACATCAAAATCATGGAACCGGAGTGTCCAACCTCGACACTCAAAAACATCATGAAACCCGTGTCCAGCATCGACACGTAAATCCTCATATATCTCAGACGCCGCACACCCTGGTCGGCCCTCATATCCATCTCTCTACTCCGGTCGGTATCCTCCGGATAACCGCCGAGTCCAAATACAATCACCGGTAGGTAGTGCTCCCCTGCCAGGCTCATCGTCATCCCCACAAAATCTCTCTCTCGCTCCGGGGTACCATACCGGGTCCACCATGTACCCGCAAACGGTTCCTCCACTCCTCAAATCGGGTCTCGAAAACAAATCTCAGAACTGAGAAAACTCATGGTGGACATCTCGAAATATCATATCAAGAGAAACCGGCTTTTTTTGAAAACAATGCATACTTTCTTTTGAAATAACCATGGTTCTCAAATCCAAAAATCTCATGAAAACAACATCTCAGTACATATAATCGTAAAGCATGATGTATGCGACATATATAAGAAATGTAAGCATATCCGTATATCATGCAACATGAAACAGTGATGTGAACATGTCGAGGGAAAACCGTTCTTTTTAAATGAATCCAGTTTTAAAATATATCTTACAGCTCCCAAATTCTCCAAGTCAATTGCAATATCGTATAAGGTGCATATGTAACTATAGCAAGTAAACTATGCGAGGAGTCACATCGTATAAGGTGCATATGTAATTATAGCACGTAAATTATGCGAGGAGTCACATCATGATGCAGCAATCCTACTGTGTAGTAACATGGCAATTATCGATGATGAAGTGTGTGAGTCGGCAAATCTGTGTACGTGTAACATACGCATCGTCGATAATGGTGTAAGTATATTAGCACAGGTATATGCAATGTAATGAGAATAACATGAATGCAGCTTAAGGTAAATCATCAGCTAAAAGCTATAAGGTATACGTATCTAACATGATCGAGTCGGTGAATCTATCAGTCGGAATCCAGCCTCACAGTATCACTTACGGTATAATCCATCGTACGGCATCCTCTAGTCAAGGGTATGGATCAATCATCAAGTCAAACTTATCACGTACGAAAAATCATCGTACGACGGCATTAAACCAGCAGGGATCCTATCATCCTATATGACAATGAGGGGTATGGACCTTACGTCTCATACGACACATCAAACAAGATTCACAACATTGATAAATCTATATACCTATATCCCAGGCCACATCCATAACAATCTCATATCTGGGGACCGGCAAGGTATCAATCATCTCAATTGACTCGCATCCGTATGCCAACATATCATCAAATCATCATATCACGTCGTATATTCTTTTCATCGCATTTACCTCCCACATCAAGTCAATTTTATATATACATTCTACCTTTACTATAAGCATAAGTATCTAATCTAACATACACACCCGAACCATACAAACAGTTTTTGAAAGATGCGAATCGTAGTTTTGAAAGTAGGGGCTACGATGTTTTTAAGGAAAAGATATCATTTGGAAATCCGTAACATCCCTCAAGGTATCTGTTTAAAAGATGCATACGATTCTTCAGTTTGGAAATAGGTATGGTTCGGATGACACATCTACGTCGGCTATCTCGTCTTATAATACCCTAAACGGCAATATCACTTCTAACTATCCTTTAGTTTCTAATATGGTTTATCTAACTATCTTTTAACTCTATCTATAGTCTTCTATTAAAGGTTTCATTAATCATAATATATATATATAAATCGGTTTCCATCAAAGTTTGCGGGGGTGCTATACGCCATCCACCCGATTTCCCCCGTAAATATAGATCTACTCACCTTGATCCCTGCTTGCCGAAGTCGATGACGCCACGCTCCGTCGCCTCGGAATCCACGTGAAGGTACCTATAATAATACACAGTCGCAATCGCTATTAAAATCGAATCCGGAAACCAAAACGGCATATGAATCGTCTATAGGTTAGAACCTATAGGCCACGCATGCAAAACCAACCAATTATCCCTTGTCATTGATGTACGAACATCCAACAACCAAAAATAAATCCAAATATCAAAACTAAACATTTCAAAATACGGAAAATATAGCCAAAATCACACCAAAGTGCTCCCAGATTTTGACTCAGGTCAAAAGGGGTTAAACAAACAGGTATTGGGTGTTGTACATAGAGTATATGAGCTACTGGACCAACCTAGAACTCAACCCACGCCATGTGGCCGGCTACAAGGCCCCAGATTCCGGCGAGCTCGGCCCCCAAGGCTCTGTTGGGCTACGTTTGGTCATGGTGGTCTCCTATGGTCTTAAATGGGTCTCTGGTATTGTTTTCTAAACTCAGAAAGTCCCCGGGTTGCTCTAGATTCACTGTAGGCTCACAATTCCTCACAAAACCGATACGATTAAAATCCTAAATCCGTATTTTGGTTACTACACTCAGTTTCAGCTCTTGAATTCAATCCCTAAGGCTTGTAACAGCCACTACACACCTCAAATCTACACCAACACCCAAACCCTTCACCAAAAATTTCCAACATCACAATTCCATGCTAAAACGACTTCTAAACTAAACTAGAATATAATAAACTAAAAACTAAACTAAATGGTAGAGATTATACCTCATTAATGCCACCAAGTAAAACCCTAGAAGTCCTACGTCTTCAAAATCTAACTTTGATGGGTCCTATGTGATGAGGGTGAGGTGGGGATCATTTTTAATGAAAAGAGTTTGGGGGTTTTGATTAGATTTTGGAGATGGTTTCCATGGGTAGTGAGGTGGAGGAAGAAGGAGATGAAGAAAGACAAGGGAGTTGAAGAAATGAAATGAAGTGAAGAATGAAGGATGAGGTGGGGGTAGAGCCTTACCTCTCTCTCTCTCTCTCTCTCTTCCTCTCTCCTTCTCCTTCCTAGCATGCTTACCTCTCATCATGATGTCCCCCCCTCTCTCTCCTCAAGTCATCATGACATCTTTTTTCTTTCTTTTCTTTTCTCACCACAATAAAACCATAACATAAAACAACACAAATGAACATGTAACCAAATGAAACATGTCATGGTGCACTAACCATGAAAACTGTAGAACACGGATTTGGCTTAATCGCGATTAGCAGTGCACTAATCGGGTTTTTATCCAAACTGCATATAATAAATTTTTAAAAATGCCAAATCCTTTAAATATATTTTTAAATGAATAAATCATTTTAAATTTCCATTTATTTCACAATTATCGGTATATAAACCCTTTTTCGAAAGCCCCAATTTCGCAAATCGGGCAGTTTTCGGGAAAAATATTACTTTAATATTAAATTCTAAAAATAATATTTTATATTTTCTGAAATGTTACAATCTTCCCCCTTAAATAAATTCGGTCCCCGAATTTAAATTTAAACTCCAAAAATCTAAAACATTTCAATAATCAACTCAAATCAACGGGGCTCCGAAATCATGGAAGATGCAGAAATACTACAGCGCATCGTGTGCGCCTGAAAACGAATACAAGACTCACATCGAACTCCGTCAAGAGTCACGCAAATCATCTGATTTGCATGCATATCCTCGGAGTTATAATAGAGATACAGATCTCGAAATCCACTACTGAAATCCAATATACACTAGTCAAATACTATAATACGTGTATAGTACGTATCTTTGGAAAACTTCCAAGAACTGAATAGAATACATGCAAAATCTTTTCTGAATCACCGCGCGAATGCGTAACTCACGGCATAAATGACGGACGCTCTTTTGTAAAATAATAATATATGTCCATATATGTTTTGCTAAATATTCGTTCCGTCGTTTCAAAATATCCCAAAAGGTTTTCTTTTAAAAACGTTCATGTCGCTCACGGACACGTAGGAAATAGCGAGACTATATCTCTTTTTTGAAAACCTCCTGTTAAACTTTTTAAATGCATGCAAAGTACTCAGGTACTGTCCTCAGATCAGTCCTATTCGGCTACTTCATAATATAGTGCCTATCATGAAAACAAGGTGCTCAAGAGCAAAATCAGCCTCGAAAGGCGTATCCAACAATCACGTGCGTCTGGTGCGCACGGAAATCAAATCCGAATATATGTGCTACAATATGCACAAAAGCAAAACTAAGTGCAACAGGTTTGCACGAAAACATCTGTCCAGTGCAACGGGTGTGCACGACAACAACATCAAGTGTACCTAGAGTGTATGAAAATCTCAATCCAGTGCAACCAACGTGCACGAATAAAAATCCCAAACCAAGTGCATCCGGTGTGCACAAAATCACATCACATCTCATATCATGCGCCCAACATGCGCGAAAATCCAAATCAAGTGCATCCATCATGCACGGAAGAATCTAAATCAAGTGCATCAAACATGCACGAATAAAATCTTAAACAAGGGCATCCAACACGCACGAATAAAATCTAAATTAAGTGCATTAGACATGCACGAATAAAATCTTGTGCGACAAATGCACGAAATGCAAATCTGTGCATCTAGTGCACGAAATACAAATCCAATGCATCAAATGCACAAAATACCAATCAATAACTCAAATGCGTAAATAGCAACACCGAGTGTACCAAGATGTATAAAATCATAAACGTGTGCAGCCAAGGCACAAAATAAATGTCAAGTGCAATAGATATTCACAAATCATAACTCAACACAATGGCGTATAAAACATATATCAAGTGCAATACTATGCACAAAATGTAAATGCCGGTAGGTGCAGCCATGGTGCACGAAAACAATATCAAAAAGCTCAATCATCAGAACTCAAATCCAAGCGATATAAGCGTGATACTCAGATCACAAACGCAATCGCAATAAATGACATTGAGGTGCATCTTCTACAATGTTGAAAAATGTCGGTGTGCCCAAAACTGGCAGAGCAAGAACATCCGCTTGCCTCCTGCTCACGGTCTGGCATCCTCTGTCTTTGGGTCCTCATTTTCTCCTCGTATTACCAATCTCGCAATCTATCGGCTCATCGGCCTGGTCAGGTGTGCTAACGGGAACGATTCCGCTCTGGCACTTCTCTGGTCATCTCTCGGTCAATCATCACGGCCACTCATAAAGCAGCACGTTACTGGCGTCGACCTCTGGTCCTCTAAATACTCGTGACACAACTGATCCTTGTTGCAAATCTCATCGCATCAGTGTCCTGAAAAGAACCTGCTCAGGGTCTCTTCCGATCTCGCCTATGCTGAACTATACGGAGGCTGGTACTCTTGCATAATCCTTTCTCGTTTTTCTGGACATCTGCGTTTTCCGCACACATTTCCTCGAGAATTGGCCATATCCCAACGCCTTTGTATGTATATCAGATCTCTAATCTCGACGGGGAGTAGCAACAACTCGTCAGTATCTCCCATGAACCTCTGGCTCCACTCATCTGTATCATCATCCACTTCGATGTCACATCGTGCTATCTGCGTACTGCAATGGTCCTCGGCTACGGTCAATCCGGAGTCCCTCGCACGGACTCAAAATTACGAACTAGGTATCTTCATCACTCTGTAGAAGATATCTGGCCGAACACGTCCTCGGAGCTCGTCCCAACCATCGGAGGAATGCTCAATACTCGTCCGTTCTCGATCAGCTCACAACACATCTGGGTGAGGTCCTCTATCCAAAGCTGGTCAGCTTGCTGATCTCTCATCACATGATATCCGACATTAAACGTTTCGATCGATTTGTCAAAGTCCCATAATTTCCGAAACCTCAACACCTGAGCACATTCTAAAAAAAATATCTGGTACATACCACAGTATCTCTGAACCAGCCATAGAAGGGCAAACTCAAGCCTCACTGATGGCACCGCTAAACTGCCGCAAACCCTAAGGTTCAAAAGCGGTTCCATGGTCATCATATAGAGTTAGGGTTTTATTCTTCTAGAGGGTCTACAGAATTACATGCATGTTCCTCCGAACACTTTAAACTTAGAAAAATTGGTTTCTGACACTCGTTCGAACTTTTTAGCTTCGCCTAGCCGACATGTGAATACCCTTCGTCTCTCAACTCGAGGTAGTCTAGCTATCATCTATCGTATCTCTACCTGAAGGCTCCAGCGATCTCAGCTCGCAAAGTCTGGAGGTGACATCCTATCAATCTCAGCAGCAGCTGGATCGTCGGTCAATGGCCCGATCATCCGGTGCAAAACCAAACACTCGCCTCACCCGAGAGGTTACAACATAAATACTAACTCGAGACGTTCCGTGTCACTAGAAACCACGATGGTCAGTCCTCGTACCAGACGAGCTCGCCCTGACCGCATCACTAGCAGCAGCTCATTCTACGCTCACACCATGGTGATAGGAACCTCAATCGAGTATCGAAGAAAGCAGATCAACGGCATGAAAGGAAACGATAGATCCAGAATGGATACATGATCATAAGAAGGAACAGTATCAATGAGAGTATGATCATGGAAACAAATAGAATCGAGGATCTCAAAATATGTATATCCTAAGGTTTCTTAAGTGAAGTATCTTATCGTAAATATGCCGCGGAACATACATACGGTACGTCACTCTACTCAAGCTACCTACTCCATCAATCAGGGTCAGCCTATGAAACAAAAGTTCGGGTCTAATACCCCACGTTCAAGTCTAAGTTTTGTAAGGTCAAGCCTAGGTTCCGAAATACATACCCACCCTAGACTCCGCATTGTCAAACATAGACTCGAACCAAGGTTAAACCTAGTGCTCTGATACCAACTTTGTCACGACCCGAAATATTAGCTCGTGACCAGCACTTAAATCACACAACGTTTAAAGGCGTAACATAATTCAAGTAAGCTGAAACCCAGAAATCTAAACCTTTTTAAAAAAATAAAGGAGGTGAAGTTTTGAAATAAAAGTATAATGAAATCAAGTTTTTCTTAATGCATAGAAAAGGAACTGAAAATGCAAGTGAGATTTACTAGTTTGAAAATGTGTTTTGTCTTTTAAAAAATTTGGGCATCACCTCCTTTGTATATTTTGATTCAAAACTAAAAATACATAACAAGAATAATGGCATCCCCAAGCAGGAGCTAGCTCTTTGCCAACCGGCGGATCACAACCACGCAAGACAGTATATTTAAGTATACGACGCCCAACGGCAAAGTTCACCACAAAAGATAAAGAAATAAGCAAGACATCAACCCCAAATGCGAACATAAAACCCATCGCTCAAGTCTCACAACTACAAGTCTTGCCAAGTATCATTACTTACACAAATACTAGTTTGATTTGATGGAGTTGACTAGATACAATATGAAATATAAATATAAGAGGGGGCACGATACAAATGTCCTACCTACCAAAGCAAAACACTCGAATGTAACTGTGTGCCAGCGATGCCACTACTGATCCGTGCGGTCAACCTGCAAGAACTGTGGCACAACGGGGGTGAGTTGCCAACTCGTGAGTAGAAAAACATCAAAAAGTAGAAATTGAATAAACAACGACGTCTAGATCAACTATATCATAAAGGTAATACTATGATATCTAGGGTGACCGTATCTGTATATGTGCCAACATTAATATCAATATCTATGTGTATGCGGATATAATCCAACAATATAATCAATGTATGTATGCATGTGGATCTCGTCCAACCATATAATCAATGTCTGTATGCACGTGGATCTCGTCCATGCGTCAACAAATGACACAACAATATCATGCATGTGAAGATCATAAAAGCATATGCAAGAAAGTATGAGGATATAAATCAACAGGTGTCCCTCGCGACACATCAAAATCATGGAACCGGAGTGTCCAACCTCAACACTCGAAAACATCATGAAACCCGTGTCCAACATCGACACGTAAATCCTCATATATCTCAGGCACCGCACACCCTGGTCGGCCCTCATATCCATCTCTCTACTCCGGTCGGTATCCTCCGGATAACCGCCGAGTCCAAATACAATCACCGGTAGGTAGTGCTTCCCTGCCAGGCTCATCGTCATCCCCATAAAATCTCTCTTTCACCCCGGGGTACCATACCGGGTCCACCATGTACTCGCAAACGGTTCCTCCACTCCTCGAGTCGGGTCTCGAAAACAAATCTCAGAACCGAGAAAACTCATGGTGGACATCTCGAAATATCATATCAAGAGAAACTGAGTTTTTTTTTAAAACAATGCATACTTTCTTTTGAAATAACCACGGTTCTCAAATCCAGAAATTTAATGAAAACAACATCTCAGGGCATATAATCGTAAAGCATGATGTATGCGACATATATCAGAAATGTAAGCATATCCGTATATCATGCAACATGAAACAGTGATGTGAACATGTCGAGGGAAAACCGCTCTTTTTAAATGATTCCAGTTTTAAAATATATCTTGCGGTTCCCAATTTCTCCAAGTTAATCGCAACATCGTATAAGGTGCATAAGTAACTATAGCAAGTAAACTATGCGAGGAGTCACATCATGATGCAGCAATCCTACTGTGTAGTGATATGACAATTATCGCTGATGAAGTGTGCGAGCCGGCAAATCTGTGTACGTGTAACATATGCATCATCGATAATGGCGTAAGTGTACTAGCACAGGTATATGCAATGCAATGAGAATAACATGAATGCAGCATATGGTAAATCATCAGCTAAAAGCTATAAGGTATACGTATCTAACATGATCGAGTCGGTGAATCCATCAGTCGGCATCCAGCCTCACGGCATCACGTACGGTATAATCCATCGTACGGCATCCTCTAGTTAAGGGTATGGATCAATCATCAAGTCAAACTTATCACGTACGGAAAATCATCGTACGGCGGCATTAAACCAACAAGGATCCTATCATCCTATATGACAATGAGGGGTATGGACCTAACGTCTCGTACGACACAACAAACAAGATTCACAACATTAATAAATCATATACCTATATCTCAGGCCACATCCATAACAATCTCATATCTGGGGACCGCCAAGGTATCAATCATCTCAATCGACTCGCATCCGTATGCCAACATATCATCAAATCATCATATCACGTCGTATATTCTTTTCATTGCATTTACCTCCTACATCAAGTCAATTTTACATATACATTCTACTTTTACTATAAGCATAAGTATCTAATCTAACATACACACCCGAACCATACAAACAGTTTTTGAAAGATACGAATCGTAGTTTTGAAAGTAGGGGCTACGATGTTTTTAAGGAAAAGATATCATTTGGAAATCCGTAACATGCCTCAAGGTATCTGTTTAAAAGATGCATACGATTCTTTAGTTTGGAAATAGGTATGGTTCGGATGACACATCTACGTCGGCTATCTCGTCTTATAATACCCTAAACGGCAATATCACTTCTAACTATCCTTTAGTTTCTAATATGGTTTATCTAACTATCTTTTAACTCTATCTATAGTCTTCTATTAAAGATTTCATTAATCATAATATATATATATATATATATATATATATATATATATCGGTTTCCATCAAAGTTTGCGGGGGTGCTATACGCCATCCACCCGATTTCCCCCGTAGATATAGATCTACTCACCTTGATCCCTGCTTGCCGAAGTCGATGACGCCACGCTCCGTCGCCTCGGAATCCATGCGAAGGTACCTATAATAATACACAGTCGCAATCACTATTAAAATCGAATCCGGAAACCAAAACGGCACACGGATCGCCTATAGGTTAGAACCTATAGGCCACGCATGCAAAACCAACCAATTATCCCTTGTCGTTGATATACGAACATCCAACAACCAAAAAAAAATCCAAATATCAAAACTAAACATTTCAAAATACGAGAAACATAGCCAAAATCACACCAAAGTGCTCCCAGATTTTGACTCAGGTCAAAAGGGGTTAAACAAACAGGTATAGGGTGTTGTACATAGAGTATATGGGCTACTGGACCAACCTAGAACCCAACCCACCCCATGTGGCCGGCGACAAGGCCCCAGATTCTGGAGAGCTTGGCCCCCAAGGCTCTGTTGGGCTTCGTTTGGTCATGGTGGTCTCCTATGGTCTTAAATGGGTCTCTGGTATTGTTTGCTAAACTCAGAAAGTCCCGGGGTTGCTCCAGATTCACTGTAGGCTCACAATTCCTCACAAAACCGATACGGCTAAAATCCTAAATCCGTATTTTGGTTACTACACTCAATTCCAGCTCTTGAATTCAATCCTTAAGGTTTGTAACAGCCACTACACACCTCAAATCTACACAAACACTCAAACCCTTCACTAGAAATTTCCAACATCACAATTCCACGCTAAAACGACTTCTAAACTAAACTAGAATATAAAAAAATAAAAACTAAACTAAATGGTAGAGATTATACCTTATTACTGCCACCAAGTAAAACCCTAGAAGTCCCACGTCTTCAAAATCTCACTTTGATGGGTCCTATGTGATGAGGGTGAGGTGGGGATCATTTTTAATGAAAGGAGTTTGTGGTTTTGATTAGGTTTTCGAGATGGTTTCCATGGGTAGTGAGGTGGAGGAAGAAGGAGATGAAGAAAGATGAAGGAGTTGAAGAAATGAAATGAAGTGAAGAATGAAGGATGAGGTGGGGGGGGGTGGAGCCTTAGCCTTCTCTCTTTCTCTCTTAGCATGCTTACCTCTCATCATGATGTCCCCTCTTTCTCTCCTCAAGTCATCATGACACCTTTTTCCTTTCTTTTCTTTTCTCACCACCATAAAACCATAACATAAAACAATACAAATGAACATGTAACCAAATGAAACATTTCATGGTGCACTAACCATGAAAACTGTAGAAATACGGATTTTGCTTAATTACGATTAGCAAGGCAGTAATCGGGTTTTTATCCAAACTGTATATAATAAATTTTTTAAAATGCCAAATCCTTTAAATATATTTTTAAATGAATAAATCATTTTAAATTTCCATTTATTTCACAATTATCGGTATATATTTATACCCTTTTTCGAAAACTCCAATTTCGCAAATCGTGCAGTTTTCGGGAAAAATATTATTTTAATATTAAATTCTAAAAATAATATTTTATATTTTCTGAAATGTTATAAAAACACGACCAATAACCCTAGTCGTTGAAGTTCAAATGCCATATGACGGAAACACAATATCAAATACCAAATCCAAATTCATAAAAAACCGCAAAACGAGTTCAGAAACTTCGAAAACACTTCTAGATTTGCTTCAGGTGATAATTGGGACATTTTGCATATAGGGGAGGTCTTATTTACTGCAATTGGAGCCATGGACCAAACCTGGGGCCTATCCAAATAATCCAGGCCGCAAATTGCGGCTCCTAGGGTTCGGCTATGAGGAGGGATTTGGGGCTCGGGTATCTAGGGTAGCTTCGAGGTCGCCTGCACATCTCTCAGTTTTCGCTAAATAATTTTCAGGTCACCCGAGTGTTAGCAGATCTCCAAATACACCTCAAATTTTCACAATTTCCCGATATCGGGGTTTCTAGGTTTGGGAATCGGGGGTTTACTCTATGGTTTCAGTCCAATATACAATCCCTACAGGGGTTTAAGGTCACTATTAACCTCAACCACACTTTTGGATTCAAATCAAACCCTAACCCTAACTTGAAATTTTCAAAGTTCACTAAACCGAACTAAAACACTTCTAAACATGCAAGGACACTAATGTGAAAGTAAAACTATACTAATAGTGATGAAATTACCTCATTTGGCAACTCAAGAATTTTCTTGAGTTGCCCCAAATCTTCAAAATTCGATTTTTCTTGGTCCAAAGTGTTTGTAGTGAGCTTGTGCATGTCTTTTGTGAAGTGGGGATGAAGTTTTGGTGTGTTTTTCATGGAGTTGTGAGGAGGTAGAGGAGGGGGATGAAGAGGGCTGCCATGCTTTAAGGAGAGGGAGAAGAATGATGAAGGAAATGAAGAGGGAGAATAGCCAAGACCAAGGTTGACCCCTCACCATCTCTCTCTCTCATGCCCATGCTTCTTTGTTTAATATATTTCCTTTTTCTTTTGTTTTGTTTTGTTTTCTTTTATCTTCTCAATTAAAAACAACAACCATGTATGAAATGAAGGAAAGCCATGATAAAAATGTAACAAGTGCTAAAATGTGACAAAGTGCATGTCATGTGCACAAAACAAGCTTAATGCATGATTAGCGATATTTAATCGCGATTAACATTAAAATAGTGTATAATTAATTATAAAAATTGTAATTTGCATAAATTACATAAAGCACTATCATTTCAGTAATTCCCACAATTTTCCAAATATTTTCTACTTTATCGGTATTTAATTGTATCGAATTATTAAAATATTCATAATATTTATTATTTAATTATAAAAATTCCCAAAATAATATTTATTTTTCTGAAATGTTACACCATTATTGTAAAGTACTAGATTGTATATTACATTTTGGAAGCTTGGGATATTTACAGATATAATGACAGTCTTGCTCAAAATGGTAGTATGCTACTTGGTTTGATTCTATCTCAATATGTGTATATGTTTCTTTTAGCATATTGGTAATACATATTGGTAGATCCCTTAGGATCTTTTCTTGACTACCAGTGTTGTGATGGTAGTCACACTATTGGGGGCTGCGTAGTCTATAAGCACATCCTTATACAGGTCTCTAGTCGTAGGATTATCGAGACGGGACATCGATACTCCAGAATAGGCTAGTGTATACGGTTCTCATCCCAGCAGGGGAGATGATCTGTCCCACAGCTGCCCCCCACTACTTTGCCCACGCAAGCATGTACGTGGGTGAAGTAGTGCAGAGTTATGCATGACAATAAATTGACGGCTTAGTGGACAAGTTTAGAGTCCTTGTAGCCTAAAACTTTTTTCATCTTTATGAGCCGTAAGGGTCTCAAGAAGGTTTTTTTTTCTCCCTACAAGTCGAGAGGACCTCGTAGGTGTAAATTCTCCCTAGAAATCGTGAGGATCTCTAAGTGTTCATCACCTCCGTGAGTCGTAAGGATCTCACTCGGGTATTTTTCCTTTTGAATCATGAGGACCCGTAAGTAGCTTCTTTATTTCATTGGCAAATGTGGCTTTGGCAAATGTGGCCCGCAGATGGTCCATCTTGACCTCCTTGTAGAGCAGCAATGGCTTAGGAAACAGGTTCGGATCTGCCGCCTAAGACTTTCTAACTTTATGAGCCGTGAGGGTCTCATAAACACTTTTCTCCCTATGAGTCGTGTGGATCTCGTAGGTGTATTTTCTCCTTAGGAATCGTGAGGATTCCTAAGTGCGTTTTCTCTTGAGAGTCGTAAGGATCTCACAAGAGAATTTTCTTTTTTACAAGTCGAGAGTACTCGTAAGTGGTTGATGAGTTGACCTACTCCCGAGTCTAAGCATTGCTTCGACGGGGAGGTCGAGGGTTAACTTTAGCCATTTTCCACGGTGTCATGATTGACTTTCGCCGTATTCTACGGAGCCGGAGGTTGACTTTGGCCGTGTTCCACGGGGTCCGGGGTTGACTTTGGCCGTTTTCCACGGGGTCAGGATTGACTTTAGCCGTGTTCCACGGGGTCAGGATTGACTTTGGCAGTATTCCACGGGGTCAGGATTGACTTTAGTCGTGTTCCATGGGGTCAGGATTGACTTTGGCCGTGTTCCACGGGGTCAGGATTGACTTTAGCCGTGTTCCACGGGGTCAGGATTGGCTTTGGCCATCTTCCACGGGGTCAGGATTGACTTTGGCCGTGTTCCATGGGGTCAGGATTGATTTTGGCCGTGTTCCACGGGGTCAGGATTGACTTTGGCTGTTTTCCAGGGGGTCAGGGGTTGACTTTGGCCGTTTTCCACGGGGTCAGAATTGACTTTAGCCGTGTTCCCATGGGGTCAGGGGTTGACTTTAGCCGTTTCCCACGGGGTCAGGATTGACTTTAGCCGTTACGGTGTCAGGGTTGACTTTAGCCATTTTCCACGGGGTCAGGATTGACTTTGGCCGTATTCCATAGGGTCAGGATTGACTTTGGCCGTATTCCACGGGGTCAAGATTGACTTTAGCCGTTTTCCACGGGGCCAGAATTGACTTTGGCCATGTTCCACGGGGTTAGGGGTTGACTTTGGCCGTGTTCCACGGGGTCAGGATTGACTTTCACCGTTTTGGTGTCAGGGTTGACTTTCGCTGTTACGGTTTCAGGGTTGACTTTCCCCGTTACGGTGTCAGGGTTGACTTTCGCCATTTCGGTGTCAGGGTTGACTTTAGTCGTTTTCCACGGGCTCAGGATTGACTTTAGCCGTGTTCCACGGGGTCAGGATTGACTTTAGCCGTGTTCCATGGGGTCAGGATTGACTTTAGCCATTTTCCACGGGGTCAGGATTGACTTTAGCCGTGTTCTATGGGGTCAGGGGTTGACTTTCGGTTGTCTGTGCACCGCCGAGTCTTGGAACTGGAAACTTTGTCGCGGCTCCGCTTTGCTGACGTTGCATCTGCTGTAACGAGACGAATGTCGAGGTGGTCTCTAGGTTGTCTGTGAACCGTCGAGATTTGGAACTAAAGACTTTGGCATGGCTCCGCTTTGTTGACGTTGCGTCTGCTGTAACGAAACAAATGTCGAGGTGGTCTCTAGATTGTCTGTGAACCGTCGAGATTTGGAACTAGGGACTTTGCCATGGCTCTGAGGTTGATTGTCGTGTCTGAATCCTGCTGGAATGAGGAGGAACGCTGTTGTGGGTCTCCAGGCTGTAAACATGGCCGTCGAGACTTGGAACTAGGGACTCTTCCGTGGCTCCGAGAATGATTGTCGTGTCCGAATCCTACTAGAATGAGGAGGAACGCTGTTGTGGGTCTCCAGGTTGTAGATGTGGCCGTCGAGACTTGGAACTAGGGACTCTGCCGTGGCGCCGAGATAGTCTCTAGGCTGTCTGTGAACCGTCGAGATTTGGAACTAGGGGACTTTGCCATGGCTCCGTTTGTTGACATCGTATCTGCTTTTGGTTGGAACGAGAAGGAATGCCATTGTTGATCTCTAGGTTGTAGATGTTGCCATCGAGACTTGGCTCTCTTTCTGATGGAGCCTGGTAGGATGATATGGTTCCCTTTTTGTTTGTGCCCCTGGATTGTATACAGGGATCGATGTGATCTCACCTGTAGGGCAAAAGTTTAATGTTACATGTATTTTGTTTTCTTTCTGCGATGCTTTATCATTTTAGCTTTTTGTATCACGAAAGTCGCGATTGCCCAATCATTTCGGCTATTTTTCGTGGTGCCCAATCATTTCGGCTATTTTTTTTACTCGCTGCTTTTTATTTCGAGTTGCCCGATCATTTCGGCTATTTTGTATGCATATATTTTACTTGCTGATTTCGTTGCAAGTTTCCCCATCATTTCGGCTATTTTGTATGTATTTTTGGCTCGCTGATTTTTTATCGTGAGTATGGGACTTGGGATCTGATACCGATTTAGGTATCAGCATCACTACAACTAGGATATTTCCAGGAGAGAATCATCATTTGCCTTTATCGATGTCGAACAAAGGTGGCTTAGCAAACAGGGTTAAGATCCTGCCAACTAAGGCTTTTGACTTCATGAGCCGTAAGGGTCTCATAATGATATTTCTCCCTACGAGTCGTGAGGATCTCGTAGGTGCGTTTTCTTCTTAAGAATCGTGAGGATTCTTAAGTGTATGGTCTCTTATAAGTTGTAAGGTTCTTACAAGAGTGTTTTCTCTTTATAAGTCGAGAGGACTTACAAGTGTTTGTTCATCAAATGAGGGCATTCCTTGTTGTTGATGGGACTCGGAAAGGAAATGATTATTTGCGCCCATGGATTGCATACAAAGGTCAATATTAAACCACTTGTAAGGCAAAATTGAGGTGTATGACGGCTTAAGAACAGGTTCAGATCCCTGTAGCTTAAGGCTTTTGAATCTTATGAGCCGTGAGGGTCTCATAAGAGGGTTCTCCTTATGAGTCGTGAGGATCTCGTAAGTGTAATTTCTCCTTAGGAATCGTGGGGATCCCTAAGTGTGTCACTCCTTTATGAGTCGTAAGGATCTCAAGCAGGTATTTTCTCCTTACAAGGTCGAGATGACCTTGCAAGTGTCTTTTAACGAGATTGCGCCCATTTGGGTTTTCACAAACTCGCCGATAGCCCTACTGTTTTTACTCACGGAGCCCTTTCGTGTTTTCATCTGTGCCCATTTTGCTTGTGGACGTACTTTTTTTTAACACGTCAGCCCAAGGATGCTGCGGGTTTGCAGTATTTTAAAGACGTTTCGGTCAGTAGTTAGTTTCAGGACATTTCAGTCCATTGCTAGTTTATGGACGTTTCGGTCCGTTGTTAGTTTAAGGACATTACGGTCTGTCGCACGTTTTCGAGGCGAGTTTTCGTCGGATACTACTTATAGAGTTTGGGCTTGGGAAGATAGCGAGCGGACAAAAGCGTCGTCATCTATCGTTGACCTAAGCCGTGACTCATCAGGCGCAGTATTTTTTTAAGAACCGGCCATTTATTGGCCTGAAGAGTCTTTCGCCATGCATATTCATGAGCAAGTAAGCCCCACCTCGGTAGACCTTGTCTATGATATACGGGCCCTCATAATTTGGCTCAAATTTCCCCCTTTTGGCACAATTGGGGATCATAGGTCTCTTGACCACTAGCACGAGTTTGCCTTGGCGGAATGTTCTCGGCCTAGTCAGTCTCTCGTATGAGCGCATCATCTTTGCTTTGTAAGCCTCCAAGTTTTGCTGAGCCATAAGACGAGTTTCATCGAGGGCATCGAGCTCCTCCAGTCGAAAATGAGCATTCTCTTCGTCTATTAGCTCGTAATGGACCACCACTCGTAGAGAGGGTAACTCTAACTCCAAGGGAAGTATTGCTTCAGCACCGAATACCAATGCATACGGCGTTGTATTTATGGCCATTTTTAACGTGGTCCGATATGCCTAGAGGGCTTCATGTAGTCTCTCGTTCCAGTCCTTCTCATTTCGAGACACCGTCTTCTTTATGATCTTCATCAAGATCTTGTTGAAAGCCTCAGCTAGACTATTAGCTCGGGGATTATTGACCAAGGAGTATCTCCAGTCTATATTATGCTGCTGTGCGAAGCGACTGATTTTGTGACTTCTGTAGGCCGGCCCGTTATCGGAGATAATCCGTCGCGGAGTGGCGAACCGATAAATGACGTGTGTCTTGAAGAAATGGAGAATGTTCTCCGTTTTCACTTCTCTTAGCGGTACTGCTTCTGCCCACTTGGAGAAATAATCAGTTGTCACCAATATGAACCGATGTCCTCTGGATGATGCTGGTTCGATTGGCCCGATTATGTCATTTCCCTACATTTCGAACGGCCAGCTAGCTACCGTTGGGTGTAGAGGATTTGGATGCTGGTGGATGAAGTCTCCGTGAATTTGGCACGAGTGGCACTGCTTCACGTATTCGAGACAGTCTTGGATCATCGTGGACCAATAGTAGCCCATTCTTTTAATCTTCAGCTTCATCTTTGGCCCGGCTTGATGAGAACCGTAGAGTCCGTCATGAGTTTCTTGAACGACTCTCCTTGCTTCTTCCAGTCCCAGGCATCTTAGCCACAGGGAGTCGAAAAATCTCTTATACAGCGTGTCATTGACAAAGGCGAAGGACAGTGCTTGTTTCATGAGCTGATGTCTTGAGGACGCATCTTCAGGTGTTCGATGGGATTTGAAGTAATCTATAAAGACTTCCTTCTAATCCTTAGCCTTTTCCTAGGCTTTTATTTGTAGGGCTGTTTGCTTGGTCGCTCCCTTTTCTTCGGACGGCTCCGGAGATATTTCTGCCGGTGCAAGAATCCGACGGCTTTGCACAACGATCCTCACGTCATCGGGGTTTTCGTCAGCCAGTTCTTTAGCGAGTTTGGCTAATGCATCCGCCTTACTATTTTCCGCTTGCGGTATGCTTTCCAGGGCGTAGGCGAGAATTTGAGTCAGCAATTGTTGCACTCTCTCACCGTACTTTACCAACTCTGGTTTGCACGTTTGATATTCGCCACTTACTTGACTAACGACCAGCTGAGAGTCTCCGTATATGAAGAGGTTTTAGATTCCGATATTGACGGCGATCTCTAGACCTGCTATCAAAGCTTCATATTCGGCTTCATTGTTTGTCCTCGGCTCTATTAGGGAAAAGGCAAAGCGCATTATCCCTCCTTGTGGAGTTACGAAGATAAGGCCTACCCCAGATTTGATTATAGGGGTGTTGTGTTGTCGCTTCTTCATAGAAGATGCTCCGTCGAAATAGAGTTCCCATCGGGTATCATTCTCTCTGCTCCCCCCGTTGATCGTGTCAAACGCGTGCTCGTCTGGCAATTCACAATTTAGGGGTGAATCGGCAGGTATCGGATGCTCAGTGAGGAAGTCAGCACTGGCCTGGCCCTTCACCGCCTTGAGAGGTCGGTATGTTATCGAGAACTCCATCAAGAGGAGGGACCATTTAGCGAGCCGCCCTGTTAGTATGGCTCTTAACATCAAATATTTGATAGGATCCACTTTTGATATGAGGTGGACCTCATGTGCCAACGCATAGTGTCTGAGCTTCGTTATTGCGAAGATTAACGCCAGGCAGTGTTTTTCGATTGGGGAGTAGTTGTTTTCTTACCCTAGGAGAACTCGACTTAAATATTAGAGGGCCTTCTCTTTCCCTTGGTCGTTCTCCTGTGCCCATAATGTGCCTAAAGAACCTTCAAGGGCTGTTGTGTACAGGATGAGAGGCTTTCCCTTGACCGGAGCGGTCAGCACCGGCGGATTTTGCAGGTATTGCTTGATTTCGTCTAGTGCGCTTTGGCATTTGCGATCCCAGACGAACCGGGTCCCCTTCTTCATTAGGTGACTGTAGGGGTGGCATTTGCCGGAGAGGTTAGCTATGAACCGTCGGATATATGCGAGCTTTCCTTGGAGAGACCGCAGTTGTTTTAGAGTCCTTGGCGGAGGCATTTCCATAATCGCCTTGATCTTTGATGGGTCTATCTCGATGCCCCGGTATCGTACGATGAATCCTAGGAATTTGCCTGAGGAGACTCCGAACGCGCATTTAAGAGGGTTCATCTTCAGATTGTATTTTCGAAGACGTTGGAACACTATCTTCAGATGCTCCCAATGCTCCTCGTGCGATTTTCTTTTTACCACGAGGTCGTCAATATAGCACTCGACGATTTCGTGTATGAGGTCATCGAAAATCTTCGACATGGCCCTCTAATAGGTGGCTCCAGCATTCTTCAGACCGAAAGACATCACTTTGTAGTAGAATATGCCCAAAGGAGTCCGTAAAGCAGTATGCTTCTGGTCTTCGAGATGCATCTTTATTTGGTTGTACCCCGATGATCCGTCCATGAAGGAGAAGACTTCGTGAGTGGACGTGTTGTCTATCATCAGCTCATTAATCGGTACGGGGAAGTCATCTTTCGGACAAGCTATGTTAAGGTCCCGAAAGTCCACGCAAATGTGCACCATCCTATTCTTCTTCATCACTGGGACGATGTTGGCAATCCAGTCAGGGTACTGAACCTCTTGGATGAAGCCAGAGTCGATTAGCTTCTTGACCTCGGCGTTGATGCTCATTTCAAGTTCGAGCCGCATTCTTCTTGGCGCTTGTATGATCGGCTTGACGTCCGGAGATATCGCCAATTTATGCACAGCTATCTCTGAATCTATCCCCGACATCTTGGAGTATTTCCATGCGAAGCAGTCTTTATACTGCATAAGCACGTCTCTTAGCATGGCTACTTATTTTTCGGACAGCAGCTCACTGACGAACGTAGGCCTTAGGTCATTTGCTGTCCCAAGGTCGATTTTCCTGAGGTTATCTGCAGTAGTATGTATCCCATCTTCCAGCTCTTTTGGCGCCGGTGGAAACTCTGAGATCACCTCGTCATCATCGTTTTCGAAGCACCAGGGGAGGTCAGCCATATCCTCCCGTACTCCTTCCCTGACAGCGTTATCGCGTGACAGGTACGAGATCGCTTCCAAGACCGATGTTGATCCGGCTCTACTCTCGCTGCATACGTGGCTTTCGGTTCATGCTTCTGTGGTGGGGTTACCCTCCAACTGCTGGATAAAGTGAGCCTGCCTTGCTGATACTGGTCTTCTACCCAGTCTTTGAATATGAAGCAGTCTTCGAGAGAATGTCCTATCGCTCGGTGATAGGAGCAATAATCCGGGTGATGAACTTCGTTTTCTTGATCGGGGTGCTTGGACTCCGGGAGCGTAATCATTTGATGTCTTATGACAAGATCGAATATCTTCCTTGTCTTGTCTTGGGGAAAGAATATGCTCGACCCATCTTCTTTATAAGAGACGGATCCCGGCTGCTCAATTCTCGATCGCGTGGCTTCTTGGACCCGTTTTGTCGCTGTCGAACATTTTTTCCTTTCTTTAGCTTGTTTCTACCTGTTAGTGATATGTATGCTCTAGAAGCCATTACTATACATGTGATGTATATTGTAGTAGATGCTTGGACATATATATGGAGGACTTTCTTGCTCGACATGATAGTATGCTATCTGGTTGCTCTTTATCTTAACATGTACTCTGATAGTCTCTATGTTACATATTGATAAAGCCCTTAGGATATGTACTCGATTACTGAGACTAGGATAAGATCATACTAGTGGGGCCATGGTAGTCGACGAGTACATCCTATAACTGTTCCTAGTCGGGGGTATATCGAGACAGGGCATCGATACACCAGAGTAGACTAGCGTATACGCATCTTGACCCATATGATGGGCGATGGATGATCCCATATCCATCGGTGATTGACATCAAGGATGGTGTACGGGTGTTCAGTGAAGACTGGGTACACTGGACGGACTCGCCAAGAACTCCCAGCTGGTATTATACCTCACGTCAGATGGCAGTTCTATGATGACACTGGTACAGGTTAGTCTGTAGACCCGAGATCGTCATAGAGTCTTGTGTGATTCCCACTGTGCTTTGATTTCCATCATACCACGTCCAAGAGGGTGTGCAAAAAGGTGGCTTTTGGGTACAGTCCCGAATCACATGGAGGCAATGAGCGATAGGAGGGGTTTCGTCTCTTCCGGTATAGGGAGTTGATGTTGCGCTGTGTTCGATTGGCTATAACTGGAAATCCCTGGCCAGGGTTGCTGAGATTTACCGGTAAGTGTTATCAGTAGTTTCTCGAACTGTTATAGACCTTATATCGACATGACTTATCAAGCTATTGGGGTCTGACGTTTACCACCCCTAGGCGAGATATGCGACATATCAGACGAAGAGACTGGACTGTACGGGAGTGTTACTGATTGGATTCGCAGGAGAATGTACAGGCTTGCTTGTTGATCTTCTGATCGCTCAATACCTGGGTAGCTGTTACGTTTAGCTGACCGCTTGTAGCTTGTGGGTGTTTGATATGATCATCACCTACTGCCGGCGTATTGACGATTCTTTAGAGTCCTACACAGAGGTTTCCTGGCTCAGGTAAAACGGAGTAGGAGCACATATGTGATATGTGCGGGACCGAGAATAATACGAGTATGTGATACTGTATTCTATTCTCGCGATATGAGATATCGGCCGGGTATATGTGATATAGCCGGGTCATCGGATCAAGTGTTGATTCGATGAAATGGTACATGTTATATTAGTCGGTTATATGTATTATAGCCGGGTTATCGGATCAAGTGTTGATTCGATAATTTAATGTATATTATATATGAAATATATTACATTGTATTAACTAATATAACTCGCTTTAATGATTCATTTTCTCACGGGATAATACATTGATATATGTTAATTGTATTATTTTCTTTTGTTACAAAATACATTGTATATGTGATATATAATATTGTAACATGTTAGGGTTATAAATTTAACAATGGTTTAGGGTTTAAACTTGGTTAGGGTTTGGATTAGGGTTAGCTTTTGCATGAAGCTTCCATGAAGCTTCATGAAGCTTTGACTTTGTCTTTGGCTTGAGATATTATGTTAACCCAATCCAAACCATTAACTCTAGTTGATTCTCTACAAGGGTTAACTCCTTCATTCTTAACCCTTGGTTAGATTTGTAACCGCTACAATAATTCATTATTCATCACAAAAGGATTGAGCTCTTCTTCTTGCTTCTTCTTCTTGGTTGAAAAAGCTTCACTAGCTTTTTCAATGGTGATGTTTATATGTGAGACTATGAAAACAAAAGAGAGCAAAATTCCTACTTCATCATCCTCATCTATTCTAGCCACTTAGATTAGGGTGTTTGCTTTGCTAATACTTGATTAGTCTAGCAAGAGCTTGGGTTTGAGATTCTTCAAGGTAGATCATCTTGGATTAGTGAAGTCTTCAAGCAAGGTGCATCATTCTTTTCATGGAGCCTCTCGAGAGTCGGGAACATGATGATCGCAGCGAAGGGACCTCAACACGGAGCTTATGAAGTGAAGGACCGGATCTACAAAGGTTGTAATCCTTCTCACTTAGTGTTAAAGTGTTTAACATGCTTGTTTTCGCCTAAACTCTAGTATAAAGATCTTGTTAAGGGTTGTTCGTGTAGGGTTCCTAGGCACACTAATGAGGTCTCATAAGGCATCAACCATGCCAATTTGAAATTTTACAAGTGCCGAGAAACTCTAATACGGATCGTTAACTAGAATTTTAGGCGAAACAAGCAACTAGTTAACAATTTAACTAAGTGAACGGAAATACAACCTTTGTAGATCCGGTCCTCCACCTCCATAGCTCTGCAATGAAGTCTCCTCGCTGTCCAAATCGAATCCGGGGCTCTAGCGTCGGCTTCATCGGAAAAATGGGCGGGCTAGGTCGTCGACTACGATGCCGAAGATGATCTACGTCGAGGCAACACAAGATCAAGCTCCCACTTCACCAAGTCATGAAACTTGTGAAGAAAACACCCTATACTACTTGGCAAGAGGTAGAGGATGAAGAAATAGGAGGTGGGTTCATTTTAGAATTGGATTTCTCACTCTTTTCATCAAGTTGCCATTGATGGAGGCAAGGTTTTCTTCATGTGAAGAAGAAGAAGATGATGAAATATATTATGATAAGTCTTTTTTTAAATAGAAAAGAAAATCAATACTTATCATAATACAACCATGGTCAAGTGTAGAGAATCAACTAGGGTTAAGTGGAGTGGTTAGGGTTAAGCATGAGACAAAATGGTCACTTAGTCAAAGCTTCATGAAGCTTCAAGATGCAAACAAAGAAAGCCACCATTTTCTCTTTATGCCATATATTTTCCAAAAAGAATAAATAAATAAATAAATGAATAAGAAAACAAAACCCTAACCATTCATATAACCATGGTTCAATCTTTACACAAACCCAAGTTAGCATGCATCATCAAACATGATACAAACTTGTGCACAAAAATATATCACATATACAATGTGCACAAACAAGTGAGAAAAACCATTTAAAGTGAACCAATACTAGTTAATGCAAAGTAATATATCAAATATATAATTATGCATTAAATCATTAAATCAACACTTGATTTAACGATCCGGTCATATCGCATATAACCGACTAATATACAATGTATCGATTTATCGAATCAATCCTTGATTCGATAACTAGGTTATATTGCATACAACCAATCGATACATTCATCGTGAGAATAGAATACGGTATCACATACACGCATTATTCTCGGTCCCGCGCATATCTCATATGCGCTCCTATTTCGTTTCGCTTGAGCCAGGAAACCTCTGTGTAGGACTCTAAAGACTCGTCAATACGCCGGCAGCAGATGATGATCATATCAAACACCCACAAGCCGCAAGCGGTCTGCTAAACGTAACGGCCACCCGGGTATTAAGCGATGAGAAGATCGACGAGCAAGCCCGCTCACACTCCTGTGAATCCAACCAGTAACACTTACCGTACAGTCCGGTCTGATCGTCTGATATGTCGCATATCTTGCCTAGGGGTGGTAAACGTCAGACCCCAATAGCTCGATAAGTCGTGTCGATATGAGGTCTATAACAATTCGAGAAACTACTGGTAACACTTACCAGTAAATCTCAGCAACCCTGGCCAGGGATTTCCGGTTATAGCCAATCGAACACAGCGCAACATCAACCCCCTATACCGGGAGAGACGAATCCCCTCCTATCGCTCATTGCCTCCATGTGATTCGGGACTGTACCCAAAAACCACTGTTTTGCACGCCCTCTTGGACGTGGTAAGGTGGAAATCAAAGCACAGTGGGAACCACACAATACTCTATGACGATCTCGGGTCAACAGACTACTCTGTACCAGTGTCACCAGAGAACAGCCATCTGACGTAAGGTATAATACCATCTGGGAGTTCTCGGCGAGTCCGTCCAGTGTACCCAGTCTCTACTGAGCACCCGTATATCATCTCTGATGTCAAACACCAATGGATATGGGATCATCCATCGCCCATCTGTATGGGTCGAGAAGGTATACGCTAGTCTACTCTGGTATATCGATGCCCCGTCTCGATACACCCATGACTAGGGACCTTGAAGGATGTACTTATGGACTACCATGTCCCCACTAGTATGATCCGCATCATAGTCCAGGTAGTCAAGTACACATCCTAAGGGCTTTACCAACATGTAACAGAGAGACAATCATTGTACACGTTAAGGTAAAAAGTAACCAGATAGCATACTATCATGTCGAGCAAGAAAGTCCTCCCTATATATGTCCCAGCATCCACTACAATATACATCCAATGTACAGTAATGGCCTCTAGGGCATACATATAACTAACAATCTTCCACTTGCACTAGGGCCATCTGATAGCAGTGGTTGTAGTATCTCATACTCAACCATCCCATAAAAGTCTCTCGCTGGGAATCGGCCTTCGTGAGTGGATCCACCGTGTTGTCCTCTGAGTCTGTTCTCCTAACCACACTGGAGATCAACCATCTCCATGATCAGCTGACACTGCCTTAGAATATGTCTGGATCACTGATGGGACCGGCGTTTCTTGGCATAAGCCACAACTCCATTGTCTCACAATGGTAGGAACGTAGTTCATCGCATGAACCAATATACACCCAAACATTGTTGGAGATAGTGCCCTCAGAGTCAATTATTGGATCACAGGCACGTGATTGCAATGATTGAGGGAGGACCTGTTGGAGATAGTGCCCTCAGAGTCAATTATTGGATCACAGGCACGTGATTGCAATGATTGAGGGAGGACCTATCCCGGTGGGACAGTCTTACTCGAGATGATAGTATGCTATCTGGTTAATCTTTATCATCGTGTACTGCTTTAGGTGACCTAACATGTCGCTATTACACGTTGATAGAGCCCCTAGGATTCTTGCTTGACGACCAGCAGTATGATGGCGATCATATACGTGGGAGCTGGGGTCTATAAGCACATCCTTAAAATGTCCCTAGTCGTGGGAGTTTCGAGACTGGGCATCGATACTCTATTAGTAGACTAGTGTATACAGTCGAGACCCTGACGAGGGGCGGTGGCCGGTCTCACAAGCCACTGGTGTCAGTTGGTTCACCTAAGATGTATACAGGTGCTCATTGGGTTATGAGTACACCAGACAGGACTCGTCGGGAACCTGCTAGTTGGTCTTGTACCAGATGTCAGATAGCAGTTCCCTGGTGACATGTGTACAGGTTAGTTCATCGACCTGAGATCGTCATTTGTCTCGTGTGAGTTCCCACTGTGCTTTGATTACTACCCTACCACGGCTCAAAGGAGTCGTGCAAACAGGTTTTAGTTGGGTACAGTCCCGAGCCACATGGAGGCAGTGAGCGGATCTGCAGGGGTTCGTCTCTCCCGGTATTGGGGGTGAGGTCGCGCTGTGTCTAGGAGAGCCATTACGCAAAGCCCTCGGCCGAGGTAGGAGATTTACTGGTAGGTATTCCAGTAGTATCTCAGGGCGTTCTGGGCTACGCTCCGACACGACTTGTACCGCTTTTGGGGGTCTGACTTTCACCAACCCCCTAGGCCCGCCATGCGATACTCATAGACGAACGGACCGGACTGTATAGATATTGTCACTGACAGGCTCAGTTGGGTGTCGGGGTGAGCTTCCTCATCGACGTCCCTTTTGGTCAATAGCTGGTGGCACGTTACGTATTGGCTTATACCTCTGACGTGCTAGTGGTTAAATCCACAGCCATAGTATTGACGAGTCTTTAGAGTCCACCACACTTACAGTTACTCAAGCTTTCGGGCGAAACGCTGTAGAGGCCGTATGGAGATATGGCAGGGTCCGATCAGATACGTGCGGTATTGCACGTATCAGGATCGGACAGTTTTGTACTAGTGGCCGTATAGTTATATGGCAGGGTTTGATCTGATACGTGCGGTATTGCACGGATCAGGATCGAACGGATTTTACTAGCCGGCTTTGGCTTAAGCCGGTCCTAGTCTAGTACAGTGTAGATTTTGTCTCATTGCATTTGTATCCGGACGGAATACAGATGCGGGTGTGTATGCACAGTATCGGGGTTTTCCTGTAATTTATTACGGGACCAGTTTTCTGGAGTTGCCAGTTTGCATTCCGTTCCGGCCGGTTTTGCTTTGTTCTTTCCCGGCCGGACTTTTCCGATGGAGGGAGTTATTTGCAGTTTTGCAAATAACATTTGGTGGAGGTTTTATTTGTAAGATGTTTTATTATGAAAGTATCTTTTGATACCTTTCTTATCCATCTTTATCATTTGCTTTTTGTTGATGAGAAAGGATTAGGATTGATTTCATGTTGATGTGAGATTGTGATGATGGTGTTTGTTTATGGTCACCCTTCATACTCTCCTACACTAACCTCCCTTCTTGTTTATGGATTCATATTGATTCCTCCACCATTCTCACTAGATGATAAGTTTTTCATAAGAAAAGAGAGAAGAAGAAAAAGAAAAGAGAAGAAGAAGAGAGAGTATTCATTCTTGAGCTTTTGATCTTTCTTGATCTCATTTTTCATGCTAGAAAAATGCAAGTACCATTTTTCTAGTCTTGATTCCTCCATCATCTTCAAAGGCAACAAACCCCAAGTGAGACTACTATGATTCTACACCACACATTCTACAGCATATCTTGAGAATGTCGAGTTGCCGGCTTCATGCGCGAGTTGCCTCGGTATTGAGGTGGGAGCCCGTAAAAGTACCCGGCTTCGTGGTGCCCTTTCCGACGAGGAGGAGACGGACGGAGATCCCGCGAGGAGATCGGAGTGGAGATGAAGACCGGAGGACTCGGATCTCTTGGTATACTTCTCACCCTATCTCTTGAATGCTAGCATTAGGTTAATGGTTACGATCCGGGTTTTCATTGTCCGCGGTAGCGCCGGTTTCCGAGTAAGGAAAATTTTTGATTCCGCATTTTGGCCTCGAGTACGAGGCCGGGGCGCTGCCGTGGCGCAACATGGTATTAGAGCCACGCCATTAACCTAGCCTAGCTTGTTCTAATGTGTTTTGCATTTCCGATCGAACAAAATCCCAAAAACCACATTTCCTTTGCATCAGTTTTCTGTTGGAATTTTTTGGTGTCTAAAAATTTTTCAGGTTGCAGAAAAATGATGTGCTGAAAAAGATAAGACAACTGTAGAAAAACGACAAAGTGATCCCCTACATGGAGCGCGGAACCGCGGCCAAAACCCCCTTTGTGCCGCGGTTCCGCCGTACTATGGTGGGCCCACTTGGTCATTTTTCTGCAGTTGCTTTATGGGCTGAAAATAGGGCTTTTGGGATATTAAAATTGGGCCAGTTATTTCTGTGAGTGCTACAGTTTCATTTGGGGCCCGCTTGTTAATTATTTCATTGATCGGATATTTTAAACACATTTTTCACAGTATTTACATTATATCTGCGACCGTGAAGTCACTCGATCGGTAAATCCGGTCTAACTGCTATAGCCCGGTTAGACGGATTTGCGAACGTGACTTTCACGTTGATGTTCTATGTTTATGCTGTGATGTTGCGGATCGGTCGTGGGGGATAGCCTGGATGCAATGCTAGTACAGTGCTGTTGTTTTATGTACATTTGATATTGCGGGGCGAGCGTCCGACATGTGGACTGCCGTCACTGCCTGTTTGTATTATTCTTTTGGGGCACGACCTGGTTGCGGTCGATGTACCCGGTGTATGTATATTTTACTTTCTGTACTAGGGTTGCCCCGCGGTGGGGTGCACGGATAGCCGGGTTCTGGAGGGCAACGGGCCCGCATCTCAGGGCATTGAGACGGAGGGGGCTTCAGTCCAGGATTGGCGGGCTATTCGCCGCACTCGTAGGGGGTACAGGTTGACCCAGGAGGGGTGCCCAAGTTACCGGATTCCGTGAAGTGCTGGGTGGTCCATTCACGGTACTGAAGGGGGCTGCCTCGCTTCAGGTTTTGGCGGGTGACTTGCCGCGCCCGTAGGGGTCTAGGATTTCATTGCACAGGCTATCCACACGACCAGGGGAACGTCGGGTTTCAGCAGCGGCTCTGTGAAACCCGGGGCTTCCAGATATCTGTATTGTTCTGTGATGCTGTACATTTCTGTGATGTTGCATTTTATTCACGCCTTGAGCGAAATACTATATATTGGTATATATATTAGTAGATGTTGTATATGTTTTACATCCGCGCTAGTCCAGTCCCCGCTCTGCCGTTAGTTAGCTAACCTAACGGGTGATGACGGGACCCAGTGGCGAATGCGAATGGCATATACGTACGTCAGTATATTTTCGTTCTTTGTGGTGTGATCAATTGATGGGACTGCGTTGATTCGGATCAATGCAAGTTAAACAAACCTATTCTGATGTTGTTGGAACATTTTTTCAAAAAGCTGTTATTGCAAGGACGTTCACTTTTGTTTTGCATCGTGGTATTCATTTGGAATATCCTGCTCCTCAGTCGACGAGGCAAGGGCCGAGATCCCTTCACCGGGAGTGACCCCTTGGACAGAAGTTTGCGTCAGGGCATTAACTTCACTATAGCCGATTACTTTTGCTTTGCATCGTGGTATTCAGTTGGAATATCCTGCACCTCATTCTACGGGGAAAGAGCCGAGATCCCTTCACCGGGAGTGACCTCTTTAGCAAAGGTTTTCGTCACTATATTTTCTAAAAAGCCTATGCAGTTCCTTCAACGATATCAAGTTCATTACGTTAAAGGTTTTTCGCCAAAAACTACAGGTAGCCCTCCGTCATTTCTTACAAGTATTACTTAGTATTCGTGCTGCGTTTGTTGACTGTGTCAAGGCGTAGTGTGCGGTAGCTAAGTAGTGTTTGTTTGTAGCATATTAATGGGATTGGTTAGGACAGTCGTGCGGCCTTGTTGACTGTGTCAAGGGCTCGTACGGGTGGGTTTGATGCAATCCAGGATAATGACGGGTTGAACTTGACTAGGACTCTTTGATTTGTTGACTGTGTCAAGGTCACTTGGGTCGTAGGGGTAAAAATCACATCGGGAGTTTCAAAAGAACTGAAACTTGCCAGGCATGCGCATACCTTCTGGAGTGTGGTGACGTGAGTGGATTCCGTCACGTTATCATGCGATGATAGTTGGATCCCGATTCCCACTGATGAGTTGGTTTACTCCTCGGGTGTTCCCGACTAATTCTTCTTTCAGGTTTGGAGAAGAATTTGAGGTACAGTGGGAGGTTTCCAGATTAGACAAAGTGATAACCATTCTGATCTAGGTTAGAGTGCACGCTGAGTGTTTTCTTTTCTCTCTCTCTGGCAGCGACCATTGACCCGACCCTGGACTATGACTCAGTGACCAAGTTGACCGAACCTTCTTAACACTGGCTTTTGGATTGTCAGAGTTGCAGACCTCATTGCCACTCCTACTTTTACCCTTTTCTCCAGGACACCCCGTATTACTGCGAACGTCCACTTCCATTGGACAAAACCATCGTATGGTTATATACGAACTCGAAGGACTTCGAGGATGGTTTCAGGTTCTGGAGAAAACGGATAGGACTATTCAGTTGTCTTTTCTTTTCACCTTCTCTCAGGTTACGAGTACTCCTTGGTTTAGGAGATAGTACACCTATTACGCAAATTGGATAGTCTTCTTCCAAACCTTAGGCTGGTGCCGAACGGTGGGGAATGAAGAAAACCAATTAGCATAACGATGGTGTGCAGAAGGTATTAAGTTAAGACAAAGCAAGGGATTAATAGGAGGGCAAAGTAAATTGCGAATGATATTCACGACCAAACCAAGTATTTCTTCGCCAATCCTAAATCACCTTTGTATTTCTCCAGGACACTCCGTATCACTACGAAGATCCACAGTTTATTGGATACTCCATCGTATGGTTATATACGAACTCGAAAGGAACTTGTTCCAGTTCGGGGATGGATTCTGGTTCAGGAGAAATAGGAATAAAGTACATTCAGGTGTCTTTTATCTTCACCTTCTCTCGCGTTGCGAGTGCTCCTAGGATTAGGACAGTACACCCTTTATGCTTTTTGGATAGTCTTCTTCCAAACCATAGGCTGGTGCCGAACGGTAGGGAAGGAAGAAAACCATTTGGCTTAAAGGGGTGTACAGAAGGTAATGACTAAAGACATATAAAGGGATTTGGAGAGGTGGCAAAGAATTATACGGTTACAGTTGTGAATCTGGATAATGGAAGAGGCATTACTAGGAATACCAGGATACCCCAACGAAACATTTCAATGTTTCAGTTTCACTGTGCAATGTTAAAAGAAAACTGATTTCCCGATTAGACACTTACTCCAGGGTATGTATTTACCAGGTATGATTCTCACATCTGTATGGTTTTACAGATGATGAGTGGGAGTAAGTTATTGGGAATTGGGTGATCATCCTCATTATATCGGGATTCGTTGTAATCGGTGATATTTGAGGAGATCACCTGGGCTGTTTGCCGGTCGGCAAATATTTGGTTATGAATATCCGCTGTTGTGCACCAATTTCAAATTGATATATCTGTACGTCTATTTTCATAGAGTGAGATATACCTTTTGATATTATGTCTATGACATTTACCTATATCAGTGGATGGTTAGGTAAGGAGCATTAAACAGCGGTGTAATTCTTCTTAACCATAAGTACAGTTTTTAACCTACGACGCACAGTGAAAGAGTTGTTAGACTCAGCGGACTTATACAGAGTATTGTATGTTGTCCAGTGTCCATTAGGACAGAGGGGTTGGTCCTCATACTATATTCTGTTTACTTTTAACTTCTCTAGTTCTTAGACATGTGTTTCGTAGAAACACAGGGTCTAAATTTTTGAGGAGTTATAGGTATTTGAATAGAGTAGAGAACCAGGTGTAGCAAGTATCGGGATTCTTCAAAGAGATCGAAGATGTAGATACTTGTGTATGGTATTCAGTTGATAGTAATGATGAAGACAGATTGCTTCTCTTTCAGGTTACTCATAATTGGAAGCATTCCTAAGTTGAGTAACGCTGATCGGCCTCCTTCCATTTAGTTGACATGCACTGGAGACAGCTGCATGATTTGAATCTGGTTCAATTAAATCAGTGCCTCTGGTTCTATATTGGATATAGAACAGTTCATATCTTAACGATGTTAAGGTACGGGGAGTTGTCCGGCTTATGCTTAAAACCAGACTCCGGATAACTCAAGGCACGTTTTTGTAATGGCTGTTTGTGGGTTGACCCAGGCTACGACGAGGGTTGACTTTCTACCATCTGGCAGATCAATAGAAATATTGTTCTAGACTCGCCACAGTTTTATTAAAAATGGATTTTTTTCAAAAACAGCAGTGGGAGTATGGTAGAACTGGAAGTGATTCCAGAACCGCAAACGATTACTGAAGATTTAATAAGGAACCTAAAGATTCAATATGATTTGACATTCCATTGGCCACTCCGCAGATAAGGTGGGTAACTTCAGGCACCCGAGAGGTACTCCGGTAGCCTCAAGGACGGTGACAGGGAAGTTCTTGTTTACCCACACTTGCCATTGTTGTTGTTCCAGGCTGCGAGACCCGGCAGGAGGATGAGTATAGCGTCGTTCTAAACTAGCTTTAGAAGTGCACGTCTATATGACTCTGGCAGAGGGTTGTCGTAGTCAGTGGGAGCAGCGGAAGCATTGGTGGACATCAGGCTTATGTCTATTTATAGACTAAAACAGATATAGCGGAGTTAGATCATCTGTTTCTGATGTGACAGTCATAGGTTTGACGTCATCAGAATAGGGGATGGATCTGTTGAGAAGGTAGTAGGAAGTGATATTCCTATACTACGATCGGTTATACTTTGGTTGTCACACAGTGGTTTCTCCACACAGGACTTGGACATTATATCAGACATACTGGTTACTAGATCTATGGTTTTAGATCTAGATTTGGGTGGTTTCCCAATCAGAGTACTTTGACAGCATTCTAAGAGTATTTAGAATGGACGACTCCTGGCATGGTAGTGTACCTGCAGGAAATGGAGTCACCCTCTCTAAAGGTGTCTTACAGACTAAAGGGGAGAGGGATACGCATTATTGACAGATCACTTGCTTAGGCAATTGAGTCAATCATAAGATGTCAAGTACCACACCAGATGTTGTTCTTGCACTAGATGCAATAAGTTGATATTGATCCAATCCTGGAGGAACAGTCGGAAGCAGTTTTAGAACATAAGTGAATGTTCTAGGGATATGATAACGGCTGCCTCCTTTAGGAGACGGTTATCACTCCAGGCTTCCAAGGTGACATGGACGACAAGGAGGTTGTCAGAGTTATAGTTCTCCCTCTGACGAGGGGCAGTATTTTGGACAGGTGGTCCAAGGCAATACTGAGGGTGGCATGGCGCAGGATACTGATTAAGTTCAGTTGACGATACAGTCTAAGAAGTTTGGATTTGGAGTTCATTTATGAGCTAGGTCCCATCAGACATCCAGACATTCTAAGACAGGTATTGCTCATTTCGGGAGATGGCTTTCTCCGCGAACTTGAGATATAGAGAGACATAGAAAGAAACATCACAGCGGATCCACTTACTGAGGCTATTCCTCGAACGCAATAGTTTCGCAAACGAGCTTTGTGAGACTGACTAGTAGAGGAGTTGGGTGTTCGGTATCACACGGGCTGTGAGTATGCGACATCGCAATAATTAGCCTTGAGTGCAAGTGGGAGATTGTTGGAGATAGTGCCCTTGTTCCCCTCCGAACGGCGGCCGGCGACGTCGGGACGTCACGTGCCTGAGGTTCGGGGCAGATGCTATTTGGTTTTACCCGTCTATCTCTCCGAAGATGCCAAGTTGATTTATGGCACCGTGTATCGGAGGTTTAGACGGATGCGGCCGATGTAGCAGACTTTGTCAGATTCCCCCTCGCTTGAGGGGTTTTTGATTGTGGGGACGCTCTTCCCTGCAGGCGCAAGCCCCTGCAGTTAATTACGCTACCGCATCGCGGTAACAACTTTCTCCTTCTCCAGAATTTCACTTCGTGTCGTGTGTGTTTGTTTTGTTTGTGGTTGCCCGTGGATTGTATACGGAGACTGAGTAATGCCGTCGCCCGTAGGACGTGGATTAGTCCAAATCCGTATTTACTTAGATTTGGGTTTGGTGTTTTTTTTTTGGTTTAAGGATACATTAGTCGCGTTGCGGCTAAGATCAACTTAAACGTTCGTCAAGGATACGTTAGTCCTGTTTTGGACTAATATCGACTTGACGTAGTGATTGATTTAATTATCTGGCCGTCGGGACTCGTCACCTCTCTGACGTCATTGAGGGATTACAACGACATACGTCTGAGGAGTTCTGAGATATACCCTTGAACCAAAGTTGGTTTGGGATTTTATTGTTTATTTAGATGTCTAAGGACACGTTAACCGTATTTGGGGTTAAGATCAACTTAGACGGGACCGTTTAGATCCGACAAAAGAGCATCTGGGCTCTATTGTGCCAATTTAAAGACGTGGCGGTCCATTGCCAGTTTTAGGGACGTGGTGGTCCATTATTAGTTTAGGGACGTTTCGGTCCGTCGCCAGTTTAGGGACGTAGTGGTCCATTATTAGTTTAGGGACGTTTCGGTCCGTCGCCAGTTTAGGGACGTAGTGGTCCATTATTAGTTTAGGGACGTTTCGGTCCGTCGCCAGTTTAGGGACGTAGTGGTCCGTTATTAGATGAGTGGTCGTTGGGACTCGTCGCCTCTTTGACGTCGTTGAGGGATTACAACGACTGATGTCAAAGGAGTTCGGAGATGTACCCTCGAACCGGTCGTGACTTAATTTGTGAGAGGCATTTAATTTAAGGACTTACAGCCAAGATTGGGTTAAGTCCAAATTTTATTTTAGGCTTTGCCTGATTAGAAGAATCAATCTAAACAGGGCTTTGCCCCTTTCATTATTTTGCAAGTCTCATCTGGGCCAGACCCCTTTTAATTAATGAGTTACAAGAACTCAGGAATTCTCCAAACAGGGCCTTGCCCTTTTTATTTTTTTTTGCAATTGGGCTAGGCCCTTTTAAATAATGAGTTTCAGAAATTCACAAAGGCTCTTACAAACAGGGCTTTGCCCTTTTGTTGTTCTGTAATTCAATTTGGGCCAGGCCCATTTGAATAACGAGTCTGCAGAAACTCATGAATTTTTCCAAACAGGGCCTTGCCCTTTTATTATTTCAATTTAATTTGGGCCGGGCCCGAAACAAGGGGTTGCAGAAACCCTAGAAATCTTCAGGTTGAAGAAACACAAGTGCATGGCACTTTTGATTTGAATTTGGATCAAAGGAAAACAAGTTCTTGTTTTTTCCTGATCATACAGAACCGAGGGTTCATGTTAAGTGCAAGGCACTATTTATTATTATTTTCTTTTTTAGAACCAAGGGTTCATATCAAGTGCAAGGCACTATTTATTATTCTTTTATTTTAGAACCAAGGGTTCATATCAAGTGCAAGGCACTATTTATTATTCTTTTATTTTCTGTTCTTCAGAAATTTTTACCTTCTTTTTTTGTTCTTGATTAATCTTCAAGAGCTCTCTTTTTTTTTTCAGAGGCTTTTTTTTTTCTCGATGATGATTGATTCTCTCATGCCTTTGAATGAGGTCTGGGGTCTTATTTATAGTGCCCATCAATTTGTTGGATTTGTTACCAAAATCTTTCCTGAATAATTTTGGGAATTTTCCCACCATTGGATCTCTGATCCGAGGGTTCTTGTTTTACAGGAGAACAGAAAAGATTTATTTAAATCTTCATTCAGTTGCTGCGCAACTTACCAGCGTGTGACACGTGTCACGCATCCGCGCGCTTGCGCGACTGCGCAGACACGTGTCGTGCATCTGAGCGCTTGCGCAGTTACAATTGCGCAACTGCGCAAACACGTGTCACGCATCTGTGCGCTTGCGCAAACACGTGTCACGTATCTGTGCGCTTGCGCAGCTGCGACTGCGCAACTGCGCAGACAGGTATCACGCATCTGTGCGCTTGCGCAAACACGTGTTGCACATCGGTGCGTTTGCGCAGCTGTGATTGCGCAACTGCGCAGACACGTGTCCCGCATCCGCGCGCTTGCGCAGACACGTGTCGCACATCCGTGCGCTTGCGCAGTTGTGATTGCGCAACTGCGCAGACACGTGTCACGCATCCGTGCGCTTGCGTAGACACGTGTCGCGCATCCGTGCGCTTGCGCAGTTGCGATTGCGCAACTGCGCAGACACGTGTCGTACATCCATGCGCTTGCGCAGACACGTGTTGCGCTGCCATGCATTTGCGCAGTTTAAGTCTTAATTTTGTTTTCTGAAGAGCCTTGCTCTGATGGGACGCTCTGTCTCGGGCGTTACGCCGCCGAATCAGCTTCTGCCATGTGGCAAATTGCGCGCTGCGCACGGAAACCGAAGCGTTGCTTCAAATTTTGAATTTTCAAAATTCAGTAGAGCCTTGCTCTGATTGGGGGAAACAGATGCCCCCCCACCGTTGCGCTCACGTGGCGCGCACGTGAGTGCAGCGGTGGCAAGATCCTGACCATCGGATCGAAGGGTCAGGTGAACAGGCGCAGGCGCCTATAAATAGGACCCTTGGTCCTTGGTAATTTTTACCATTCTCAAGAATTTTTACCCAGAGCCTTGCTCTTGTTTAAAACTTCAGAGCTTTGCTCTTGTGATTTCCTTAAGAACTTCTCAGTTCTAACTTCAGAACCATTTAGGTAAATTAATTTAAATTAAATTTAAATAATCAGAGCCTTGCTCTTATAGATCTCTGATCTAAAGGAAACCCCTTTGGGGTTTCTTCAACAGAGCCTTGCTCTTATAGATCTTTGATCTAAAGGAAACCCCTTTGGGGTTTTTATTCACAGAGCCTTGCTCTCAAAAATTTGCAGAGACTCTGTTCTTAGGTTTTAACCCATGAACAGAGCTCTGCTCACAGGTCAACTAGAAAACTTTTTAAAAGTTTCCATGGATTTTTTTTTTTTTTTTTTTTAAGACCCCAAAATTTTAATCCTTAGGAGTTGTGAATTTTTATCACTGCTACAGAGTTAGGCTCCTTTTTTAAGAAGTTTTATTCTTTTGAAATAGGAGTTTGACAAATGTCACTCTGTGACAGAGCTTTGCTCTGAAAAGAGGAGATCTTCTCTTTGTCTCTAGGGGCTTTCCCACCAATGGGTGTATCCTATCGGGAATTTTTTTATGAATCGACAGTCCCATCAAATGATGGGATTGTCTTATTAAATGATGTACATCATCCAGATTTTGTGGGTCCCCCTTTGGTCCCCTGTCTACTGCATCACAGTGTGGAGCAAGATTTTTATTTATTATTATTTTTTATCATTATATATATATATATATATATATATATATATATATATATATATATATTTTTTTTTAATGTTTAAGCGCCAGTCCATTAATGATATATATATATTTTATGCAGGAAAGATGTCTGACGACTTGTCTTTTCCCTTCGTTCGCTCAGAAGGAGGGTTCCCACATGCACCAGTGGACCGGGTAGTGTTCGCCTTGATTAAAGATCACGATCCTGAGTGCAAGAGACTTCACCTATGGGGAAGGTGGTACAGCCAGATTATCCAAGGCCGCCGCAGTTTTAGTTCCGCCTCGCCTTCCGAACCCATAGTTACGATCCCCTATGCGGACAAACCCCCGGTGGAGTATGCCGTGGAGGTAAAAAATTGGAATTCAGACGACCTTCTCCAGCCTGCAATCGGCGCTATTCCGGTACAGCCGCCGCCGGCCATAGATATCTTGGGAAGGCGAATCTGTCAGGGTGAAGCACGCCCTTGGGGACAGGCTTACAATATTGGATTGAATCCGCGACCGCTTGCTGGATACCTGCCATGGGCCCGGTACATTTTAGCGGCGAAAAGGGCTCACCTGACGAAGATAGGTTTATATTCCGCCGTCTACGTCTCGCTTTTCGAGTATCCTACTCCTCCAACGTGGTGGACAAAGGCCTTCATCGAACAATGGAATATCCCCACGCATACTTTCCTGGCAGCGGATAGGGAAGTTTCAATTTCTCTAGAGGAATTCGTTTCTGGTTTACCGGCGAGGGGGGAGCATTACGAAGAGCTGCTTCCTCCTGATGGGTACGTCTTTGCCACCAAGCAAGTGGTACTCGACTTGACTCCGGAAAATGCCATTCAGCATCAGCATCTGGGCCTGGTGAGGGTGTTGGAGATTTACGAGGAGCTTCATTTGGAATTGGGCGACCGAGGAGTTAGTTTTGCGGACTTTATTGCTCGTTTTATTCGCCCGGAATTTTTATCAGAGCGAGGTGAGAAGTTTGCCCAACTTTCTGATCCTTTTGGTTTCGGCCTGGACCGCCGACCTTCATCGGAAATTGACCAGCGAGGTTTTTACCTTCCCGGCACTGCTAGCGTTCCTTTCTCAGAGATCGCCGTTCCTGGCATGGATGAGGAGACCTTCTTCATCGGGTTCTTAGGTCTGTGGCTGTGCAGCTTTGCGCTTCCCATGCACCCACGCCTCATGAGGTCTTCTGTCTTTTACCCGGCGCATCAAATGGTGGCCGGTCTACAGTTATCAGTGGGGATTGCCGGGTTGGCTCACCTCTACAATGGACTTAGCGTAGCGGCGGACGCTAATGAACCTGGGGTGCAGCCTGCTAATTTCCCGATGCATTACTTCACTTCTTGGATGGAGCTGCATGTTCGAGGAGTGTTTGGTGCCCACAAAACTCCTCCATTCTTTGAGAGATTCATATTTCCAAGAATCATACGATTGATCGGGGCTTCCATCGTGTTTGCAGCTCCGCGGGAGTCTAGGGGACTGCTTCTGCGTTCGCATCTAGTCGGGGCGAAGACCTCTTTTGTGGATAAAGTCATCACCATAGGTTCCGAGACCACTAAATCGGTAGTGTCGCTGCGTGATGACTTTAAGGGCGGTGTTTCCGTGTTGAAGGCTCGAGAAATCCTCCACCTTTATTCCATTCGGCCGGGCTACTTGGTATTTAGGCAGAATGAAACGGCCCTCTTCATGAGGTATAACCCGCATCGATTTGCCCGGCAATCGAGTTATAACCAAGGAGTCCCGTTGGAAGCCTTCTTGGGAACACCTGCAGTCGGTCCAGAGGGGGTACGGAATGCAATGCATCACTTCATCCGGCTGAATACCGGCTCCTACTTTTTCATCAGTGAGCCCAGCTGTACCCCTAAGATACTCAATTCGTATGTAGCCTGGTATGCGCACGCGATGGGCCCAATTATCTTAATGGAGAAACGTCTGCTGGTCGATCGTAGGGCTGCGCCTCCCGGCGGCAATCGCAAGGCTCCATTGCAGCCCAGGGTTCAGGTTATCCCTCCGACGAAAGAGGCCGGAGTTGATCGACCACGGGTGTTGGCCCCTCCGCGTGGACTGCCACTGCCTACTACGGTGGATGCCCCAACGGCGCCCCGTGCTCCGACAAAGACGGTTAAAGCGGCATCGCCGGAGTCGGGTGCAGGAACGGACATCGGGACTCGCCGCCCGAAAGCGACTGCCAAAACTGGCAAGCGCAAAGCTGCTCCCAGTGGGTCCAAGGCTGGTGAACAAAAGAAGAAGAAGTCCACCTTATCCCTCGACGCGATTCTTAACTTAGAGCCCGCGGCTCATCCTGCCGAGACTATATGTGAGTACGGCAGCAACGAGGGTTTCGTGGTGGATCCTGCGGACACCAACCTAGCCGCCGCCATTGCAGAATCAGAGCGATCAGCGAGGCTCGAAGCGATGCTGAGTAAACTCGCCGAGTCCGGTAATCATCAGACGCCTTATTTGTTATCTCATTGCACTCTATATTGTTACATTTAACTAACTTTTGCTCTCTTTTTTAACAGGTATCTCCACTGAAGATGCTATCGCTGCATCCTTGAAGACCTTCCAAGAGGAGGAGAAGAAACGAGCCCTGGCAAGCGTCGGTATGTTTTATCCCTTTCTCTTTTATAAGGAAAGTTTGTTGTCTTTTTACAATAGTCGACCTGACCTTCTCTTGTTGCTTTACAGGGGTGGTATTAATCGGCGCAAGGACCCTTCCCAAGCCTGTCATCGAAGTCCCAGCTCCGTCGAAGCTGCCGCAAGAGCCTCGGCTTGATGCAACAACGAGGGATGCTCTGAAAAATCTGGAGGCATCCCTCTACACGGATGAGGAGGCTTCGCTCAAGGAAGCTCTGATGGCATCTGTCTCATCGGCTCAAGAGGAACGGAAGCGGTCCAGACGCGAAGCTAAGGCGCGCAGAGCTGCTCTGGCCGCAGGAGCGGGCCCCAGCACTGTTCCTCGCGCTAGTACTCCTTCTGAAGAGCCTCCTGTGGCCCTGTCTACCGCTCATCGGCAAGTTGCGCGGGCGGTTCGGAACGCTAATGATAAATCCGCTTCAGGTAGTACTCCTTTCAGAGCCTTGTTGCATGACTTGTAAAACTATTGGCTTATACATATCTCATCTTGCAGGGTCAAGTCCAACTGAGGGGGAGGCGGAGACGACCGTCGAACCCAAGGGAGCGGGAGAAGCGGTACTTGCCGAACCCGAACCGACAGTGGACAACTTTGTCGAGGCCGTGGGGACTGGAGCCGAGATTGAGGAACCTACCGCGGAGAAAGTCATTGATGTCGTACCCGAAGCGGTGGCATATGATATGATTGTCTCGACCGAGCCGAAGGCGGTAGAGGGCGAGGTACTTGAGGCTGGGGACCTCGTGGTGCCGGTGGACGGGGCAGCTGTAATCGCTGATCCTGAGGGAGCAGCAGGTGAGGCGGCTATGATTCCTGAGGACGAGCTAGGCGCTCCTTCTCAGGAATCTGGCAATGTTCCTATCTTGGCCCTCCCTGTCTATGGTTCCCCACCGCCTGCAGAGCTTGAGAGCGTAACAACGATTCCCCTTGAATCGGGTGATGAAGCTACAGGCGGTGGTCTTCCGTCAGTGGAGGAGGGGACCGCCTCAGTTTCTGCTGGCAGCTCGTCAGGTAAAAATTTTTTATCGCCAGCATTCCCCCCCCTTTTTTTTATATATCTTGTGATCTCTTCTAACAAATTTGTTCTTGCAGGTGCGGCCAGTACCGATACTCCACTGCTCGAGGGGGCACCATCAACCACTGCTTTGGCGGTAGTCGCCTCTCCGTCTTCCCTTGTGCCGTCACGGATGTTGGAAGGTATGGATTTACGACTCATGCATTAATCTTTCGAAAATGCAGCTTTTGTACTAACGTTACACCATTGTGCCTTTGCAGGAGTGCTTTTTGATCACTTGTATCAAGTGTTGCTCCCGCACTTTTCTTTCCCGTCCGAACTCGCTTCTCCTTCTAGTGGCGCCGGTAATATCTTTATTTATTCCCTTTTTTTTTTTTTTTTTTAGCAATGGGATGATTTCTGACTTTTCCTTTTCTTTATTGTAGTGCCACAAATCGAAGGAGGGGATGTAAGCCCTGTCGCGCTACCGGCCCTTCCGGCTCTGCCGTCCGTTGCTGCTGGTATAGTAGATCTCCTTTTTGGTAATCCTTTAACATCTTTTGAACCATCGCTTAACCCTGTTTTGTTTTGCAGCTATCGTTCCGGTTCCGGTCCCCTTCGAGGCTCGCGTCCTTTTACCGGCAGGCCCCTTTCTGAGACGTCCGTCTTCAAAGGGTGCGGTGATGAGTCTAGGCATGCTGAGCGGGTATATTGAAGAGCTCAGCATGGACGCCCTCCCTTCTGCTGTCGATTTCGCTGCGGATGTTAACCCAATGTTAGCGGCGCTCGTAACTTTTCATGACGAGGGCGTCGTTGAATCTTGGGTTAACTACTGCAGGGCGATCGAGGCCTGCTTGTATCGGCTGGAGTTGACGCGCCCTGCTCCCGAAGTTTTAGCTCTGACCGCCCAACGCACAACTTGGCTCGAGCAAAGCACTTCGCACTCCCGCCACTTGGAGCAAGAAGCAGCTCGGAGACTACGGGAATGCCAAAAGACCTCAAACGAAACGGCCCATCTGCGCGCTGAGGTTGAGGCAAATGCTGCCCAAGTGAAGACTATCTTTGAGGGTCTCTTGGAGCGCATCTCCCACGGGCTAAATTTGAAAAGGAAGCTTGACGTGGCTGAGCGCCATATCCCAAGTCGGGAGGCTGCTTATCAGGGCGTGAGGGAGCAGCTTGCAGTGGTCTTGCGGCAGCGGGCCCAAGTGGAGGCAGAGTTGACGGCGGTAGCCGAGCAGGAGAAGGCATGGAAGGAGGTATGCGAGCAACTGATAAAGCTACTTAAGACGCTTCCTTCCCAGTAGCTGCTTTTGTATCAATGTATTTGTAAAATTTTTCTTTAAAATAATATGTATCTATTCTTTATTCTTTTGTACGATTCGTCTTGTATTTGATTGAAGTCAATGAATAAAGATACACATTTTCTTTTTCAATGTCTTGTATGCACTTTTTCTTTCTGCGTTCTCTTATTATCAGCATGTTGTCTTTGATAAACATAATTGGCAGATAACTTAGTTTTTTCTAAGAGATAGCGATGGCTTAGGCCGCAGGTTCAGGTCTGCTATCTAAGACTTTTCAACTCTATAAGCCGTGAGGGTCTTATAGAGACTTTTCTCCCTGCGGATCGAGAGGATCTCGCAGGTGGATTTTTCTCCTTAGGAATCGTGAGGATTCCTAAGTGTGGTTTTCTCTCATAAGTCGAAAGGATCCTATAAGAGAATTTCTCCCTCTTGCGAGTCGAGAGGGCTCGCAAGCGGTTGTTTCCCTCTTTGTCGAGAATCGATTTCAAAGAGTGAGATCCGTGGATAGTATGCAAGAGACCATTTAGGATTGACTTGCAGGATCCCATTGCCCCTCTTACGAGTCGAACAGGCTCGCAAGCGGTTGTTTCCCTCTTTGTCGAGAATCGACTTCAGAGAGTGAGATCCGTGGATAGTATGCAAGAGACCATTTAGGATTGACTTGCAGGATCCCATTGTTCAGGAAGCAAGTTTTTGAATCCTTACTGCCCGAGATATGAGTCAGAGAAGCTCTCGTCACGGAGTGTTTGTATCCGTGAGTTGAGAAGTTTTGCGAGGGATTATTTGTTTCCCAAGCACCAAGGATTATTTGTGTCCTTGGGGTTTGAAGCGAATCGATGGTTCCTACGGAGGCAATGGTGGCTCTGCGGGTCGACGCGGATCAGAAGGCTCTCGTCAAGGAGTGTTTGTATCCGTGAGTTGAGAAGTTTGCTGGGATTATTTGTTTCCCAAGCGCCAAGGATTATTTGTGTCCTTGGGGTTTGAAACGAGTCGATGGTTCCCACGGAGGCGCTGGTGGCTCTGCGAGTCGACGCGGATCAGAAGGCTCTCGTCAAGGAGTGTTTGTATCCGTGAGTTGAGAAGTTTGCTGGGATTATTTGTTTCCCAAGCGCCAAGGATTATTTGTGTCCTTGGGGTTTGAAACGAGTCGATGGTTCCCACGGAGGCGCTGGTGGCTCTACGAGTCGACGCGGATCAGAAGGCTCTCGTCAAGGAGTGTTTGTATCCGTGAGTTGAGAAGTTTGCTGGGATTATTTGTTTCCCAAGCGCCAAGGATTATTTGTGTCCTTGGGGTTTGAAACGAGTCGATGGTTCCCACGGAGGCGCTGGTGGCTCTGCGAGTCGACGCGGATCAGAAGGCTCTCGTCAAGGAGTGTTTGTATCCGTGAGTCGAGGAATTTGCTGGGATTATTTGTTTCCCAAGCGCCAAGGATTATTTGTGTCCTTGGGGTTTGAAACGAGTCGATGGTTCCCACGGAGGCGCTGGTGGCTCTGCGAGTCGACGCGGATCAGAAGGCTCTCGTCAAGGAGTGTTTGTATCCGTGAGTTGAGAAGTTTGCTGGGATTATTTGTTTCCCAAGCGCCAAGGATTATTTGTGTCCTTGGGGTTTGAAACGAGTCGATGGTTCCCACGGAGGCGCTGGTGGCTCTGCGAGTCGACGCGGATCAGAAGGCTCTCGTCAAGGAGTGTTTGTATCCGTGAGTCGAGGAATTTGCTGGGATTATTTGTTTCCCAAGCGCCAAGGATTATTTGTGTCCTTGGGGTTTGAAACGAGTCGATGGTTCCCACGGAGGCGCTGGTGGCTCTGCGAGTCGACGCGGATCAGAAGGCTCTCGTCAAGGAGTGTTTGTATCCGTGAGTTGAGAAGTTTTTGTTGAAGTCATGGGCTTCTTTGGTGGGAATAAACCGTTGAGGTTTGGCTTCGTCGTTTGACGGAATCCGCTGGGGAAGTATGGTCCCTTCTTTGTTTACGCCCTTGGATTGTATACAGGGATCGATGTGACCTCGACTGTAGGGCCAAAGTTTTATCATTTCTTCTTTTTATTTTATTTTATTTCCGCGATGCTCTATCATTTCAGCTTTTATATCGCGAAGGTCGCGATTGCCCCATCATTTCGGCTATTTTTCGCGGTGCCCAATCATTTCGGCTATTTATTTTATTTTCACCCGCTGCTTTTTATTGCGAGTTGCCTAATCATTTCGGCTATTTCTTCATGCATATGTTTTTACTTGCTGCTTTTTATTGCAAGTCGCCCCATCATTTCGGCTATTTCGTATGCATGTGCGGCCTACTGGCTTTTCGCTGTAAAGCTGAAATTGGACACCGATTTCGGCATCGGCACCGCTACAACTGGGATATTGCCAGGAGCGAATCATCATTTGCCTCTGTCGTTGTCGAACAAAGGAGGCTTAGCGACCAGGGTTAGGGTCCTGTCGGCTAAGGCTTTTGACTTCATGAGCCGTAAGGGTCTCACAAAGGTATTTCTCCCTACAAGTCGTGAGGATCTTGTAGGTGTATTTTCTCCTTAGGGATCGTGAGGATTCCTAAGTGTTTTGTTCCTCTGTAAGTCGTAAGGATCTTACGGGAGGGTTTTCTTCTTGTAAATCAAGAGGACTTACAAGGGTTATGCGAACATATCTCCGGTCCCAGATGGATCTTGGTTAAGGAAATGTTTATTCGCGCCCGTGGATTGTATACAAGGGTTAATATTGAACCACTTGTAGGGCAACATTGGAAGTTTGTGGGGGTTTGCTTAAGCACAGGTTTAGGTCTCCGTAACTTAAGACTTTCAAATCCTATGAGCCGTGAGGGTCCCATAAGAGAGTTCTCCTTACGAGTCGTGAGGATCTCGCAAGCGTATTTTCTCCTTAGGAATCGTGGGGATTCCTAAGCGTGTCGTTCCCTTGTGAGTCGTAAGGATCTCACGCGGGTGGTTTCTCCTTACAGGGTCGAGAGGACTTTGTAAGGGTTCTTTAACGAAGTTGCGCCCTTTCAGGTTTTCACAAACATTCGCCGGTAGTCCTGCTGTTTTTACTCACGGAGCCCTTTCGGGTTTTCATCCGTGTCCTTCTTGATTATGGACATACCGTATTTTTTTTTTCCCTCGTTAGTCTAAAGATGCAGCGGTAGTAGTTTAAAGACGTTTCGGTCTGATATTAGTTTAAGGACATTTCGGTCCACTATTGAGAGGGTTGGCTACTGCTTATAAAGCCTGAGCTTAGGAAGATAGCGAGCGGACATAGTCGTCGTCATCTATCATTGACCTAAACTAAGGCTCGTTAAGCGTAATATTTCTTTAAGAAGCGACCGTTTATTGGCCTAAAAGGCCTTTCACCGTGCATGTCCATGAGTAGATAGCCCCACCCTGGTAGACCTTATCAATGATGTACGGTCCTTCATAGTTTGGCTCAAACTTTCCCCGCTTGGCGCGATTGGGGATCATGGGCCTTTTGACGACTAGCACGAGTTCACCTTGGTGAAATGTCCTCGGGCGACTCAATCTTTCATATGAGCGCGTCATCTTTGCTTTATAAGCTTCCAAATTTTGCTGTGCTAGAAGCCGGATTTCATCAAGGGTGTCAAGCTCTTCAAACCGAAGGTGAGCATTTTCTTCGTCCGTCAACTCGTAATGGACTGCCACTCGTAGAGAGGGTAATTCTATCTCGAGGGGGAGTACTGCTTCCGTCCCGAATATCAACGCGTATGGCGTTGTTTTTGTGGCTGTCTTGAACGTAGTTCGATACGCCCAAAGAGCTTCTTGCAGCCTCTCGTGCCAGTCTTTCTTATTTCGGGATACTGTTTTCTTTATGATCTTCGTCAAGGTCTTGTTGAAGGCCTCAGCTAGACCGTTAGCTCGCGGGTTATAAACTGAGGAATATCTCCAGTCTATATTGTGCTGCTGTGCGAAGCGGCTAATCTTATGACTTCGGTAGGCTGGCCCATTGTCAGAGATGATCCTTCTTGGGGTTCCAAACCGGTATATGACATGCGTTTTGAAGAAATGGAGGATGTTCTCCGTTTTTACTTCCCTCAACGGTACCGCTTCCGCCCATTTGGAGAAGTAATCAGTCGTCGCTAAGATGAAACGATGTCCCTTTGACGATGCCGGTTCGATGGGGCCGACTATGTCAGTTCCCCACATTTCGAATGGCCAACTAGCCACTGTTGGATGCAGTGGATTGGGATGTTGATGGATGAAGTCTCCATGAATTTGGCATGAATGACATTGCCTCGCGTATTCTAGGCAATCCTGCATCATCGTGGGCCAGTAGTAGCCCATCCGCTTTATTTTCAGCTTCATCTTAGGGCCTGCTTGGTGGGAACCGCAGAGTCCGTCGTGAACTTCTTGGACGACCCTTCTCGCTTCGTCAGGTCCTAAGCATCTCAACCACAGAGAATCGAATGACCTCTTGTACAAAGTATCATTGACGAAGGCGAAAGACAGAGCTCGTTTCGTGAGCTGATGTCTTGTGGACGCTTCTTCAGGTACTCGTTGGAACTTGAAGTAATCTACGAAAACTTCTCTCCAGTCTTCGGTCTTCTCATGGTCTTTTATTTGTAGGGTCGTCTCCTCGTTCGCTCCTTTTTCTTCAGACGATTCTGGAGATACTTCTGCTGGGGCAAGCACTCGACGGCTTTGTACCACGATTCTAACGTCGTCGAGGTTCTCGTCAGCCAGTTCTTTAGCAAGTTTGGCTAGTGCGTCCGCTTTGCTGTTTTCCGCTCGCGGTATGCTCTCCAAAGTGTAGGAGGGAATTTGGGTTAGCAGTTGTTGCACTTTTTCACCGTATTTCACCAACTCTGGTTTGCACGTTTGGTAGTCGCCGTTCACTTGACTGACGACCAGTTGGGAGTCCCCATATATGAGGAGGCTCTCAATTCCCATATCGATGGCGATCTCGAGGCCTGCTATCAAAGCTTCATATTCAGCTTCATTATTCGTTCTCGGCTCCGTTAAGGAGAAGGCGAAGCGCATTATTCCTCCTTGGGGAGTCACAAAGATGAGTCCCACCCCTGATTTGATCGTTGGCATACTTTGTTTGTGCTTTTTCATAGAGGACGCTCCATCAAAGTAAAGCTCCCAACGGGTATCACCACTGTCGATTGCATCAAATGCATGTCTGTCTGGCAAATCGCAGTTTAAAGGAGAGTCGGCAGGTATGGGATGCTCAGCAAGGAAGTCAGCTATGGCCTGGCCTTTTACTGCCTTGAGAGGTTGATATGTTATGGAAAACTCCATCAAGAGCAGGGCCCATTTAGCGAGTCGTCCTGTCAATATGGCTTTTGACATTAAATATTTGAGAGGGTCCACTTTTGAAATTAGACGGACCTCGTGCGCCAACGCATAGTGCCTAAGCTTTGTTATTGCGAAGATCAATGCCAAGCAGTGTTTTTCAATGGGAGAATAGTTGCTTTCTGCCCCCAGCAGCACTCGACTTAAGTAGTAGAGCGCCCTCTCTTTCCCTTGATCGTTTTCTTGTGCCCATAATGCGCCTAAGGAACCTTCGAGGGCGGTTGTATAAAGAATAAGAGGCTTCCCCTTAACCGGAGCAGCCAACACCGGCGGGTTTTGCAGGTATTGCTTGATCTCATCCAGTGCGCCTTGGCATTTTTGATCCCAAACGAATGGGGTTCCCTTCTTCATCAGGTGACTATAAGGACGGCACTTTCCTGAAAGGTTAGCTATAAATCGCCTTATATACGCGAGCCTCCCTTGGAGAGACCGCAGCTGTTTGAGAGTCCTCGGCGGGGGCATTTCCATGATTGCTTTGATCTTTGACGGATCTATTTCAATACCCCGGTGTCGAACGACGAATCCTAGGAATTTGCCCGAAGAAACCCCGAACGCACATTTAAGAGGGTTCATCTTCAAGTTGTATTGCCGAAGGCGTTGAAACACGATCTTTAAATGCTCGAGATGTTCTTCGTATGATTTGCTTTTAACCACGAGATCGTCGATATAGCATTCAACGATTTCATGTATGAGGTCGTCGAAGATCTTTGTCATGGCCCTCTGATAAGTAGCACCGGCGTTCTTCAAACCGAAGGGCATCACTTTGTAACAAAATATACCAAGAGGAGTCCTGAAGGCTGTGTGCTTCTGGTCTTCGGGATGCATTTTTATCTGGTTATACCCCGACGAGCCGTCCATGAAGGAGAAAACCTCATGAGTGGATGTATTGTCTATCATAAGTTCAGTGACTGGCACTGGGAAATCATCTTTTGGGCAGGCTTTATTAAGATCCCGAAAGTCTACGCATATGCGCACTGTCCCATTTTTCTTCATTACTGGGACGATGTTAGCAATCCATTCAGGGTACTGAACTTCCTGAATGAAGCCAGAGTCGATTAACTTTTTGACTTCGGTGTTTATGCTCATCTCAAGCTCGAGTCGCATTCTTCTCGGCGCCTGTTTGATCGGCTTGACGTCTGGGGATATTGCTAGTCTATGTACAGCAACTTCTGGATCTAGTCCTGGCATCTCGGAATAGTTCCATGCGAAGCAATCTTTATGCTGCACAAGGACGTCTTTTAACGCAGCCACCTTTTCTTCAGACAGCAGCTCGCTGACGAATGTTGGTCGCGGATCATTTTCCGTCCCCAACTCAATTTTCTTGAGATTATCTGCAGTGGTGTGGATTCCATCCTCCAGTTCTTTCGGAGCTGGGGGAAACTCTGAGATCACCTCATCGCTGCCGCTTTCAAAGCACCAAGGAAGGTTGTTCATATCGTCGGACCCTTCTTTTAATATTGTTATCACATGGCAGGTGCGAGTTTCCTGCCAACCCCAATGCGGAGTTGGTTTTACCCTTGTGTTTTTGGGTTCGTGTTTTTGCGGCGGCGCTACCCTCCAACTGTCAGACAACGCAAATTTGCCACGCTGATATTGATCTTCGACCCAATTCTTGAAGGTGAAGCAATCTTCGAGCGGATGCCCTATTACTCGGTGGTAAAAGCAATACTTTGGGTTGGAGACTTCGCCTGCTTGCTCAGGGTGTTTAGACTCTGGCAGAGTAAGCATTCGATGTTTCAGAGCAAGCTCAAGTATTTTCCTTGTTTTGTTCTGAGGAAATGAGTATGCTCGACCCATTTCCTTCATGATGGCTTGGTCAACAATGCTCGACTCTCGGATGCGTGGCTTCTTAGCTTTGCTTTGTGGTTGTCGAGCGCTTCTCTTGCCTTTCAACTTATTTCTGCCTTCGAGTCGAACCTTCTTCATAGCGGGTTGACAAGGGGCGACGTTTTCGTCTTTCATCGCCCGTTGAAGGAGGCGCCGTGTCTTGGCCTTCTCATAGATTGCCATTTCACGATCATGATCATCTCGGGATTCTCGACTGGCATCCCTTGTAGGTTTGCTCATTTGGCCTTCAGACGATGGGTTAGGAGGTCTTGCATCGGGAACTTTTACTGATTCCGGATTAGTGTCTTCCCAGTGAGCGTCTGCTTCTTCATCAAAGTTATACATGGCATAACAGCTGTTTATTAGCTCCCGTTTCTTTGAGCGAACATACCCGAGCCCTTTCGTTTCCGTTCTCCCGTTAGGCAGTTTGCATTGAGTTCCGGGAACGTTCCAGACCTTGTCATAGAATTTGGCCTTTCTGACGGTCTGTGTGAAGGACATCCCTTGGCGTTTCAGCAGCTTCTTCAAACCTTCGGCATAATACCTGGGAAGACGGATAGGCTGGAGCCTGTCGAGCGTGGGATCCGCGCCGTGCCAAATTTCCTTTTCCACCTTGTTTTCTTCAGAACGGTAGAATAGGATTGCTTTCTCGCCTTTTCGTCCGGGAGGGATATAGAATGTCTGCAATTCTTCTACGCTGTTGGTGTCGAGTGTATCTAGTTCTTTGTAATGCTCAAGCGGCACCAAGGTTATCTGTAGACTTCGCTCTTCATCGGCAGAAGCCCGTATCGAAGGCCGAGCAGGGAATACAGCATGAACTTCATCCTCTGAGTCACTACCGAAGATCAATGAAGGAACAGATGGTCCTGGCCTGGTGGACCGGGACGGACCTGAATAAATTATATCCTCCTCCTCCTCTGTGTCACTGCCGAAGATAGGGATGGTTGCGTTAGTTTTGTTCTCCGGTTTGTGACACCTTTCCGCGTCTTCGAAATTCGGTAAGAAGTATTTGGCATCTTCATACTTGCGAACTTCGTTCACGGAAAACGGATTCAACTCTCCTGCCACTGTGTACTCGAGGCCGTCCCTAGAATACTTCATGCACTTATGCTGTGTAGAAGGGATGATGTTGTATTCGTGTAGCCATGGTCGGCCGAGCAGAGCATTGTAGCACGTCTTGGCGTCTATAACATGGAACTTGATGTCTGTGACGAGCACCCCGAAGCGTAGCGTCAATATCACAGATCCAAGAGTCTTTGAGGATTGAGAGTCGAAACCGGAGATGGTGATTTTGTCCCGGGCGAGGTGTTGGACACTCATGCAAATCTCCTTTAACACTCGCACATTGAGTAAATTGACAGACGATCCGTTATCGACCAAGATTTTTCCTATCTTTATGTCATGGCAGTATCCTGAAACATAAAGTGGGCGATTGTGCTCACACGTTCCGAGGAGAAGGTCTTCATCACCAAAAGCAACGTCGGCTGTGTGCACCTCATCCAATTCATCCCTCATCTTTTGTTCGGCTAGGAAAGCCTGGAACTGGTCCGGATCTTGTAGGGCCTTAATCAAAGAATCCCTCGCTTCTTTCGATAGCAATAGGGCATCGAGAATGCTGAGTTGTGAGGGTAGCTTTCTCAGATGCGCCAAGACATTGTAATCTACTTTATTCCTTTTTGGGGGATTCTTGGCGGTTAACTCTTCCGCAACTTGGTCATCCAAAGCGATGTCTTCAGAGACCTTCTCTTTCCCTTTGCCTTTTCTGTTCAAGGGTCCGAGGTTCTTTTCGGGTAATGTTCGATTGCGCAGCTGTATATTCTCGCAGGCCTTCGGTTCTTTTTCTTTTCCCGAAGTGGATTCTTCGAAGAGGGGGCCAAGCTCTAGCTCTTCATCGGAGTCGCTCCCAAATGTAGGCACTTGTGACCCGGTAGTGTTAACCATGTGACAATTGCCGGCAGCTCTTTCAAGTTCTTTAGTCGTATTTCTTTGCTCTCGGCGAATTTTACGTTTTTCCCGTTTAAATCGTTGTCGATTAGTGACGTATCCTTGCCACCATCCATTGAAAGCTTTGCAATCTTGGGTGGAATGCGAGACCTTCTGATGGTATAAGCAATAAGAGGGATGCATTTCTACCACGCCAGTAACTTTTTCTTCAGAGGGTGGTAGCTTCATGCCCATCGATATGGCCTTAGCAAATTTCTTTTTTATCTTGAATTGGCTTTTGTCAGCGGTGGATGCTCCAACGGGATCACCTCAGCTCTTTCCTCAAGTCGCTGACGCTTGGCCCTTTCAAATATAGCCGTTTCGCGTTCTCGATCAGCCTTGCTTTTCAACCGGGCTTCATTAAGAAATGCGCTAATCATTTCAACCGGTAACCCTGGGGTTCCTGATTCGGCTTTTGCCCCCAGCGTTTCAGTGTCAGAAGTCCCTTTATCGTTCGTGGTCGAATGGGAAATCATATGACAGCTTGCTACATATTTGTCGGATTCATCCGATGAACTTTCTCCTTCATCTTCTTTTTGGAAGACGTGATCAAGGAAATCTTGGAGCGTGATGGGAGTTCGCGCCTTTTGGTTATATTCATCCAGCGCATCGATTTGCTTTTGTAAGTCCGTGCGCTTGTCACCAGGCTTCACGGGCTTCTTAGATTTCTTCTTCTTCTTTTTCGAAGATTTTGACGGTTGGCTATGAACGCTTGAACTACCACCATCGGTCTTCGGAGTCGGTCGTGGCTTCAACATCCCTTCGATAACCTGTGGTTCCAAGGGGTTCTTCCACTTGACCGCTGGGCAGGTTTGAAGATCATTTAGCATTCTCCTCGTTTTGGCTGATAATACAACCTCCCAGGGAGTTTCTTCAATAACGGAGCATGTTGCCCCCGGCGTATTCGTCCCCTTAGAGGTGTGGGGCTGCGGAGGATTCACCTTCCATTTGTCGGATAGCGCAAATTTGCCCTGACGGTACTGGTTCTCGAGCCAATTCTTGAAAACGTAGCAATCCTCAATTGGATGGCCTAGCACTCGATGATAAGGGAAGTAATTGGGCTCGTTGACGTCACTCGGTTGTGACGGACGTTTTGGGTCTGGCAGATTTATGAGCCTATTGCGCAATGCCAGCTCAAATATCCTCCTTGTTTTATCACGGGGGAAGGAGTAAGCACGTCCCATCCTGTCTTCAAGGGGTACGTATGGGCGCGTATTGTTTGGACGAGCAGCCGGCTTCGAGTCGCTCGGCTGTTGTTGGGCATTGGCGACGATGATCGCTTTTCCCTTTCCTTTATCGTTTCGGGGGTCCGGCTTCGGGAGAGGGGGTTTATGGCCCATCTGGTCCATCTGCGCTAATTTGTCGATTAAAGCCTGAAAGGAAGTCGGCTTGAAAAACATCATGAACTGCGAGATGGTTGCCTGTGGATCAAGCGTTCCAACAAACATCCCCACCGCTGGCGCTTCTTCTATGCGTTGTTCACACTTAGACCATAGATTACGCCACCGTATAGCGTATTGAACCCACGTCTCGCCGGGCTTTACCCTGGCGTTAATCAGCGCCGTCATCGGAGTGCGCTCGCTGGCGCTTGCAAAACGTTGGGTGAAGAGCAGCTCCATCTCCGCAAAGGTTTTAATAGAGTCGTTGGGGAGCTCAGAATACCACTCGAAAGCCGTGTCTGATAAGCTTCCAACGAATTGGCGCAGCAAGAGTTTGTCGTCGCCTCCAGTGTTACCACACAGCGCCCTGAACTGGGCAACATGTTGATGGGGGTTGCCGGTCCCCTTGTAGACATGAAATTTAGGAATCGTGTAACCTGACGGGTACTTGATTTGGTCGTACCATCCCGGATATGGGCGCCCCGTTTTCACGATCTGACCGGCTGCTTCAACCGCCTGATAGACCCGTATTTGTTGAGCAATATATTCATCCAAATCAGCTTTTGATATGGTATCCTCTTTAGCTGCGGATAGAGCCGGTGGAGGATTCGATGTCTCTCCCCTATCATCTTCAAGAATGATTGGGGAATCTCCAGCAGGTGGATCTGGTTGAATCATCATACCCACCACATCCTGGAACAGGAGGGCCATTTTCTTTATGTTGGCCGCCTGTTCTGCAGCCTCTTTGTCTCTTTTTTCCAGTATTCGGCGGAGGAACTCAGCGTCGGTCTCCTCCTCTTGACGTTCATCTAAGGACGTCTCAGGATTCTCTTTTGGCCCCGTGAGTGCAGCCATTGTAGTCATCATCTCCTGGAGCTTTTGTTGCTGCTCCTGAGACCTGGTCACTGACCGGGTAAGCGGTCGGTGACCCGTAGAAGTACGACTTTCTTCTTTTCCTGAAGCCATATAGATTGTATGAACTGTTATGCCCCCTGACTTGGGGCGTTTAGGCTCACCATTGTTAACTCTTACTGCCGTTGCGGGAGCTTTCTCTGGCCTCCTTCTTTTGTAGACCTTAGAGGTTGAAGGAGCCGTCGAAGCGGGCATTCTAGCATTTGTTGCCCCCTGCTGTTTAATGGGGCAGCTTTTGTTATTCTCCACCTTCGCCTTCTTCTGGTGACGCAGGTGGTCCGGATCGATCACAGAGTTTTGAACCCTGCGCCATACTTTATAAACTTTTGATGACAGCCGTTGAGGGGGCTGTTCCTGTTTCGTCTCCGGAGCTTTCTCCATGGGTGGAGGAGACCTTTTCAATGTAGCAACCGGGGAGTTCTTTCTCACCTTCCTTAGCAATTCAAAGCTGTTCCCAGTTGGAACAGCAGCGTTGACCTCCGCCATTGGAGCAGGCGGGGTTAGCCCTGAAGGGGAGTTGCCTCCTGCTTTCCTTATTCGCTGCCAATGGCGACGTCGCGCACGACGAGCCATTGGGACTGGCTCAGATATCGGGACAGTTTCTTGTTGCCCCTTGTTTGGGAGTGGGGCAACTGCCGGTGTCAGCCTATCAAAGACTGATGCTTTTTGATCAGCTGAAGGAGGAGTAGGAACCGTCAATCTTGTGAAGACTGACTTTCTGATAGGAGAAGCTGCTTCAACGACTTCCGAAGCTGTGGCCGTTGCCCTCTTTGGGACAGCCACTTTATGATCCTGACCTAGCCTGGTGAAAACAGAGGCTGTCAGCTTAGTAGCGGGCGACCCGTTGACAGGGGTCGTAGCAGCAGCGAGCCGGTCGAATACCGACTTCTTGTTCGCTTCTGGTGCGGATATCGGCGTAGAGAAGCTTGCGGGGGGGACCATGGTCCCGAAAAATAGGCCGGTGGTGGCCTGGGTCACCTGCTCTACCGGCAGAGTAAGGAAAGAGGCCGCTTGGGGCCCATATGTTACACCTCTCGGTGAGGTGGAACGTCCGCTGCAATGGCATTTCGAGCAGTTGGTGGCCATTGAATCTTGAGTTCTGCGCCAGACAAAAGACCAAATCTTAGCAACTTGAAATTCGAGGACAACCATTTAACAAACCGCGATTGGTTCGCGAAGACGACGCACGAAGTGTGGAGTGGAAAGAGGAATGCGTCCCACCGGGCGTGCCAGAATCTGTTCCCCTCCGAACGGCGGCCGGCGACGTCGGGACGTCACGTGCCTGAGGTTCGGGGCAGATGCTATTTGGTTTTACCCGTCTATCTCTCCGAAGATGCCAAGTTGATTTATGGCACCGTGTATCGGAGGTTTAGACGGATGCGGCCGATGTAGCAGACTTTGTCAGATTCCCCCTCGCTTGAGGGGTTTTTGATTGTGGGGACGCTCTTCCCTGCAGGCGCAAGCCCCTGCAGTTAATTACGCTACCGCATCGCGGTAACAACTTTCTCCTTCTCCAGAATTTCACTTCGTGTCGTGTGTGTTTGTTTTGTTTGTGGTTGCCCGTGGATTGTATACGGAGACTGAGTAATGCCGTCGCCCGTAGGACGTGGATTAGTCCAAATCCGTATTTACTTAGATTTGGGTTTGGTGTTTTTTTTTTGGTTTAAGGATACATTAGTCGCGTTGCGGCTAAGATCAACTTAAACGTTCGTCAAGGATACGTTAGTCCTGTTTTGGACTAATATCGACTTGACGTAGTGATTGATTTAATTATCTGGCCGTCGGGACTCGTCACCTCTCTGACGTCATTGAGGGATTACAACGACATACGTCTGAGGAGTTCCGAGATATACCCTTGAACCAAAGTTGGTTTGGGATTTTATTGTTTATTTAGATGTCTAAGGACACGTTAACCGTATTTGGGGTTAAGATCAACTTAGACGGGACCGTTTAGATCCGACAAAAGAGCATCTGGGCTCTATTGTGCCAATTTAAAGACGTGGCGGTCCATTGCCAGTTTTAGGGACGTGGTGGTCCATTATTAGTTTAGGGACGTTTCGGTCCGTCGCCAGTTTAGGGACGTAGTGGTCCATTATTAGTTTAGGGACGTTTCGGTCCGTCGCCAGTTTAGGGACGTAGTGGTCCATTATTAGTTTAGGGACGTTTCGGTCCGTCGCCAGTTTAGGGACGTAGTGGTCCGTTATTAGATGAGTGGTCGTTGGGACTCGTCGCCTCTTTGACGTCGTTGAGGGATTACAACGACTGATGTCAAAGGAGTTCGGAGATGTACCCTCGAACCGGTCGTGACTTAATTTGTGAGAGGCATTTAATTTAAGGACTTACAGCCAAGATTGGGTTAAGTCCAAATTTTATTTTAGGCTTTGCCTGATTAGAAGAATCAATCTAAACAGGGCTTTGCCCCTTTCATTATTTTGCAAGTCTCATCTGGGCCAGACCCCTTTTAATTAATGAGTTACAAGAACTCAGGAATTCTCCAAACAGGGCCTTGCCCTTTTTATTTTTTTTTGCAATTGGGCTAGGCCCTTTTAAATAATGAGTTTCAGAAATTCACAAAGGCTCTTACAAACAGGGCTTTGCCCTTTTGTTGTTCTGTAATTCAATTTGGGCCAGGCCCATTTGAATAACGAGTCTGCAGAAACTCATGAATTTTTCCAAACAGGGCCTTGCCCTTTTATTATTTCAATTTAATTTGGGCCGGGCCCGAAACAAGGGGTTGCAGAAACCCTAGAAATCTTCAGGTTGAAGAAACACAAGTGCATGGCACTTTTGATTTGAATTTGGATCAAAGGAAAACAAGTTCTTGTTTTTTCCTGATCATACAGAACCGAGGGTTCATGTTAAGTGCAAGGCACTATTTATTATTATTTTCTTTTTTAGAACCAAGGGTTCATATCAAGTGCAAGGCACTATTTATTATTCTTTTATTTTAGAACCAAGGGTTCATATCAAGTGCAAGGCACTATTTATTATTCTTTTATTTTCTGTTCTTCAGAAATTTTTACCTTCTTTTTTTGTTCTTGATTAATCTTCAAGAGCTCTCTTTTTTTTTCAGAGGCTTTTTTTTTTTCTCGATGATGATTGATTCTCTCATGCCTTTGAATGAGGTCTGGGGTCTTATTTATAGTGCCCATCAATTTGTTGGATTTCTTACCAAAATCTTTCCTGAATAATTTTGGGAATTTTCCCACCATTGGATCTCTGATCCGAGGGTTCTTGTTTTACAGGAGAACAGAAAAGATTTATTTAAATCTTCATTCAGTTGCTGCGCAACTTACCAGCGTGTGACACGTGTCACGCATCCGCGCGCTTGCGCGACTGCGCAGACATGTGTCGTGCATCTGAGCGCTTGCGCAGTTACAATTGCGCAACTGCGCAAACACGTGTCACGCATCTGTGCGCTTGCGCAAACACGTATCACGTATCTGTGCGCTTGCGCAGCTGCGACTGCGCAACTGCGCAGACAGGTGTCACGCATCTGTGCGCTTGCGCAAACACGTGTTGCACATCGGTGCGTTTGCGCAGCTGTGATTGCGCAACTGCGCAGACACGTGTCCCGCATCCGCGCGCTTGCGCAGACACGTGTCGCGCATCCGTGCGCTTGCGCAGTTGTGATTGCGCAACTGCGCAGACACGTGTCACGCATCCGTGCGCTTGCGTAGACACGTGTCGCGCATCCGTGCGCTTGCGCAGTTGCGATTGCGCAACTGCGCAGACACGTGTCGTACATCCATGCGCTTGCGCAGACACGTGTTGCGCTGCCATGCATTTGCGCAGTTTAAGTCTTAATTTTGTTTTCTGAAGAGCCTTGCTCTGATGGGACGCTCTGTCTCGGGCGTTACGCCGCCGAATCAGCTTCTGCCATGTGGCAAATTGCGCGCTGCGCACGGAAACCGAAGCGTTGCTTCGAATTTTGAATTTTCAAAATTCAGTAGAGCCTTGCTCTGATTGGGGGAAACAGCCCTCAGAGTCAATTATTGGATCACAGGCACGTGATTGCAATGATTGAGGGAGGACCTATCCCGGTGGGACAGTCTTACTCGAGATGATAGTATGCTATCTGGTTTATCTTTATCATCGTGTACTGCTTTAGGTGACCTGACATGTCGCTATTACACGTTGATAGAGCCCCTAGGATTCTTGCTTGACGACCAGCAGTATGATGGCGATCATATACGTGGGAGCTGGGGTCTATAAGCACATCCTTGAAATGTCCCTAGTCGTGGGAGTTTCGAGACTGGGCATCGATACTCTATTAGTAGACTAGTGTATACAGTCGAGACCCCGACGAGGGGCGGTGGCCGGTCTCACAAGCCACTGGTGTCAGTTGGTTCACCTAAGATGTATACAGGTGCTCATTGGGTTATGAGTACACCGGACAGGACTCGTCGGGAACCTGCTAGTTGGTCTTGTACCAGATGTCAGATAGCAGTTCCCTGGTGACATGTGTACAGGTTAGTTCATCGACCTGAGATCGTCATTTGTCTCGTGTGAGTTCCCACTGTGCTTTGATTACTACCCTACCACGGCTCAAAGGAGTCGTGCAAACAGGTTTTAGTTGGGTACAGTCCCAACCCACATGGAGGCAGTGAGCGGATCTGCAGGGGTTCGTCTCTCCCGGTATTGGGGGTGAGGTCGCGCTGTGTCTAGGAGAGCCATTACGCAAAGCCCTCGGCCGAGGCAGGAGATTTACTGGTAGGTATTCCAGTAGTATCTCAGGGCGTTCTGGGCTACGCTCCGACACGACTTGTACCGCTTTTGGGGGTCTGACTTTCACCAACCCCCTAGGCCCGCCATGCGATACTCATAGACGAACGGAACGGACTGTACGGATATTGTCACTGACAGGCTCAGTTGGGTGTCGGGGTGAGCTTCCTCATCGACGTCCCTTTTGGTCAATAGCTGGTGGCACGTTACGTATTGGCTTATACCTCTGACGTGCTAGTGGTTAAATCCACAGCCATAGTATTGACGAGTCTTTAGAGTCCACCACACTTACAGTTACTCAAGCTTTCGGGCGAAACGCTGTAGAGGCCGTATGGAGATATGGCAGGGTCCGATCAGATACATAAGGTATTGCACTTATCAGGATCAGACAGTTTTGTACTAGTGGCCGTATAGTTATATGGCAGGGTTTGATCTGATACGTGCGGTATTGCACGGATCAGGATCGAACGGATTTTACTAGCCGGCTTTGGCTTAAGCCGGTCCTAGTCTAGTACAGTATAGATTTTGTCTCATTGCATTTGTATCCGGACGGAATACAGATGCGGGTGTGTATGCACAGTATCGGGGTTTTCCTGTAATTTATTACGGGACCAGTTTTCTGGAGTTGCCAGTTTGCATTCCGTTCCGGCCGGTTTTCCTTTGTTCTTTCCCGGCCGGACTTTTCCGATGGAGGGGGTTATTTGCAGTTTTGCAAATAACATTTGGTGGAGGTTTTATTTGTAAGATGTTTTATTATGAAAGCATCTTTTGATACCTTTCTTATCCATCTTTATCATTTGCTTTTTGTTGATGAGAAAGGATTAGGATTGATTTCATGTTGATGTGAGATTGTGATGATGGTGTTTGTTTATGGTCACCCTTCATACTCTCCTACACTAACCTCCCTTCTTGTTTATGGATTCATATTGATTCCTCCACCATTCTCACTAGATGATAAGTTTTTCATAAGAAAAGAGAGAAGAAGAAAAAGAAAAGAGAAGAAGAAGAGAGAGTATTCATTCTTGAGAGTTTGATCTTTCTTGATCTCATTTTTCATTCTAGAAAAATGCAAGCACCATTTTTTCTAGTCTTGATTCCTCCATCATCTTCAAAGGCAACAAACCCCAAGTGAGACTACTATGATTCTACACCACACATTCTACAGCATATCTTGAGAATGTCGAGTTGCCGGCTTCATGCGCGAGTTGCCTCGGTATTGAGGTGGGAGCCCGTAAAAGTACCCGGCTTCGTGGTGCCCTTTCCGACGAGGAGGAGACGGACGGAGATCCCGCGAGGAGATCGGAGTGGAGATGAAGACCGGAGGACTCGGATCTCTTGGTATACTTCTCACCCTATCTCTTGAATGCTAGCATTAGGTTAATGGTTACGATCCGGGTTTTCATTGTCCGCGGTAGCGCCGGTTTCCGAGTAAGGAAAATTTTTGATTCCGCATTTTGGCCTCGAGTACGAGGCCGGGACGCTGCCGTGGCGCAACAGGACCTATCCCGGTAGGACAGTCTTACTCAAGATGATAGTATGCTATCTGGTTTATCTTTATCATCGTGTACTGCTTTAGGTGACCTGACATGTCGCTATTACACGTTGATAGAGCCCCTAGGATTCTTGCTTGACTACCAGCAGTATGATGGCGATCATATACGTGGGAGCTGGTAGTCTATAAGCACATCCTTAAAAGGTCCCTAGTCGTAGGAGTTTCGAGACAGGGTATCGATACTCCATTAGTAGACTAGTGTATACAGTCGAGACCCCGACGAGGGGCGGTGGCCGGTCTCACAAGCCACTGGTGTCAGTTGGTTCACCTAAGATGTATACAGGTGCTCATTGGGTTATGAGTACACCGGAAAGGACTCGCCGGGAACCTGCTAGTTGGGATTATACCAGACGTCAGATAGCAGTTCCCAGGTGACATGTGTACAGGTTAGTTCATCGACCTGAGATCGTCATTTGTCTCGTATGAGTTCCCACTGTGCTTTGATTACTACCCTACCACGGCTCAAAGGAGTCGTGCAAACAGGTTTTAGTTGGGTACAGTCCCGAGCCACATGGAGGCAGTGAGCGGATCTGCAGGGGTTCGTCTCTCCCGGTATTGGGGGTGAGGTCGCACTGTGTCTGGGAGAGCCATTACGCAAAGCCCTCGGCCGAGGCAGGAGATTTACTGGTAGGTATTCCAGTAGTATCTCAGGGCGTTCTGGGCTACACTCCGACACGACTTGTACCGCGTTTGGGGGTCTGACTTTTACCAATCCCCTAGGCCCGACATGCGATCCTCATAGACGAACGGACCGGACTGTACAGATATTGTCACTGACAGGCTCAGTAGGGTGTCAGGATGAGTTCGCTCATCGACGTCCCTTTTAGTCAATAGCTGGTGGCCCGTTACGTATTGGCTTATACCTCTGACGTGCTAGTGGTTAAATCCACAGCCATAGTATTGACGAGTCTTTAGAGTCCACCACACTTTCAGTTACTCAAGCTTTCGGGCGAAACGCTGTAGAGGCCGTATGGAGATATGGCAGGGTCTGATCAGATACGTGCGGTATTGCACGGATCGAGATCGGACGGTTTGTACTAGTAGCCGTATAGTTATATGGCAGGGTTTGATCTGATACGTGCGGTATTGCACGGATCAGGATCGAACGGATATTACTAGCCGGCTTTGGTTTAAGCCGGTCCTAGTTTAGTACAGTGTAGATTTTGTCTCATTGCATTTGTATCCGGACGGAATACAGATGCGGGTGTGTATGCACAGTATCGGGGTTTTTCCTGTAATTTATTACGGGACCAGTTTTCTGGAGTTGCCAGTTTGCATTCCGTTCCGGCCGGTTTTCCTTTGTTCTTTCCCGGCCGGACTTTTCCGATGGAGGGGGTTATTTGCAAGTTTGCAAATAACACTTTGTGGAGGGTTTTATTGCAAATAGATTGATTATGATGGCTTCATTATCTTTGCACCATTACTTGCTTTAATGAGGGTATGGTTTTGATGTAAGAAAAAGCATGGTTGATGTTTTCTTGTCTAGGATGTGGTCACCATTCTTGTGCTCCTACACTCACCTCCCTTCATGCTTCATATACTTTCTTTCCTCCACCATTTTATTCTGAGATGATGATAAGTTTTTCATGAGAGGAAAAAGAAAGAGAGAATGAGAAAAAAAAGAAAGAGAGAAGAAGAAAAAGAAAGTGAAAAAGAAAAAGAATGAGAGTGTTCATCTTTGTTATGAGAGGAATTCTTCATCTCCTTCTTCTTCTTGTTTCGGAAAAATGAAAGCACCATTTTTCCTAACCCCATTCCTCTATCATGGCAACTTAACCCCATTGAGACAAAGCGTATTCTACACTACACATTCTACAGCAAATCTTGAGCATGTCGAGTTGCCGGCTTCATGCTCGAGTTGCCTCGGTATTGAGGCGGGAGCCCGTAAAAGACGAAGGCGATGTGGTGCCCTTTCCGGCGAGGAGGCGACGATGTGGAGCCAAGACTTTCCGCGGGAGATCGGAATGATGAAGAGAAGACCGGAGGACTCGGATCACTCGGTATACTTTTCTTCCCATCTCTTGATTGCTAGCATTAGGTTAATGGTAAACGATCCGGGTTATTGTCCGCGGTAGCGCCAGTTTCCGAGTAAGGAAAATTTTTGATTCCGCATTTTGGCCTTGAGTACGAGGCTGGGGCGCTCCCGTGGCGCAAGATGGTATCAGAGCCACGCCATTAACCTTACCTAGCTTCGTTTGATGTGTTTGCGTTTCCGATCGACCAAAATTTCCAAAAACCGTATTTTTCTAGCACAATCAGTTTCTGTCGAAATTTTTTGGAGTCTAAAATTTTTCAGGTGGTCTCAGAATGATGTGCAGGGAGTTCTAAGAATACTGAAAAAATTTGGTGACACAACTCATCCGTACGACCGCGGAAGCGCGGCCATAACCCCCTTTTGGCCGCGCTTCCGCCGCAGTAGTGTGGGTTTGTGTGATTAATTTTTTGCAGTGGGCTTATGGGCTAAAATTAGGGGTTTTGGAATATGAAAATTGGGCCCAGGTTTTCTTGATGTGCTACAGTATTGCTTGGGGGCCCACTTGTTAATTTTTGGTCAATCGGAAAATTTTAAACACATTTTTCACAGTATTTACATTATATCTGCGACCGTGAATGTTACTCGATCGGTAAATCCGGTCTAACTGCTATAGCCCGGTTAGACGGATTTGCGAACGTGACTTTCACGTTGATGTTCTATGTTTATGCTGTGATGTTGCGGATCGGTCGTGGGGGATAGCCTGGTTGCAATGTTAGTACAGTTTTGTTGTATTATGTACATTTGATGTTGCGGGGCGAGCGTCCGACATGTGGACTTCCGTCACTGCCTGTTTGTATTATTCTTTTGGGGCACGACCTGGTTGCGGTCGATGTACCCGGTGTATGTATATTTTATTTTCTGTACTAGGGTTGCCCCGCGGTGGGGTGCACGGATAGCCGGGTTCTGGAGGGCAACAGGCCCGCATCTCAGGGCATTGAGACGGAGGGGGCTTCAGTCCAGGATTGGCGGGCTATTCGCCGCACTCGTAGGGGGTACAGGTTGACCCAGGAGGGGTGCCCAAGTTACCGGATTCCGTGAAGTGCTGGGTGGTCCATTCACGGTACTGAAGGGGGCTGCCTCGCTTCAGGTTTTGGCGGGTGACTTGCCGCGCCCGTAGGGGTCTAGGATTTCATTACACAGGCTATCCACACGACCAGGGGAACGTCGGGTTTCAGCAGCGGCTCTGTGAAACCCGGGGCTTCCAGATATCTGTATTGTTCTGTGATGCTGTACATTTCTGTGATGTTGCATTTTTATTCACGCCTTGAGCGAAATACTATATATTGGTATATATATTAGTAGATGTTGTATATGTTTTACATCCGCGCTAGTCCAGTCCCCGCTCTGCCGTTAGTTAGCTAACCTAACGGGTGATGACGGGACCCAGTGGCGAATGCGGATGGCATATACGTACGTCAGTATATTTTCGTTCTTTGTGGTGTGATTAATTGATGGGACTGCGTTGATTCGGATCAATGCAAGATAAACAAACCTATTCTAATGTTGTTGGAACACTTTTTAAAAAGCTGTTATTGCAAGGACGTTCGCTTTTGTTTTGCATCGTGGTATTCATTTGGAATATCCTGCTCCTCAGTCGACGAGGCAAGGGCCGAGATCCCTTCACCGGGAGTGACCCCTTGGACAGAAGTTTGCGTCAGGGCATTAACTTCACTATAGCCGATTACTTTTGCTTTGCATCGTGGTATTCAGTTGGAATATCCTGCACCTCATTCTACGGGGAAAGAGCCGAGATCCCTTCACCGGGAGTGACCTCTTTAGTAAAGGTTTTCGTCACTATATTTTCTAAAAAGGTTATCCAGTTCCTTCAACGATATCAAGTTCATTACGTTAAAGGTTTTTCGCCAAAAACCAGTCGTAGCCCTCCGTCATTTCAGATTAGTATTACTTAGTATTCGTGCTGCGTTTGTCGTGCATTGCCGTGGCGTAGTGTTCGGTAGCTATGTAATGTTTTTCTGTCACAAGGATAAGTGGATTGGTTAGGACAGTCGTGCGGTCTTGTTGGCATTGTCAAGGACTCGTACGGGTGGGTTTAATGCAATCAAGATAATGACGGGTAGAACTTGACTAGGACTCTTTGATTTGTTGGCATTGTCAAGGTCACTTGGGTCCTAGGGGTAAAAACAGACATCTGGAGTTTCAAAAGAACTGAAACTTACCAGGCATGCGCATACCTTCTGGAGTGTGGTGACTTGAGTGGATTCCGTCAAGTTATCATGCGATGATAGTTGGATCCCGATTTCCACTGATGAGTTGGTTTACTCCTCGGGTGATCTCCGACTAGAGAATTTGAGATACAGTGGGAGGTTTCCAGATTAGAAAAATTGGTAACCATTCTGATCTAGGTTAGAGTGCACGCTGAGTGTTTCTTTTCTCTCTCTCTGGCAGCGACCATTGACCCGACCCTAGACTATGACTCAGTGACCAAGTTGACCGAACCTTCTTAACACTGGCTTTTGGATTGTCAGAGTTGCAGACCTCATTGCCACTCCTACTTTTACCCTTTTCTCCAGGACACCCCGTATTGCTACGAACGTCCACTTCCATTGGACAAAACCATCGTATGGTTATATACGAACTCGAAGGACTTCGAGGATGGTTTCTGGTTCTGGAGAAAACGGATAGGACTATTCAGTTGTCTTTTCTTTTCACCTTCTCTCAGGTTGCGAGTACTCCTTGGCTTAGGAGTAGTACACCTATTACGCAGATTGGATAGTCTTCTTCCAAACCTTAGGCTGGTGCCGAATGGTGGGGAATGAAGAAAATCAATTAGCCTAAACGGTGTGCAGAAGGTATTAAGATTAAGACAAAGCAAGGGATTAGTAGGAGGGCAAAGTAAATTGCGACTGATATTCACGACCAAACCAAGTATTTCTTCGCCAATCCTAAATCACCTTTGTATTTCTCCAGGACACTCCGTATCACTACGAAGATCCACAGTTTATTGGATACTCCATCGTATGGTTATATACGAACTCGAAAGGAACTAGTTTCAGTTCGGGGATGGATTCTGGTTCAGGAGAAATAGGAATAAAGTATATTCAGGTGTCTTTTATCTTCACCTTCTCTCGCGTTGCGAGTGCTCCTAGGATTAGGACAGTACACCCTTTATGCCTTTTGGATAGTCTTCTTCCAAACCATAGGCTGGTGCCGAACGGTAGAGAAGGAAGAAAACCATTTGGCCTAAAGGGGTATGCAGACGGTATTGACTAAAGACATATAAAGGGATTTGGACATGTGGCAAAGAATTATACGGTTATAGTTGTGAATCTGGATAATGGTAGAGGCATTACTAGGAATACCAGGATTCCCAACAGAAACATTTCAATGTTTCAGTTTTACTGTGTAATGTTAAAAGAAAACTGATTTCCCGATTAGACACTTACTCCAGGGTATGTATTTACCAGGTATGATTCTCACATCTGTATGGTTTTACAGATGATGAGTGGGAGTAAGTTATTGGGAATTGGGTGATCATCCTCATTATATCGGGATTCGTTGTAATCGGTGATATTTGAGGAAGTCACCTGGGTTGTTTGCCGGTCGGCAAATATTTGGTTTTGAATATCCGCTGTTGTGCACCAATTTCAAATCGATATATCTGTACGTCTATTTTCATAGAGTGAGATATACCTTTTGATATTATGTCGATGACATTTACCTATATCAGTGGATAGTTAGGTAAGGAGCATTAAACAGCGGTGTAATTCTTCTTAACCATAAGTACAGTTTTCAACCTGCGACGCACAGTGAAAGAGTTGTTAGACTCAGCGGACTTATACAGAGCATTGTATGTTGTCCAGTGTCCATTAGGACAGAGGGGTTGGTCCTCATTCTATATTCTGTTTACTTTTAACTTCTCTAGTTCTTAGACATGTGTTTCGTAGAAACACAGGGTCTAAGTTTTGAGGAGTTATAGGTATTTGAATAGAGTAGAGAACCAGGTGTAGCAAGTATCGGGATTCTTCAAAGTGATCGAAGATGTAGATACTTGTGCATGGTATTCAGTTGATAGTAATGATAAAGAGAAATTGCTTCTCTTTCAGGTTACTCATAATTGGAAGCATTTCTAAGTTGAGTAACGCTGATTGGCCTCTCTCCATTTAGTTGACATGCACTGGAGACAGCTGCATGATTTGAATCTGGTTCAATTAAATCAGTGCCTCTGGTTCTATATTGGATATAGAACAGTTCATATCTTAACGATGTTAAGGTACGGGGAGTTGTCCGGCTTATGCTTAAAACCAGACTCCGGATAACTCAAGGCACGTTTCTGTAATGGCTGTTTGTGGGTTGACCCAGGCTATGACGAGGGTTGACTTTCTACCATCTGGCAGATCAATAGAAATATTGTTCTAGACTCGCCACAGTTTTATTAAAAATGGATTTTTTCAAAAACAGCAGTGGGAGTATGGTAGAACTGGAAGTGATTCCAGAACCGCAAACGATTACTGAAGATTTAATAAGGAACCTAAAGATTCAATCTGATTTGACATTCCATTGGCCACTCCGCAGATAAGGTGGGTAACTTCAGGCACCCGAGAGGTACTCCGGTAGCCTCAAGGACGGTGACAGGGAAGTTCTTGTTTACCCACACTTGCCATTTTTGTTGTTCCAGGCTGCGAGACCCGGCAGGAGGATGAGTATAACGTCGTTCTAAACTAGCTTTAGAAGTGCACGTCTATATGACTCTGGCAGAGGGTTGTCGTAGTCAGTGGGAGCAGCGGAAGCATTGGTGGACTTCATGCTTATGTCTATTTATAGACTAAAGCAGATATAGCGGAGTTAGATCATCTGTTTCTGATGTGACAGTCATGGGTTTGACGTCATCAGAATAGGGGATGGATCTGTTGAGAAGGTAGTAGGAAGTGATATTCCTATACTACGATCGGTTATACTTTGGTCGTCACACAGTGTTTTCTCCACATGGGACTTGGATATTATATCAGACATACTGGTTACTAGACCTATGGTTTTAGATCTAGATTTGGGTGGTTTCCCAATCAGGGTACCTTGACAGCATTCTATGAGTATTTAGAATGGACGACTCCTGGCATGGTAGTGTACCTGCAGGTAATGGAGTCACCCTCTCTAAAGGTGTCTTACAGACTAAAGGGGAGAGGGATACGCATGATTGACAGATCACTTGCTTAGGCAATTGAGTCAATCATGAGATGTCAAGTACCACACCAGATGTTGTTCTTGCAGTAGGTGCAATAAGTTGATATTAATCCAATCCTGGAAAAACAGTCGGAAGCAGTTTTAGAACATAAGTGAATGTTCTAGGGATATGATAACGGCTGCCTCCTTTAGGAGACGGTTATCACTCCAGGCTTCCAAGGTGACATAGACGACAAGGAGGTTGTCAGAGTTATTGTTCTCCCTCTGACGAGGGGCAGTATTTTGGACAGGTGGTCCAAGGTAATACTGAGGGAGGCATGGCGCGGGATACTGATTGTTTTCAGTTGATGATACAGTCTAAGAAGTTTGGATTTGGAGTTCATTTATGAGCTAGGTCCCATCAGACATCCAGACATTCTAAGACAGGTATTGCTCATTTCGGGAGATGGCTTTCTCCGCGAACTTGAGATATAGAGAGACATAGAAAGAAACATCACAGCGGATCCACTCACTGAGGCTTTTCCTCGAACGCAATAGTTTCGCAAACAGGCTTTGTGCGACTGACTAGTAGAGGAGTTGGGTGTTCGGTATCACACGGGCTGTGAGTATGCGACATCGCAATAATTAGCCTTGAGTGCAAGTGGGAGATTGTTGGAGATAGTGCCCTCAGAGTCAATTATTGGATCACAGGCACGTGATTGCAATGATTGAGGGAGGACCTATCCCGGTAGGACAGTCTTACTCAAGATGATAGTATGCTATCTGGTTTATCTTTATCATCGTGTACTGCTTTAGGTGACCTGACATGTCGCTATTACACGTTGATAGAGCCCCTAGGATTCTTGCTTGACTACCAGCAGTATAATGGCGATCATATACGTGGGAGCTGGTAGTCTATAAGCACATCCTTAAAAGGTCCCTAGTCGTAGGAGTTTCGAGACAGGGTATCGATACTCCATTAGTAGACTAGTGTATACAGTCGAGACCCCGACGAGGGGCGGTGGCCGGTCTCACAAGCCACTGGTGTCAGTTGGTTCACCTAAGATGTATACAGGTGCTCATTGGGTTATGAGTACACCGGACAGGACTCGCCGGGAACCTGCTAGTTGGGATTATACCAGACGTCAGATAGCAGTTCCCAGGTGACATGTGTACAGGTTAGTTCATCGACCTGAGATCGTCATTTGTCTCGTATGAGTTCCCACTGTGCTTTGATTACTACCCTACCACGGCTCAAAGGAGTCGTGCAAACAGGTTTTAGTTGGGTACAGTCCCGAGCCACATGGAGGCAGTGAGCGGATCTGCAGGGGTTCGTCTCTCCCGGTATTGGGGGTGAGGTCGCGCTGTGTCTGGGAGAGCCATTACGCAAAGCCCTCGGCCGAGGCAGGAGATTTACTGGTAGGTATTCCAGTAGTATCTCAGGGCGTTCTGGGCTACACTCCGACACGACTTGTACCGCCTTTGGGGGTCTGACTTTTACCAACCCCCTAGGCCCGACATGCGATCCTCATAGACGAACGGACCGGACTGTACGGATATTGTCACTGACAGGCTCAGTAGGGTGTCAGGATGAGTTCGCTCATCGACGTCCCTTTTAGTCAATAGCTGGTGGCCCGTTACGTATTGGCTTATACCTCTGACGTGCTAGTGGTTAAATCCACAGCCATAGTATTGACGAGTCTTTAGAGTCCACCACACTTTCAGTTACTCAAGCTTTCGGGCGAAACGCTGTAGAGGCCGTATGGAGATATGGCAGGGTCCGATCAGATACGTGCGGTATTGCACGGATCGAGATCGGACGGTTTGTACTAGTAGCCGTATAGTTATATGGCAGGGTTTGATCTGATACGTGCGGTATTGCACGGATCAGGATCGAACGGATATTACTAGCCGGCTTTGGTTTAAGCCGGTCCTAGTTTAGTACAGTGTAGATTTTGTCTCATTGCATTTGTATCCGGACGGAATACAGATGCGGGTGTGTATGCACAGTATCGGGGTTTTTCCTGTAATTTATTACGGGACCAGTTTTCTGGAGTTGCCAGTTTGCATTCCGTTCCGGCCGGTTTTCCTTTGTTCTTTCCCGGCCGGACTTTTCCGATGGAGGGGGTTATTTGCAAGTTTGCAAATAACACTTTGTGGAGGGTTTTATTGCAAATAGATTGATTATGATGGCTTCATTATCTTTGCACCATTACTTGCTTTAATGAGGGTATGGTTTTGATGTAAGAAAAAGCATGGTTGATGTTTTCTTGTCTAGGATGTGGTCACCATTCTTGTGCTCCTACACTCACCTCCCTTCATGCTTCATATACTTTCTTTCCTCCACCATTTTATTCTGAGATGATGATAAGTTTTTCATGAGAGGAAAAAGAAAGAGAGAATGAGAAAAAAAAGAAAGAGAGAAGAAGAAAAAGAAAGTGAAAAAGAAAAAGAATGAGAGTGTTCATCTTTGTTATGAGAGGAATTCTTCATCTCCTTCTTCTTCTTGTTTCGGAAAAATGAAAGCACCATTTTTCCTAACCCCATTCCTCTATCATGGCAACTTAACCCCATTGAGACAAAGCGTATTCTACACTACACATTCTACAGCAAATCTTGAGCATGTCGAGTTGCCGGCTTCATGCTCGAGTTGCCTCGGTATTGAGGCGGGAGCCCGTAAAAGACGAAGGCGATGTGGTGCCCTTTCCGGCGAGGAGGCGACGATGTGGAGCCAAGACTTTCCGCGGGAGATCGGAATGATGAAGAGAAGACCGGAGGACTCGGATCACTCGGTATACTTTTCTTCCCATCTCTTGATTGCTAGCATTAGGTTAATGGTAAACGATCCGGGTTATTGTCCGCGGTAGCGCCGGTTTCCGAGTAAGGAAAATTTTTGATTCCGCATTTTGGCCTCGAGTACGAGGCTGGGGCGCTCCCGTGGCGCAACAAACATCCTCTTTGGTAGCATCTTAAGTAGCGATGTATCCTTCCTTTATCGTCTAGTATGTCACGGTATCTAGCTTGGAACTCTTCCAACATACCGTCCTTTTACTGAGGGTAAAGACAATGCCTGTGACTGACACTCAGTCGTCTTTATCACCCTGGAACCTTTCCAGTGATTTTCCCCAGGATCGATTGATACCATCTCACTACAACTAGTGAGTATCATAATATCCATTTAGATCTATCTCATAGATCCAAAATCCAGGATTTAGTAGGTATCATTATGATCCTATATGGAGAATCATTATGATAAGCGGAGATTGACCGAACGTAGCATAGGAAACTCCTTCCCTATCAAGAGTATGTCATCCACGTACTCTACGAGGATCGTCACCATACTCCCTACTACCTTTTTGTTTATACAAGGTTCATCTACCATTTTGATGATGTCAAACTCTTTGACTAACACATCAAAACAGACGTTCCAACTCCGCGATGCCTGCTTTATCCTATAAAACATCTTGCACACGTTTCCGCTACTCCCACTGTCTACGAAGCCCTCTGGCTGTGTACTTATAGACGCTCTCTTCCAAAACATTATTTAGAAAAGCAGTCATGACACCCAACCACCAGATATCGTAGTTATGGTATGTAGCCGTGACAAGTAGGATCTAGATGGACTTAAGCATAGCCACTGGAAAAGGTTTCATCATTATCCACGTCTGGTCGATGACGAAAACCTTTAACAAGTCTAGCTTTGAAAGTCTCAACTTTTCCATATACACCAAGTAATCTTCTCAAGATATACTTGCTCCTGATAGGGATTTAACCCTTCAGATATAGCAACCAAAATCCATACTTTGTTGGTGTATAAGGATTCCATCTCAGATCACTAAGCATCTGATTGTACGAAAGAGTGTGTTTGTAGTTTAACCGCAATCAATAACGGTGTCGCGCGTAGCTAGACCGAGATGAGTACGGGTCGTCCTCTGGGAAACGTGGAACCTTTTACTTTTACTTTAGATGTGTTGAGAAAGAGAGGAGGGATAAATAATTTTATAGAAAGATTTCTAGATCTATGTTAAACAAGAATATAAAATATAGATCTAGATTATTTTAAAGATGTAATTAATATAATAAGAGGGCTTGTAGGGTTCGTTAGGATTTAGTAGTTATGGACGATTAATTAAAAGTTACCCTTTTTATCCATTAATAGATTTAGAACTAGAACGACGGTGATGCGTGTAGATTAGGGTTTCTGGAGGGAAAATGAATCCCACTCTTAACCCTTATCTTGACACGGAACTCCGTTCATTATCTAGGCTTTACCAAAACAATCATTAATCCAATCTCTAATCGTGGTCGGAACTAGCAAAGAATTGCTAGCGCGCCCGATTAGGATGTTAATGATTCTTTTGATAAAGTTCCTAAACTTTATAGGACTTAAAAAGGGTTTAATTATTTTTATCGTCCATTAGCCTACCCTAATCTTACGAACCCTAACAAGCGGAGAATTACTCGCGCATGTTGGGAGAAGAAGATGAAAAGAAAGAGAGGGAAAACATAATATAAAATGCAAAAGAATTAAATAAAATAACTACCTTTATTAATCAACTTGAACAATCTACACTTTGATTCCTTAGAAAATGATTACAAAGACTAGGTTTGCTTCTCGAACTCTTCCGAAGGAGGTAGATGAACAGTTGATGATCAGCCTGGATGCGTGAGCCGTCTTGGACTTCGTGATCTCTTCGGCTTGATGATTTTTCCAAGAGGCTCTCGGTGCTCTTTTATAGTGCAAAACCAGAATCTTTTAGTTGGAAACTTGGTAAAATTCACCAAAGATTTATGCCCCAAAATCTTGTGCTCTGAATCTCTAAAATTGCGGCGGATCCGCGGCCCAAGGGGTGAGATCTCTTGATGAGTTTTCTTGGGCTTGCATCTCGTGACATGTGGCAATCCTAGGCACCTTCAGAATTCATAAATCTTCTCTCGGTTGCTTCCAGACTTGGTCTCCAAGTTTTGGTTCTTAATTTGGCAAGTTTTCTTCAACAAATTGATTTGTTTGATAAATTCTTCATAACAACTTGGAAAATTCTGCACAACAACTTAAATAAGATTTAGTAGACCTAGTTCTACTAGGATTAGGTCAATAATATTATTTGCATACATTTTCCTACCAAATGATAATTAACATATATTAACACATGGAAAATAATGTTTTTACACATAAACCCTCATATGTATAATATATTATAATAAAGTCCTTTTTTAATATGAAAATGGTAGGAAAAATGTAATACAAATGTGCAGTTTTATCAACTGAACAAATACCCCCAAACTTATCTGTGATCGTCCCGAGCAAACTAGTTTATTTAAGAGGAGAAAAAGAAAGGAGAAAACTAAGCACACTTTCGTAGGCATGAGCCCTATCTTAATAGTCATGAAAAAATGTTAGAAATCACATCATCCCTCAATAAAACATCGTCTTTATTCTTCATTCCTACCTTTCATCCAAACATTGATCATATAACCCCACGTGTGTGTAATAGACATCCCTACACTCGGAGAATTCAATTCAAGCTATCATACTCTTGTCCATCTACCTCAGTACTTTTTAACTTGATGAATATTTATGGATTTGCTCACACATTTTCATGCGACCATTAATACTTCTTAAGGTACTAACCGACTGATTACTGACGTGCTTGCTGATTAGGTGATAGTATTTTCCTCGTCTTGCACCACCTAAGGCTTAGCAGTGACTCCCAGACCAGTTGGCCTTAGGGCACTAGGTGAAGAGGCACCCTCGCTATATTTTTTATTGCTGCCTTGGCGATAACAAAACCAGTGTTCATTTTTTTTTCACCATTTTTATATTTTCTTCATTTTTTTTTCATTTCCTTCATACTTTGGCTTTTAGACAAGAGCATTTCAAGGTATCCTCTACTATCCCGAGTTTCAAGACGTGTGTAAGTGCATATAGTAGGGTATCAACATTCAAATGTTTGGCTTCCAGAATAGAAACTATTTTTCAGACTTATTTTTATCCTCAGATTAGTGACTTCCTTCATCTTACTAACCCTTGGGACAACAGCTCATAACTACTTATTACTAGGTCGTTTAAGAAAACTTCTAATTTTCTTGGTTTTCTTAAACTATTCCTATCTTTTGGATGTAATTTTTCACTTTTTACTCTTTTGTTATAAAAGAATTTTTTTTAAAAATTTTTGAAAATGTTGTGCTTATGCAAAATATGATGCAAATTGATGTGTAAATAAGCACAAACCTCCCCCAAACCTGTTTACAGCAGTGTCCTCACTGATGTCATCTGTTATGCTAAAAAACCTGTAGACTTGGGAGGAAATTATTAATGGGGGCAAGAATATATGAAAGTGAAAATCCTCCCCCAAACTTATTTGTGGCTCACAATTTTGTAAAAATCATTTTCTTTCAAGAGCCCAAAATATACCACCCATCCCCCAAACTTGAGTTAAACAATTTTAATCACACGAGGGGGTCAAGGTTATTGGTCAATGCCAAGCTTTGCAAAGACCGAAGGTCAACACCAACCATTCAAAAAATTTATCGATGAAGCACCAAGGTTGGTGGAAGAACATGTCACCTATTGACGTGAAGAAGTGGGGAGGTGACAAGAGGTGTATTGGAAAAGGATTGCGTCTCAATTTGGAGAGACGACACAGTGATAGTAATGATGGATTACTCGCATTATCATGATTGTCCAAAAGAGGGAGTGGAGGTCCAATTTTTTCATCTTGGAATTGACACATCTCAACACCCGTGTCTTGTAAAAATGCGAGTTCATCAGCGAAAATTTCCTCAAAGCTTTCATCGATACCCCGAAGAATAATGTCATCAGGAAAAACAGGGTGATCGTCAGACTCTATAGACAGTTCCTCATCAGCGTTAGATGTTGACTCGGATAACTCGGTGGGAGAGTCTGTATCAAGCAACAACATATGAAAAGAGTCAGAATTATGAGGTTGATCAAATTCGCTGCTGTCGACATCCATTAATTCGACAGAACACACATGAGCATAGGGTTCGGAGGGTTCACTTCCCAACTTGTAAATGTTAAGCTCAATTGACTTCTTTCCAAAGGATAGGGTCATGGAGCCGTTTCTACAATTAATTACTGCGTTGGAAGTGGCCAAAAAGGGTCGACCGAGTATCACCGGGATTTGATTGCGTGGGTTTGCTACAGGTTGTGTATCTATAACGATAAAGTCTACAGGGAATATGAATTCCCCGACTTTGATTAACACATCCTCTAGCTCACCCCTTGGTTGGGTGATAGATCGATCGGCCATCTGAAGAGTGCAATGCGCAGGTTTTAACTCTCCGATCCCTAATTGCTCATAAACAGAATACGAAAGCAAGTTAACACTAGCACCTAAATCGAGTAGAGCACGATTGATATTTTTACCTCCAATGGAAATAAAAATTGTAGGACTTCCGGGGTCCTTTCGTTTCTTGGGTAGTTGTTGTGTAAAAGCAGTGCTCACATTACTCGCAAGGAAAACTTTTTTAGGTACTTGAACTTTTCTCTTCCTAGTGCATAAGTCCTTTAGGATTTTTGCATATGACGGAACTTGTTGAATAGCATCTAGGAGAGGAATGTTTATGTTAACTTGCTTAAAAATTTCCACAATCTTCTCCATTTGTGGACTTATTCTGTTGCCCCTCAACCTGTTTGGATAAGGTGCTTGATCGATAAGTTTTGGGTCCAACGTTTGTGGAGAAGACTGTGGGGATGGATTCGATCCCAAAACTGGAGTGGGAATCGACTTAGATAGATTTGGCGAAATGGGCGAAGGGTTCGAGCCTTGGGGAAAACGGAGAATAGGCTCGGATGAAGGTGGGAGACTGGACGAATTAGGGGAAGAAGAAGAAGCTGGGGTATCATTGGTGTCACTATCATCACACTGCTCACCCACTCGGTCATTCAGCACTTTTCCCGATCTCAACGTGGTAACAGCACTCACATTATAACTTTGTGAGTGGCCAGGATTAGGTATGGGTTGAGATGGGAGTTTCCCTTTCTCTCTCGCACTCATTGCGGCGTTTAACTGTGCGATTTGGTTTTCTATTGATTTGATACTCTCACCATGGGAGGAGGAGTTTTTCGTTAGGGTATCAATAGAAGACCTCATCTCAGCCGAATTTTGCATGGATTGTTTCATGAACATATCCAAAGTTTGTGCAAGTGAGTTGTCAGTACCGGCCACTTGTGGTGTAGAAATGTTGGCCAGATTTTGGAAATTCTGTGACTGAAAGGGGGGCTGATTCTGTGGTTGTGGTTGCTGTGGAGGAGATCTTTGATAATTGCTTTGTTGGTTTTGATTCCAAGCAAAGTTAGGATGATTCCTCCATCCTTGATTGTATGTGGAAGAATAAGGATCGTTTCTAGGTCGCTGCTGAAAAGCAGCATTAGCTTGAAACGATGCATTCATAGGACATTCTTCCGTTAAGTGTGAAGGATCCGAACAGCAACCACAGACGGTCTTAGGAAGCGTGACCTGATTTAGGGAGAATGTTGAGAACTTGTTTTCAATAGCATCGAGTTTCTTCTGAATCGCTGCCATTTCGGCTTTTACTGCGATAGAAACATCGAGCTGGTGAATACCTCCCTTAGTTGAAGGTGGTCTAACGCTTTCCCACTGCAACGTGTGTTCAGCAAGGTCTTCCAGATATTTCCAAGCTTCACCGTCATCTTTAGACATGAAATTGCATTGACACATTGTTTCAAGCATCTGCTTTGTCGCTGAATTAATGCCCTCATATATAATCCGACATAAATCCCATCTTTTTATTCCGTGACGGGGGCATTGGATAAGCAGATCTTTGAAACGTGCAAAGCACTTCCAAAATGGTTCATTGGGAAGCTGGGTGAACTGGTTAATCTCGCTCCTAACATGTGCAGTCTTATGATTTGGGTAAAACTTCTTAAGAAATGCTACGACGAATTCATCCCAATTAGTGATAGAGTGTGCGGCAGTATTATAAAGCCATTTTTCTGCCAAGTTGCACAGTGTGAATGGGAGAAGACGTAAACGCATAGCATCTAAAGTCAATTGTGAAGTACCCATCATTGCGCATACGTTTTCGAATTTGGTGATGAAAACGTACGCGTCTTCCGACTCAAGCCCGTGAAATTTGGGCAGCAGATTGATGTAGTGGGGTTTAATTTCGAAATTATCCCCGTTAGGTGGTGGAAGAGATAGACAAGTAGGAAGAGGACCACGGATAGGATAGCATCTCTTGGAGAGAGATGCGTAGTGGATTCTGCTCACCTGCGGGCGGTGGCAGCGTGGTGTTACAATTAGATGGAGTGCCGTCCATCACGGTCGATGTGGTGTGTGGTAGGGGAAAAGAAGATGAAGAAGTACCGACTTCAGCGTCGATAGCAGGAACGCGGACAAAACGGGCACTAGGATCCCGTGTCCAGCCAAGCATGCACTAAGCGGGTTTAGTGCAAGTGGCAGCGTGTGTGTGATTTAAAATTGGCTTGTTTTGAAAAAGTGGGACTCAAGACAAATCACCCCTAAGATGCACAAGCAACCCTAGAACTAAGGTTACCTAGGTCAGTCTCTAGACCGCTCCTAGACTTCCAAAGGACAAGCCGCATGATCAATCCTCTACCGCCTCCGTACTACCCTTGTAGCCAGATAAGTGCCAGGTAAGTGGGAAGGAACCACGTCGTGGGCCTAATTAAAAACCACTAGCCTTTGTCACACTTGCCTAGGCACTACAAAAGTAATGCGGATAAACGATAGATTACCCACGACCTTCCTCTATCCTTATTGAGCGCGACAGTCCTTAGAGTCTGGTCTAGATATTTTTTAAATTAATGAAGGGTTGATCTATATGCTCGGTTTGTGATTTGTGTGGCTTAGGAAGGGTGATGAAATCCCCACCTAATCTTGATTTGGTCTTTGCCCCTTAGAATCCGTATTAAAATATGCAAAACAAAACCAATCACAAAGCTTTTGCAAAAAGATTTTTTAGCGGCGCGATTTTGCAAAGAATCCTGCAGAAAATAGATTTTATTGGATTTGAGGAGAGAGAGAAGGAGTTGAGAAAGATACCAGAGAAGATTTATTCCCTAATTCCTCCAACTTGCCGCGGTTCCGCCGCAGAATGGGTGCTTTTGCCGCGGTTCCGCCGCGTGGCAGAAGGAACAGTTGATGAAATTTTTTGTATGGCCTTTTGTGCTCCTCTGGATCTCTAAAAATGTTTCTGTTTCCTGTTTCCTCAAGTTTGTGACTCCAGATTTTCTCGCAAAAATTCATGCACAAATCATTAAATATGCAATTTGCAGTTTTGTTTTAATAATGATATGACTCGTCTAAGAATTCAACACAAATAGTAAGAATAAAAAATTACGCACGTATCCCCGGCAACGGCGCCATTTGATTGTACGAAAGAGTGTGTTTGTAGTTTAACCGCAATCAATAACGGTGTCGCGCGTAGCTAGACCGAGATGAGTACGGGTCGTCCTCTGGGAAACGTGGAACCTTTTACTTTTATTTTAGATGTGTTGAGAAAGAGAGGAGGGATAAAGAATTTTATAGAAAGATTTCTAGATCTATGTTAAACAAGAATATAAAATATAGATCTAGATTATTTTAAAGATGTAATTAATATAATAAGAGGGCTTGTAGGGTTCGTTAGGATTTAGTAGTTATGGACGATTAATTAAAAGTTACCCTTTTTATCCATTAATAGATTTAGAACTAGAACGACGGTGATGCGTGTAGATTAGGGTTTTTGGAGGGAAAAGGAATCCCACTCTTAACCCTTATCTTGACACGGAACTCCGTTCATTATCTAGCCTTTACCAAAACAATCATTAATCCAATCTCTAATCGTGGTCGGAACTAGCAAAGAATTGCTAGCGCGCCCGATTAGGATGTTAATGATTCTTTTGATAATGTTCCTAAACTTTATAGGACTTAAAAAGGGTTTAATTATTTTCATCGTCCATTAGCCTACCCTAATCTTACGAACCCTAACAAGCGGAGAATTACTCGCGTATGTTGGGAGAAGAAGATGAAAAGAAAGAGAGGGAAAACATAATATAAAATGCAAAAGAATTAAATAAAATAACTACCTTTATTAATCAACTTGAACAATCTACACTTTGATTCCTTAGAAAATGATTACAAAGACTAGGTTTGCTTCTCGAACTCTTCCGAAGGAGGTAGATGAACAGTTGATGATCAGCCTGGATGCGTGAGCCGTCTTGGACTTCGTGATCTCTTCGGCTTGATGATTTTTCCAAGAGGCTCTCGGTGCTCTTTTATAGTGCAAAGCCAGAATCTTTTAGTTGGAAACTTGGTAAAATTCACCAAAGATTTATGCCCCAAAATCTTGTGCTCTGAATCTCTAAAATTGCGGCGGATCCGCGGCCCAAGGGGTGAGATCTCTTGATGAGTTTTCTTGGGCTTGCATCTCGTGACATGTGGCAATCCTAGGCACCTTCAGAATTCATAAATCTTCTCTCGGTTGCTTCCAGACTTGGTCTCCAAGTTTTGGTTCTTAATTTGGCAAGTTTTCTTCAACAAATTGATTTGTTTGATAAATTCTTCATAACAACTTGGAAAATTCTGCACAACAACTTAAATAAGATTTAGTAGACCTAGTTCTACTAGGATTAGGTCAATAATATTATTTGCATACATTTTCCTACCAAATGATAATTAACATATATTAACACATGGAAAATAATGTTTTTACACATAAACCCTCATATGTATAATATATTATAATAAAGTCCTTTTTTAATATGAAAATGGTAGGAAAAATGTAATACAAATGTGCAGTTTTATCAACTGAACAACATCCAACCATTCTTACAGAGTCCCACTCCTGATGGCCAGCTCGAAACTAGTTGGGTCATCATCTCATGATGCAATCCTCGCTCCCACTGTTATAGAGAAACCGAAGTATCTCTCAGGTGGGTGAGGAACCCTACTAGATCGGCGGAGAGGCTGAGGTTCGTTGGAATCTACTGAATCCTTTGGTTCTATCAAATCATTAGCTGCAGTTTGTATGGCTGGAACATTTCCAGACCTTGCCTCGAGCTTGTCCGGATTTTGCTTTTAGACATAGGCCGGACAACCCCAAATCTTAACTAGCTTAAGACATAGGCTCTTCCCTTTCCATATCACATATGAAGTGGTCGGTAACTGATTTGATTCGAACCTATTCAATAGGTATGCAGCTTCTCAAGTGCATAACCCCCTAAAAGGAAACAGGTAACTCAGTAGTACTCATCATGGAGCACACTATATCATATAGGGTGTGATTGCTCCGCCCCGATATACCATCGTGCTATGGTGTATACGGAGGAGTAATGCTGAGAGAGTCCTTTAGAATAGACCAGGATTTCCGTGCTCAAGTATTCTCCTCCTCGATCACATCAAAGGACATAATACTTATACCCGTATTTTGGTTCTCTACTTCTCGCTTATATTCTGTGAATATCTCAAAAGGTCCAGACTCATGTTTCAACAAGAACATATGACTGAATCTTGAGAGATTATCAGAGAACGTAATGAAGTATAAAAAACCAGTCCTGGCATATGTAGACAGGGGACCTTACATACATCAACATGTATCATCCCAAGAGTTTACTAACTCTTTCTCTGTTTCCAATAAACAGGGCTATGGTCATCTTATCTCCGTGACATGACTGGCAAGTTTCATAAGATGTAAATTCAAACTGATTTAAATATGCATCTTTATGTAACTTCAGCTAGTCGGGTCACATTGATCTGACCTAGTCTACAATACCTCAAGAAGAATTCGTTCATTTTTGAACTCTTCCTCTTGTGTGTGATCCGTATACTAAGAACTGTAGTTTGATTTAGAACATCAATGCTTTTAGATAACGTGCCTGAACCGATCAACTTTTGATATAGGAAATGTTCAAAACATTATCCAACAATACAAAATTTTATCATTTCTTTACTAATAAAGAGACTGATATGATTTTGTATATCAGGTTCGGTATCTAATAACATTCGTTCAGAATCAATGTATTGATAATACAGGGTGACAGTGACCAACATACTTGGCTGCAACACTTACCCCGTTTTCTGCCTCATGAAACTTATCACCCGTTCTCAGTTCTCTACCTTTCTGTAGCCCTATGTAACAGATTACATATCTGGGATCCTGATCTGGTATCACATACCCAGGACGTAGAGGATACAGAGAAACAGTTCTTTGTAATGAACACACCCGAAGATGATGCATCAGCATGCACTCTCTTCGTTTGGGCGGCACGGGAAATCTGGTATTCCCCAATTTCCTGCTCTGTCTTATAACAATTATAAGGTGGAGCGGGACCAACGTTCTCCAGCTCAGTATAACAAGCGGGTTCGGTCAATAATCCGTATTATTATCTTGATTAAGGCGTGATATGGTCGCTACCAGGAGAGAGAGAAGAAAACACTCAGCGTGCGCTCTTGCAAGAATAGATTGGTTATTATTTTATCTAATCAGGATGGCTCCCACTGCTTTTTATCAAATCTTCCTTCAAACCCTAAAAGGAAAGACTAGCCGGGATTAATTACACACTACAAGTTCGCCAATCTTTCAGTCAGGCCAGTGTCGGTACTTTGAGGGAGGTCCCCCGTGCTTTCGCACGAACCTAATTAATGTAAACCTCGTTTTCCCAGAGGCGTAACCCCGTTGATACCTTTCTAGACACCTAATTGATCGGCTAATTGTAATGTATAAAACTCTCCCAGGAGTAACTCTTACTCCCAGCGGGTATCGGGATCCAACTATCTCATAGAAGGTATGCAATCTCATTGCAAATTTCAACACTTGAAATTCCCGATAATTTTGCCCTTAGCACCCTATGACCTTGACGGAGGTCAACAAACCATAGGCTACTAGTCAAGTTCAACCCGTCATTTCTTGATCGAATTAAACCCACCCGCACGACCCTTGACGGAGGTCAACAAGGCCGCATGACTACCCTAATCCAATCTGCATCATATGCATAAGCAGATAAATACTAGTTAGCTACCGCACACTACGCCTTGACGGAGGTCAACAAACGTAGCACGAATACTAAGTAGGACTTATCTGAAATGACGGAGGGCTACGACAGGTTTTTCTGAAAACCTATTGCATAATGAACTTGATATCGTTGCATAATCAAATGATTTTAAAATGGAGTGTCTTTGAGGCTTTTCTAGTTTTGCTAAAGGAGTCACTCCCGGTGAAGGGATCGTCGGTCATTTCCTCGTCGAATGAGGTGCGGGATATATCATATATATCACAGTGCAAAGCAAAAACTCTTAAAAGCAATCAAAAGACAAACCGAGTGTGTAGCATCTGCCAGTTATTGCTAAAGGAGTCACTCCCGGTGAAGGGATCTCGGTCCTTTCCTCATCGAATAAGGTGCAGGATGTTCTACAAGGAACACCGCGATGCAAAGCAAGAACTGTAGCTATCTGTTTTATTTTTGAAATTCGATTCTACAACATTTTAGGTTTCTTTTATTTCATTAATCATATTAATGAAGTCCCATCATTTAAGTACCTAAACATCACAGATAAATACGACGTACACTTATGCCATCCGCATTCGCCTCGATGTCCCCTCGTGCACCGTTAGGTTAGGTAACTAACGGCAGAGCGGGGCAGGGCTAGCGCGGGTGTAAAACATAAGTAACGCCTATATTATATATCATATATACTATATACTGTATCTATCATAGAACATCACATGATCACATCATAGATATCGCAGCAGAAGAAACATATGAAATATTGGATATACTAGGACGTCCGTGTTTTCAATACGAGCCAGTATAAAACACGGATTCCACGGTCGCGATGAATAGCCAAACCCACACCCCTAGACCCCTACGAGAGCGGCAAGCAACCCTACCAATTCTGGAGTTAGGAGACCCGGACTCGACTCCTCGAGTTGGTCTCCCACTGGACTCCAGAACCCGGTTACTTGTGCCCTCCTCCTTGGGTCTATCCTAGTGCGGAAAAGTAAATAATATACAAAGGGTGACATCTTCCGCAACCTGGAAGTGCCCCAATAAAAGAATATTACATACAAGTTTTTACATGAATGAAAATGAAAACACTCATCTCACATAAAACCCCCCGGCTATTCAAACACGACAATCCAATATAACATATCCAGCAACACATAACATCACATGTCATCAACGTAAGTAAATATGCGCATCCCAATTGTCGTTGACATATAGCAACGAAATCGGCGATATCACATATTACACTTACGGTCACAGAAAAGAAAGTGTAAAACTACAACAGTTGGAATCCGCAACCTGCATAGGCATCCCATGCCTAATCAAATGAATTCCTTAGACATCGCATGCCTAACATTTATAAACCCCGCATTTTAGTCTCAAAATCGAAAACACTTTTCAATATAAAGTCGGGTAATTCAACAAGATTCCCGACATCCTGATCGAATGCTCGTCGCAAACTTCAGTAGACGGCCGCACCCCCGACGCCGTCGACGAAGTGCACCAAGGCGGAACACCGCTACCGCGAGCACCCGAACGGATGCTTTCGGCAACGGGGTTCTCCTACAGTCACTTGGTCGGGGCTATGGAGCGAGGCTGTTTATTAAGTTTACCCGGCGAGTATCCGCGTACGCTACTTGATTGCGATGGACTTTTGATCACATCAAAATTCCGTGGCAACCGATCAAGTGAGAATAAACTGCTATGTTTATAACATTCATTCAGTTATCTCATAACTGCTTGTGAATTCCAATTATTGTATCACATTCCAGATAATTAGAAAATGTTAAACTTTCCGATCGAACATTCAAACACCCAATTTTTCCCAATACAGATCAACACATGAAACAAGTCTAAAAACATTCAGTTCGTGCCTCAGTACCAACGGTCCAGCCGTAGAAGGGTCAAGCCAATGCCTCACATGTGGCACGTCGTACTGCCCCAAACCCGAAGGTTCAAAGAGCAGTTCAAGACGGTCACATAATCGAGTTAAGGTTTGTTGTCTTCTAGAGGGACCATCGCGTTACTTGCACTACTTAGAACGTCGTTAAACTACGGAAAGATCCAACACTTGGAAATTTCCCGATAGGGGAAAAAGTGGATATTTATATCCGGTCGAACTTTTTAACATGTTCAAAAATTTACCCGGAAAAACACATAGACAAAACTTGATAATCCGATCGAATCTTCGATTCCCAATGCAACCCCAGAACACTCAACTGTAGAGTCACAATAAAAATCCCAGAAAATATAGCATTCAATTATATGAATTACTGTGCAGAAATCATTGGTCAAAGGGACAGTACGGCCGCGGAACCGCCGCACATGCCCAGCTTGAGCCGCGGTTCCGCGGTGGATTTATCGAATTGGACCCTCGTTTTTCACAGTAATTCAAATAAGACCCTGCTTATTTTTCTGCATATTTTTAATTGACAAAAATCCAAATTTTCAGAAAATTTCCAGAGAGCATGAAAAATATAGGGTTTCGGGTTCGATCGGGTTTCAAACATCGTCTAAGCATCGCCTAAGGCTCTAGCTAGGCTCTGATACCACTGTAGGGTTCCTAGGCACACTAATGAGGTCTCACAAGGCATCAACCATGCCAATTTGAAATTTTACAAGTGCCGAGAAACTCTAATACGGATCGTTAACTAGAATTTTAAGCGAAACAAGCAACTAGTTAACAATTTAACTAAGTGAACGGAAATACAACCTTTGTAGATCCGGTCCTCCACTCCATAGCTCCGCAATGAAGTCTCCTCGCTGTCCAAATCGAATCCGGGGCTCTAGCGTCAGTTTCATCGGAAAAATGGACGGGCTAGATCGTCGACTACGATGCCGAAGATGATCTACGTCGAGGCAACACAAGATCAAGCTCCCACTTCACCAAGTCATGAAACTTGTGAAGAAAACACCCTATACTACTTGGCAAGAGGTAGAGGATGAAGAAATAGGAGGTGGGTTCATTTTAGAATTGGATTTCTCACTCTTTTCATCAAGTTGCCATTGATGGAGGCAAGGTTTTCTTCATGTGAAGAAGAAGAAGAAGATGAAATATATTATGATAAGTCTTTTTTTAAATAGAAAAGAAAATCAATACTTATCATAATACAACCATGGTCAAGTGTAGAGAATCAACTAGGGTTAAGTGGAGTAGTTAGGGTTAAGCATGAGACAAAATGGTCACTTAGTCAAAGCTTCATGAAGCTTCAAGATGCAAACAAAAAAAGCCACCATTTTCTCTTTATGCCATATATTTTCCAAAAAGAATAAATAAATAAATAAATGAATAAGAAAACAAAACCCTAACCATTCATATAACCATGGTTCAATCTTTACACAAACCCAAGTTAGCATGCATCATCAAACATGATACAAACTTGTGCACAAAAATATATCACATATACAATGTGCACAAACAAGTGAGAAAAACCATTTAAAGTGAACCAATACTAGTTAATGCAAAGTAATATATCAAATATATAATTATGCATTAAATCATTAAATCAACACTTGATTTAACGATCCGGTCATATCGCATATAACCGACTAATATACAATGTATCGATTTATCGAATCAATCCTTGATTCGATAACTAGCTTATATCGCATACAACCAAACGATACATTCATCGCGAGAATAGAATACGGTATCACATACACGCATTATTCTCGGTCCCGCGCATATCTCATATGCGCTCCTATTTCGTTTCGCTTGAGCCAGGAAACCTCTGTGTAGGACTCTAAAGACTCGTCAATACGCCGGCAGCAGATGATGATCATATCAAACACCCACAAGCCGCAAGCGGTCTGCTAAACGTAACGGCCACCCGGGTATTGAGCGATGAGAAGATCGACGAGCAAGCCCGCTCACACTCCTGTGAATCCAACCAGTAACACTTACCGTACAGTCCGGTCTGATCGTCTGATATGTCGCATATCTTTCCTAGGGGTGGTAAACGTCAGACCCCAATAGCTCGATAAGTCGTGTCGATATGAGGTCTATAACAATTCGAGAAACTACTGGTAACACTTACCAGTAAATCTCAGCAACCCTGGCTAGGGATTTCCGGTTATAGCCAATCGAACACAGCGCAACATCAACCCCCTATACCGGGAGAGACGAATCCCCTCCTATCGCTCATTGCCTCCATGTGATTCGGGACTGTACCCAAAAACCACCGTTTTGCACGCCCTCTTGGACGTGGTAAGGTGGAAATCAAAGCACAGTGGGAACCACACAAGACTCTATGACGATCTCGGGTCAACAGACTACTATGTACCAGTGTCACCAGAGAACAGCCATCTGACGTAAGGTATAATACCATCTGGGAGTTCTCAGCGAGTCCGTCCAGTATACCCAATCTCTACTGAGCACCCGTATATCATCTCTGATGTCAAACACCAATGGATATGGGATCATCCATCGCCCATCTATATGGGTCGAGAAGGTATACGCTAGTCTACTCTGGTATATCGATGCCCCGTCTCGATACACCCACGACTAGGGACCTTGAAGGATGTACTTATGGACTACCATGTCCCCACTAGTATGATCCGCATCATAGTCCAGGTAGTCAAGTACACATCCTAAGGGCTTTACCAACATGTAACAGAGAGACAATCATTGTACACGTTAAGGTAAAGAGTAACCAGATAGCATACTATCATGTCGAGCAAGAAAGTCCTCCCTATATATGTCCCAGCATCCACTACAATATACATCCAATGTACAGTAATGGCCTCTTGGGCATACTTATAACTAACAGTTCGGCAGTGCCTACTAACCCTACCGTGGTATCAGAGCCAAGCTAGAGGTTTAGGCGAGATCTAGACGGAGTTTAAAGTCCGGTCGAACCCCGAAACCCTAGTTTTTACCCCTTTCTGGAAATTTTCTAAAATTGTGATTTTTTCTATATTAAAAATACTCAAAAAATTCAGCAGGGAAATACAAGAGTTACTGTGAAACACATGCCCCAAATACCACTAAAGCGCCGCGGAACCGCGGCCGTACCATGGCTTTGGCGGCGGTTCCGCGGCCAAATAGTAGACTTATTTTTCACTGTTTGCACAGTAACCTCCGTATGTGTTTCCTAATTCTTCTGGGAATTTTTAATTCTACTCAAGTGTTGAGTTTTCTGGGTTGTATTGGGAACTCGTTGATTCGATCGGATAATTTAACTTTTTTTAGTTTGTCCGGGTAATTTTTAGAACGTGTTAAAAAGTTCGAACGGATATCAATAACTCACTTTTTCCCGACTCGGAAAATTTTCAAAAGTTGGATTTTTCCGTTGTTTAAGAACGTTCTAAGTCGTGCAAGTAACGTGGTGGACCCTCTAGAAGACAACAAACATTAACTCGATTATGTGACCGTCTTGAACTGCCTCTAAACCTTAGGGTTTGTGGCAGTACGGCGTGCCACATGTGAGACGTTGGCTTGACCCTTCTACGGCTGGACCATTGGTACTGTGGCATGTTATGGATGTTTTTAAACTAATTTCAAGTGTTGAGAACTATTTGGGAAATCTTGGGTGTTTGTTTATTCGATCGGAAAGTTTAACATTGTCTATTTATCTGGAATGTGATACAATAATTGGAATCCACAAGTAGTTATGAGATAACTAATTTGAATGTTGTAAATCTAGCAGTTCAGTCTCATTTGATCGGTTGCCACGAATTTTGTTGTGATCAAAAGTCCGTCGCAATCACATAGCGTACGCGGATACTCGCCGGGTAAACTTAATAGATAGCCACGCCCCATAGCCCCGACCAAGTGACTGTAGGAGAACCCCGTCGCCAAAAGCATCCGTTCGGGTGCTCGCGGAAGCGGTGTTCCGCCTTAGTGCACTTCGTCGACGGCATCTGGGGGTGCGGCCGTCTACTAAAGTTTGCGACGAGCATTCAATCAGAATGTCGGGAATCTTGTTGAATTGCCCGACTTGATATTGAAAAGTGTTTTCGAGATCGAGACTAAAATGCGGGGTTTATAATTGTTAGGCATGCGATGTCTAAGGAATTCATTTGGTTAGGCATGCGATGTCTAAGGTGGTTGCGAATTCCAACTGTTGTAGTTTTACATTTTTTTTCTGTGAACGTAAGTGTAATATGTGGTGGATCACCGGTTTCGTTGCTATACATCAACGACAATTGGGATACGTATATTTACTTACGTTGATGATATGTGATATTATGTGTTGCTGTGATATGTTATACTGGATCGTCGTGTTCTGAATAGCCGGGGGTTTTATGTGAGATGAGGTTTTTCTTTTTCATTCATGTAAAATTCATATGTATGTAATATTCTTTTATTGGGGCACTTCCGGGCTGAGGATGATGTCACCATTGTATATTATTTACTTTTCCGCATTAGGTAGACCCAAGGCGGGGAGCACAAGTAACCAAGTTCTAGGGTCCAGTGGGAGACCATCTCAAGGAGTCGAGAGCGGGTCTCCTAACCCTAGAATTGGCAGTGTTGCTTGCCGCTCTCGTAGGGGTCTAGGGATGTGGGTTTGTCTATTCATCACGACCGTAGAATCCGTGTTTTATACAGGCTCGTATTAAAACACGGACCTCCTAATATATCCAATATTTCATATATGTTCTTCTGCTGCAATGTTTTGTGATGAGATCATATTACTGCCTGAGATGAATGTTTATATTATATATATGAGATATATGTTATATTGCAGATTTCGTTTCAAATGTATTGCTTGTGAAGCATAATAAAATGGGACTTCATTAATGAGATTAATGAAATAAAAGAAACCTAAAGATGTTGTAGAAACTTGTTTAAAAACTAGTAGCTCTAGTTCTTGCTTTGCATAACGGTGTTCCTTGTAGAACATCCAGCACCTTATTCGATAAGGAAAGAGCCGAGATCCCTTCACCGGGAGTGACCTCTTTAGCGAAACTAGCAGATACTACACACTCGGTTTGTCTTTTGATTGCTTCTATAGTTCTTGCTTTGCACAGCGGTATATATGATATACCCTGCACCTTATTCGATGAGGAAAGAGCCGATGATCCCTTCACCGGGAGTGACCTCTTTAGCAAAACTAGAAAAGGCCTCAAAAACATTCTATTTAAAATCACTCGATTCTACAACGATATCAAGTTCATTACACAAAGGGTTTTCTTAAAAACCTGTCGTAGCCCTCCGTCATTTCAGATAAGTACTAGTTAGTATTCGTGCTACGTTTGTTGACTATGTTAAGGCGTAGTGTGCGGTAGCTGATTAGTGCTTATCTGTATAAGCATATGATGCGATTGGATTAGGGTAGTCGTGGGACTTTGTTGACTGTGTTAAGGGTCGTGCGGGTGGGTTTAATTCAATCGGGAAATGACGGGTTGAACTTGACTAGCACTTATGATTTGTTGACTATGTTAAGGTCATATAGCTGCTAGGGGTAAAATATTATTGGGAATTTCAAGTGTTGAAATTTGCAATGAGATTGCATACCTTCTATAAGATAGTTGGATCCCGATACCCGCTGCGAGTAAGAGTTACTCCTGGGAGAGTTTTACACATTATAATTAGTCGATCAAGTAGGTGTCTAGAAAGGTGTTAACGGGGTTACGCCCCTGGAAAAACGAGGTTTATTTTAATTAGGTCCGTGCGAAAGCACGGGGAACCTCACTCAAAGTACCGACACTGGCCTGGCTGAAAGATTGGCGAACTTGTAGGGTGTAATTAATCCCGGCTAGTCTTTCCTTTTAGGGTTTGAAGGAAGATTTGACTAAAACAGTGGGAGACATCCTGATTAGATATATTAGATAACCAATCTAATCTTGCAAGAGCATACGCTGAGTGTTTTCTTCTCTCTCTCTCCAGGTAGCGACCATATCACGCTTTAATCAAGATAATAATACGGATGTATTGACCAAACCCGCTTGTTATACTGCGCTAGGGAACGTTGGTCCCGCTCCAACTTATAATTGTTATAAGACAGAGCAGGAAATAGGGGATTACCAAAATTCCCGTGCCATCCAAACGAAGAAAGTACATGTTGATGCATCTTCTTCGGGTGTGTTTATTACACAAAACTGTTTCTCAATATCCTTTACGTCCTGGGTATGTGATACCGGATCAGGATCCCGCAAATGTAATCTGTTACATGGGCTACTGACAGGTAGAGAACTGAGAACGGGTGATAAGTTTCAAGAGTTGAAAATGATGCAAGTGTTGAGCCAAGTCTGTTGGCAGTTATCACCCTGTATTATTAGAATACATTGATTCTGAATAAATGTTATTAGATACCGAACCTGATTTACAATATCATATCAGTCTCTTTATTAGTAAAGAAGGATATAATTTTGTATTGTTGGATAATGTTTTGAACATTTCCTATATCAAGAGTTGATCGTTCAGGCACGTTATCTAAAAGCATAGACGTTCTAAATCAAACTACAGTTCTTAGTATATAGAACACACACAAGAGGAAGAGTTCAGAAATGAACGAATCCTTCTTGAGGCATTGTAGACTAGGTCATATCAATGCGACCCGACTAGCTGAAGTTACATCTAGATGCATATTTAAATTAGTTTGAATTTACATCTTGTGAAACTTGTCGGTCATGTCACAGAGATAAGATGACCACAGCTCCGTTTATTGGAAACAGAGAAAGAGTTAGTGAACTCTTGGGATTGATACATGCTGATGAATGAAAATCCCCTGTCTACACATGCCAGGATCGGTTCTTTGTAGTTCATTATATTCACTGATGATCTCTCAAGATTCAGACATATGTTCCTGATGAAACACAAGTCCGAAACTTTTGAGATAATCACAGAATATAAGTTAGAAGTAGATAACCAAAAACTGGGTATAAGTATTATGTCCTTTTGATGTGATCAAGGGGGAGAATACTTTAGCACGGGATTCCTGGACTTTTCTAAAGGGGAATGAGATTCTCTCTCAGCATTATTCCTCCGAATACACCAGAGCACGTCGGTATATCAGGGCGGAGCAATAGCACCCTATGTGATATGTTGTGCTCTATGATGAGTACTACTGAGTTTCCTATTTCCTTTTGGGAGTTATGCACTTGAGAAGCTGTATACCTATTGAATAGGGTTCTAATCAAATCAGTTGCCTACCACTTCATATGTGATATGAAAGGGAAGAGCCCATATCTTAAGTTTGTTAAGATTTGGGGTTGTCCGGCCTATGTCTAAAAGCAAAATCCGGACAAGCTCGAGGCAAAGTCAGTTCTGTAGAAGTTTGTTGGATATCCCAAGCATTTGCAAGGGAATATCTTCTACCTAACCGATGAACAAAAGATGTTTTGTTTCTCAACATGCCACCTTTGTGAAAGGGAATTTCTTGTGAAGAAATTATTGGTCATGAGGTAGAACTGGAAAGAGTTCCAGCTATACAAACTGTAGCTGATGATTTGGTAGAACCAAAGGATTCAATAGTTTCCAACGAACCTCAGCCTCTCCGCCGATCTAGTAGGTTCCTCACCCACCTGAGAGATACTTCGGTTTTCTTTATGACAGTGGGAGCGAGGATTGCATCATGAGATGATGACCCAACTAGTTTCGAGCTGGCCATCAGGAGTGTGACTCTGTAAGAATGGCTGGATGCTTAGCGATCTGAGATGGAATCCTTATACACCAACAAAGTATGGACTTTGGTTTCTTTATCTGAAGGGTTAAATCCCCATCAGGAGCAAGTATATCTTGAGAAGATTACTTGGTGTACATGGAAAAGTTGAGACTTTCAAAGCTATGCTTAAGTCCATCCAGATCCTACTTGCCATGGCTACATACCATGACTATGATATCTGGTGGTTGGGTGTCATGACTGCTTTTCTAAACACGATTTCGAAGAGAGCGTCTATAAGTATACAGCCAGAGGGCTTCGTAGATAGTGGGAGCAGCGGAAACGTGTGCAAGATGTTTTATGTGATAAATCAGGCATCGCGGAGTTGGAACGTCTGTTTCGATGTGGTAGTCAAAGAGTTTGACTTCATCAAAATGGTAGATGAACCTTGTATATACAAAAGGGTAGTAGGGAGTATGGTGGTGATCCTCGTAGAGTACGTAGATGACATACTTTTGATAGGGAAGGAGTTTCCTATGCTACGCTCAGTCAATCTCCACTTATCACAAGGATTCTCCATATAGGATCAAAGTGATACCTCCTAAATCCTAGGTTTTATATCTATGAGATAGATCTAAATGGATGTTGGATTCTCACTAGGTGTAGTGAGATGGTATCAATCGATCCTGGGGAAAATCACTGGAAAAATTCCAGGTGATAAGGTCGACTGAATGTCAGTCGCAGGCATTATCTTTACCCTCAATGGAGGAACGGTATGTTGGAAGAGTTCCAAGATAGATACCGTGACTTACTAGACGATTAAAGGAAAGATACATCATTACCAAGGATGCTACCAAAGAGGCAGTCTGGATATATATAAGTTCATGAGATGAACTTCGTTCCTACCATTGTGCGACAATGGAGTTGTAGCTTATGCCAAGGAACCCCCGTCCCATCAGAAATCCAGATATAATTCTTAGGCAGTATCACCTGATCATGGAGATGGTTGATCTCCAGGGAGATCGAGGTTAGGAGAGTAGACACAGAGGACAACAGCGCGAATCCACTCACAAAGGCCTATTTCCCAGTAGAGACTTTTATGGGATGGTTGAGTATGGGATACTTCAACCACAGCTGATTGTTGGGTATGAGATACTATAACAGATGGCCCTAGTGCAAGTGGGAGATTGTTAGTGATATGTATGCCCTAGAGGCCATTACTGTGCATGTGATGTATATTGTAGTAGATGCTTGGACATATATATGGAGGACTTTCTTGCTCGACATGATAATATGCTATCTGGTTGCTCTTTATCTTAACATGTACTCTGATAGTCTCTATGTTACATGTTGATAAAGCCCTTAGGATATGTACTCGACTACTGGGACTATGATGAGATCATACTAGTGGGGCCACGGTAGTCGACGAGTACATCCTATAACTGTTCCTAGTCGAGGGTATATCGAGACAGGGCATCGATACACCAGAGTAGACTAGCGTATACGTATCTTGACCCATATGATGGGCGATGGATGATCTCTTATCCATCGGTGTTTGACATCAAGGATGGTGTACGGGTGTTCAGTGGAGACTGGGTACACTGGAAGGACTCGCCGAGAACTCCCAGATAGTATTATACCTCACGTCAGATGGCAGTTCTCTGGTGACACTGGTACAGGTTAGTCTGTAGACCCGAGATCGTCATAGAGTCTTGTGTGATTCCTACTGTGCTTTGATTTCCATCATACCATGTCCAACAGGGCATGCAAAAAGGTGGCTTTTGGGTACAGTCCCGAATCACACGGAGGAAATGAGCGATAGGAGGGGTTTCGTCTCTCCCGGTATAGGGAGTTGATGTTACGCTGTGTTCGATTGGCTATAACTGGAAATCCCTGGCCAGGGTTGTTGAGATTTACTGGTAAGTGTTATCAGTAGTTTCTCGAACTGTTATAGACCTTATATCGACATGACTTATCAAGCTATTGGGGTCTGACGTTTACCACCCCTAGACGAGATATGCGACATATCAGACGAAGAGACCGGACTGTACGGGAGTGTTACTGATTGGATTCACAGGAGAATGTACAGGCTTGCTTGTTGATCTTCTGATCGCTCAATACCTGGGTAGCTGTTACGATTAGCTGACCTCTTGCAGCTTGTGGGTGTTTGATATGATCATCACCTACTGCCGGCGTATTGACGATTCTTTAGAGTCCTACACAGAGGTTTCCTGGCTCAGGTAAAATGGAGTAGGAGCACATATATGATATGTGCGGGACCGAGAATAATACGAGTATGTGATACTGTATTCTATTCTCGCGATATGAGATATCGGCCGGGTATATGTGATATAGCCGGGTCATCGGATCAAGTGTTGATTCGATGAAATGGTACATGTTATATTAGTCGGTTATATGTATTATAGCCGGGTTATCGGATAAAGTGTTGATTCAATAATTTAATGTATATTATATATGAGATATATTACATTGCATTAACTAATATAAGCTCGCTTTAATGATTCATTTTCTCAAGAGATAATACATTGATATATATGCGATATATGTTAATTGTATTATTTTCTTTTGTTACAAAATATATTGTATATGTGATATATAATATTGTAACATGTTAGGGTTACAAATTTAACAATGGTTTAGTGTTTAAACTTGGTTAGGGTTTGGATTAAGGTTAGCTTTTGCATGAAGCTTTCATGAAGCTTCATGAAGCTTTGACTTTGTCTTTGGCTTGAGATATTATGTTAACCCAATCCAAACCATTAACACTAGTTGATTCTCTACAAGGGTTAACTCCTTCATACTTAACCCTTGGTTAAATTTGTAACCACTACAATAATTCATTATTCATCACAAAAGGATTGGGCTCTTCTTCTTGCTTCTTCTTCTTGGTTGAAAAAGCTTCACTAGCTTTTTCAATGGTGATGTTTATATGTGAGACTATGAAAACAAAATTCCTACTTCATCATCCTCATCTATTCTAGCCACTTAGATTAGGATGTTTGCTTTGCTAATACTTGATTAGTCTAGCAAGAGCTTGGGTTTGAGATTCTTCAAGGTAGATCATCTTAGATTAGTGAAGTCTTCAAGCAAGGTGCATCATTCTCTTCATGGAGGCTCTCGAGAGTCGGGAACATGATGATCACAGTGAAGGGACCTCAACACGGAGCTTATGAAGTGAAGGACCGGATCTACAAAGGTTGTAATCCTTCTCACTTAGTGTTAAAGTGTTTAACATGCTTGTTTTCTCCTAAACTCTAGTATAAAGATCTTGTTAAGGGTTGTTCGGCACGGCTAAATTTTAAATCGGGCATGGTTGATGCCTCGTAGACCCTTGTGGCAGTGCTTAGTAACCCTACAGTGGTATTAGAGCCAAGCTAGAGCTTTAGATGAAGTCTAGACGAAATTTAAAGTCCGATCGAACCCCGAAACCCTATTTTTTACCCCTTTCTGGAAATTTTCTAAAATTGTGATTTTTCTGTTTTAAAAATGCTCAAAAAAATCAGCAGGGAAATACAAGAGTTACTGTGAAACACGTGCCCCAAATACCACTAAAGCGCCGCGGAACCGCGGCCGTACCATGGCTTTGGCGTCTGTTCCACGGCCAAATAGTAGACTTATTTTTCACTGTTTGCACAGTAACCTCCATATGTGTTTCCTGGTTCTTCTGGGAATTTTTAATTCTACTCAAGTGTTGAGTTTTCTGGGTTGTATTGAGGACTCGTTGGTTCGATCGGATAATTTAACTTTTTTTAGTTTGTCCGGGTAATTTTTAGAACGTGTTAAAAAGTTCGAACGGATATCAATAACTCACTTTTTCCCGACACGGAAAATTTTCAAAAGTTGGATTTTTCCGTTGTTTAAGAACGTTCTAAGTCGTGCAAGTAACGCGGTGGACCCTCTAGAAGACAACAAACCTTAACTCGATTATGTGACCGTCTTGAACTGGCTCTAAACCTTAGGGTTTGTGGCAGTACGGCGTGCCACATGTGAGGCAATGGCTTGACCCTTCTACGGCTGGACCATTGGTACTGTGGTATGTGATGGATGTTTTTAAACTAATTTCAAGTGTTGATAACTATTTGGGAAATCTTGGGTGTTTGTTTATTCGATCGGAAAGTTTAACATTGTCTATTTATCTGAAATGTGATACAATATTTGTAATCCACAAGTAGTTATGAGATAACTAATTTGAATGTTGTAAATCTAGCAGTTCAGTCTCATTTGATCGGTTGCCATGGAATTTTGTTATGATCAAAAGTCCGTCGCAATCACGTAGCGTACGCGGATACTTGCCGGGTAAACTTAATAGATAGCCACGCCCCATAACCCCGACCAAGTGACTGCAGGAGAACCTCGTCGCCAAAAGCATCCGTTCGGGTGCTCGCGGCAGCGGTGTTCCGCCTTAGTGCACTTCGTCGACGACATCTGGGGGTGAGACCGTCTACTAAAGTTTGCGACGAGCATTCGATCAGAATGTCGGGAATCTTGTTGAATTGCCCGACTTGATATTGAAAAGTGTTTTCGAGATCGAGACTAAAATGCGGGGTTTATAATTGTTAGGCATGTGATGTCTAAGGAATTCATTTGGTTAGGCATGCGATGTCTAAGGTGGTTGCGGATTCCAACTGTTGTAGTTTTACACTTTCTTTTTTGCGACCGTAAGTGTAATATGTGGTGTATCACCGGTTTCGTTGCTATACATCAACGACAATTGGGATACGCATATTTACTTACGTTGATGATATGTGATATTATGTGTTGCTGTGATATATTATATTGGATCGTCGTGTTCTGAATAGCCGGGGGTTTATATGAGATGAGAGTTTTTCTTTTTCATTCATGTAAAATTCATATGTATGTAATATTCTTTTATTGGGGCACTTCCGGGCTGAGGATGATGTCACCATTGTATATTATTTATTTTTCCGCATTAGGTAGACATGCAAGAGACAAGAATGCTCTAGCTTGTTGTCCGGCTCAAAGGGAAGGACAAGAATGGAAGGACAAGGGTCAATAAGCCGGATTCCACGAATACCGTGCTTAAATACCCTAATCCACGCTGTTGCCGATTGCTCTAGCTTCAATCTTTAAGTTCGGTTCAAAGGTTTTAGCGCGGATTTCCTTAACCTACACTATCCTATCTAATCTTAACAAATGGTTACTTTGCATATAACACATAGGTTAGATACAAACTTTCTGCCCACGCGCATTAACTCGTCACGACAAGAAACCAAAAACGCTCCATCTCCTTGTGGATCGACCCGTGCTCATCGCGGCTAGCTGCAAAGCGACACCGTCCTGATTGCGGTTAAACTTTAGAACTCTTAAACTTGACACACCGAAAGCGTGCGATCACATGGCAATACCCGGAGACATAGAGGGGACGGTTATGTTCTCACGTCCCAAAGAGGAGATCTTCATCGCTGAAAGTGATGTCAGCAGTGTGCACTTCTTCCAGTTTGTCATTCATCTTTTCTTCGGCAAGGAAAGCTTGAAACTGCTCGAGTTCTTGTAGTGCCTTGATCAATGAATCTCTCGCCTCTTTAGATAGCAGAAGGGCATCGAGAATGCTTAGCTGCGAGGGTATCTTCCTCAGGTGTGCCAGAACGTTGTAATCCACCTTGTTTTTCTTTGGCGGGTATTTGATTGCCAGCTCTTCGATGACTCGGTCATTGAGGGCGATATCTTCAGGGATTTTTTCTTTTCCCTTATCTTTTTTGTTCGATCCCTTGTTTGCGGGTCCGAGATTCTTTTCGGGTAGCGTACGATTACGCAGCTGAATGTTCTCGCAGGTCTTCGTCTCTTCTGCTTCAGAGATGGATTCCTTGAAGAGAGGGCCGAGGGCTATTTCTTCATCGGAATCGCTCCCGAAGGTGAGAACTTGCGATCCCTTGCTATCAACCATATGACAGTTGCCGGTAGTTCTTTTGCGCTCATCTGTCGTGCTCTCCTGCTCTCGACGCGTTCTGCGCTTCATCCGCTTGAAATGCTGCCGGTGAGCAACATATCCTTGCAACCAGTTTTTAAAGGCCATGCATCCCTCGGTAGGGTATGCGATCCTCCGATGGTATAAGCAGTAGTTCGGATATGCATCTAGTTCGTCAGGGAACGTATTTTCTGAAGTGTTTTCTTTGAGAGGTGGCAGCTTCATTCCTATTGACACGGCTTTAATGAACCGTTTCCTTGCCTTAAGCCTGCTTTTATCTGCCGTAGGCATGCCTCGGTCTGGTTGGAGTGTTTCAACCCTTTTTTCCAGCTGCCGATGTTTGGCTTTTTCAAATATGGCCACTTTGTGCTCTCGATCAGCTTTGCTCCTTTGACAGGCTTCGTTCAGCAGCAGGTCGATCATCTCGTCAGACGGTTCCAAGGATTTTAGCTTCGACCCTGCCCCCGGCTTCTTTATGCTGTCTTCTGACGCTGAGCGAGCTTCTTCGTTAGTTAACGCCGAATGAGAGATCATGTGGCAACTTGCCACATAATCCTCAGATTCTTCTGACAAGTCATCTCCGTCATTATTGTCGTTATCTCCGCTCTTAAGGAAATTGTTGAGAAATTCTTGGAGTGTGACCGGGGTTCGCGCCTTTTGGTTGTATTCCTCCAGCGTGTCAATATGTTTTTGCAAGACCGTGCGCTTGTTATCAGGCTTCACGGGCTTTTTGGTCTTCTTCTTCTTCTTTGAAGACTTTGACGGCTGGGCATGAGCATTTTGACTATCGCTGCCAATTCTTGGCGTCTGGCGCGGCTTCAGCATTCCTTCAATGACCTCGGGTTCTAGCGGACTTTTCCACTAGACCTCCGGGTATGTTTGGAGATCCTTCAGCATTCTTTTCGTTTTGGCTGAAAGAGCGACCTCCCATGGAGCTTTTTCTATAAAAGAGCACGATGCCCCTGGTGTGTCCACCTTTTTAAGAGCGTGCGGCTGGAGCAGGCTTACTTTCCAATTCTCGGACAGTGCGAATTTGCCCTGTTGGTATTGGTCCTCAATCCAGCCTTTGAAGACGAAGCAATATTCAATTGGATGGCCTATTACTCAGTGATAGGGGCAGTAATTAGAATTGTTGGCATCGCTGGGCTATAATAGACGTTTTGGATCCGGCAAGGTAATGAGCCTGTTGCGCACCGCCAGCTCGAACAGTCTCCTCGTTTTATCCCGGGGAAATGAATAAGGGCGGTTCAGTTTCTCATTAAAGAATCACCGTCTATTATCGTTGCGATCAGTTGGTTTTGGACCATTGGGCTGCTGCTGAGCATTGGCGACAAAGGTCATTTTCCCTTTCCCCTTTTCGCTCCGTGGTTCCGACTTCGAATAGGAAGGTCTGTGGCCCATTTGATCCATTTGGGCCAACTTGTCAATCAAGGCCTGGAAAGTAGTTGGCTTGAAGAACATCATGAATTGAGATATGGTCACATGCGGATCCAGAGTTCCCACAAACATGCCCACTGTAAGAGTTTCTTCTATGCGTTGTTCACACTTTGACCACAGATTCCACCACCGAATGGCGTATTGAACCCAGGTTTCTCCCTGTTTCACTCTAGCGTTAATTAGTGCGGTGATCGGAGTACGCTCGCTAGCGCTCGCGAATCTTTGTGTAAACAGTAGCTCCATTTCTGCAAATATCTTAACGGAGTCATTCGGGAGCTCAGAGTACCATTTAAACGCTGTCTCCGACAAGCTGCCAACAAACTGGCGAAGCAGTTGCTTATCGTCACCTACGGTATTTCCGTACAGAGCCCTGAATTGAGCCACGTGTTGGTGTGGACTTCCCGTCCCCTTATATACATAGAATTTAGGGATCGTATATTCTAGTGGGTACTTTATTTGATCGTACCTACCCGAATAGGGTCGTCCAGTTTTAACGATTTGGTTAGCCGCTTCGCTTGCCTGACGAGCTCATATCTATTGAGCTATATAATCATCGAGCGCGGCTTTCGAGATTGTTTCCTCCTTTGCATCTGAAGAGGCCGAAAGATGGTTTGATGTCTCTCCTCTACGTCTTCAATTATTACCGGAGGCTCTTCGGCTGGAGGATCCGACTGTATCATCATCCCGACCATATCTTGGAATAAAAGCGCCATTCGTTTTATGTTGGCCGCTTATTCCGTGGCCTCTTTGTCTTTCGTTTCAAGAATTCTTCGGAGGAATTCGGCATCAGTTTCCTGCTCTTGACGATGTTTCTGGGCTTTCTTTTAGCCTAGTGAGTGCGGCCATCTGTGTTAACATTTCCTGGAGCTTCTATTGTTGCTCCTGGGCCTTTGTTACGGATCGGGTGAGCGGTCGGTGACCCGTAGAAGCACGGCTTTCCTCTTTTCCGGAAGCCATATAAACAGTGTGCACCACCATGCCCCCAGACTTGGAGCGTTTGGGTTTAGTACCCTTTAGATTCATCACAGACGCAGAAATTTTCTCCGGCCTTCTCCTTTTGTGGGCGGTCGAAGTTGAGGGGGCCGTTGCAGCGGGCACCTAAGTAGACGACCCCTTTTGTTGTATGACAGGGTGGTCCTTCTCTTGCTGAACTTTCATCTTCTTTGGTCAGCAGGAGTAGTCTTGATTGATCACTGAGTCTTCGACCTATCGCCAAACTTTGTGAATTTTAGAGGAAAACCGCTGAGGGGGCTGCTCTAGCTTCACCTTTGTAACGTTCTCCACAGGAGGAAGAGATCTTTTTAGCACGGCGATCGGAGAATTTTTGTGCACCCTCCTAAGTGGTTCAAAGCTGTTCCCAGTTGGAACAAAAGCAGCAATTTCCATCGTTGGAGCTGGAGGAGTCAGTCCAGAAGGGGAACTGCCCCCAGCTTTCCTCACTCGATGCCAGTGGCGACGTTGAGCATGTCGTGCGGCCAGGATCGCCTCCATTGTCAGGGTAGCTGCATCGTGCTTCATGCTTTGATGAGAAACTGTCATTGGTGTCAGCCTGTCAAAGACCGACGTCCGTTGAACGGGGATGGCCAACCTGTCGAAGGCATACTTTCGAGCAGGGGAAGCAGCCTTGGTGACTTTGCTCGAAGTGGGAGTTGGAGCGAACAGTCTAGCGAAGACTGATTCTTTAGCAGGAGAAGCCACTTTGATGACTTCATTTACTGGAGCAGGGATGGCTATCCGTTTCGGGGTAACCCCCTCGGGTATTGCAGGCTTCTTCATGGGCCCGCTTGAGCTTTAGCCTAGTCTGTTAAAGACCGAGGCATTGGACTTGGACGACCCGTTAAGAGGGGCCATGGTGGTGGTAAGCTGATCAAAGACCGACTTCTTTGGAGCCTCCTGCGTCGGCATCGGAGCATTGAAGCTCATTGGCGGGAGCATGGTCCCGTAGAACAAGCCAGTGGTGGCTTTCGTCACCTGTTCTACTAGCATTGCGTAAATGGAGGCCGCTTGGGGCCCGTAAGTTACTCCTCCAGATAGGACGGAGCGGGAGTTGTTGTTGCAGTTGGTGCAGTTGGAAGTTATTGACGCCATCTTCTCTTCTACACGGAGCTAGACACCAAATCTTAGTATCTCAAATTCAGGGGCAACCATACTAAACCGCGATTCGTTCGCAAAATACGACACATGAAGTATGGAGTGGAAAGAGGAAAAGGTCCCACCGGGCGTGCCAGAATCTGTTCTCCGCTGAATACCGGGAAGACAAACATCTTGCCTGAATTTGGGGGCAGATGCTATTTTGGTTTTATCCGTCCACATCTCCGAAGATGCCAAGTTGATTTATGGCACCGTGTATCGGAGGTTTGGACAGATCCGGCCGTTGTAGCAGACTTCATCAGATTCCCCCTCATTTGAGGGGTTTTTGATTATGGGGACGCTCTTCCCTGCAGGCGCAAGCCCTTACAGTTAATTACGCTACCGCATCACGGTAACAACTTTCTCCTTCTCCAGATGGTCACTTCGTGTCGTGTGTGTTTGTTTTCTTTTTTGGTTTCCCGTGGATTGTATACGGAAACTAATTTATGTTGTCGCCCGTAGGGCATGGATTAGTTTAAATCCGTATTTTCTTAGATTTGAGTTTTGGGTTGGGTTTAAGGAACGTTAATCTTATTTAAGACTAAGATCAACTTAAACGTTTGTTAAGGATACATTAGTCTAATCTTAGACTAAGATCTACTCAACAGGATCATTTAGATCCAACAAAAGAGCATTTGGACTCTATCGTTTTAGTTTAGGGACATTGCGGTCCATTGGGTTTAAGGACATCATAGTCCATGACAGTTTAAAGACGTCATAGTCTGTAAAGTTTAAAGACATTATAGTCTATGAGTTTAAGGACCTCACAGTCTATAAAGTTTAAGGACATCATAGTCCATGAGTTTAAGGACCCCACAGTCCGTAAAGTTTAAGGACATCATAGTCCAGTTTAAAGACGTCATAGTCTATGTGGTTTTGGTTCAACCATTTGGGGATGCACCAAAAGTTATTGGTTATTGGGACCCTCCATCTCTCTGAAGACATTGAAGGATTACAACGACATGTATCAGAGGTATGAAGAGATGTACCCTTGAACCAATATCCCGATTTGGGGAATGGGATGAACATCAGCTTAGATGTCATCTGTTAGGAGAACACTAGTCATCTTTGGGACTAGGATTAGTTTAGGGAGACTTGAACATGGGAGCTCGGTTGATTAGTGACAAAAAAGGTCTTGGCTTCAGAAGACTTGGCTAATTTGAGCTAAGGTTGATTTCCCTTAGTCACCCCATAGTGCTAAGCACTGAATCAGTGTTAAACACTGGACTTTTGAGGAGCTCACGTGCGAACACGTGAGGGGCCCTGAAGTGGGCATTGTTCCTTGAGTTTATTCCCTCATATATATATGTAAGTGCTAAGCACATGGCTTACATGTGAGCACGTGAGGCGCCCGAGGTGAGAATTGTTCTTTGGATTTTATTCCTCTTTCATTTATAAGTGCTAAGCACTTGGTTCATCAAACAGTCACGTGCAGACACGTGAGGTTCCTTCAAAATGCGAGCACCGTCTTTGGAATTTTCTCCCTCTTTTATACACAACTGTTTGGGGTCACGTGGGAATACGCGAGGTGCCCCCCAAAACAGGAGCTATCTTGGGTTTATTCCCTTTTTCTTTTTTTGAGTGATAAGCACTATTAGGTCACGTGAGATCACGTGAGGCACTCTGAAGAATGAAAATTGCTTTTGTTTTATTCTCCTTTTCTTTTTCTGAGTGCTAAGTACTATCAAGGGATCACGTGAGGTCACGTGAGGCGCCCCGAAATTGAGATGTATTTTAGATTTACTCCCCTTTTTGAAAAGCTTGTTCGGTGGTGCGCCAAGAGTTATTGGTTATTAGGACCCTCCACCTCTCTGAAGACGTTGAAAAATTACAACGACATGTATCAGAGGTGTGAAGAGATGTACCCTTGAACCAAATTCCAGATCAAGGGGAGAGATCACGGTGGGATGAACATCATTTTAGATGTCATATGTTAGGAGCTCATTATCTATCTCTGGAACTGAGATCGGTTTGGGGGACCCTGAGCATGAGGGGCTCAATTGATTGCCCTCGGGAGATTTGATCTAAGTTTGGCTAGTATTGGCCTCTCTTAGTGTTAAACACTAATATATGATTGGTGCTCACGTGCTCCCACGTGAGGCCTTAAAGTAGTGTTAAACACCAGTGTATGATCAGCGCTTACGTGCTCCCACGTGAGGCGCTTGAAGTAGTGTTAAACACTAAGAATTTAAGGTGCTCACGTAGGCTCACGTGGGGCACTTGAAGTAGTGTTAAACACTAAGAATTTGATGCGCTCAAGTGGGGTCACGTGAGGCGCTCCAAGAATGGAAACTGCCCTTTGATATATTCCCTTTCTGCTTTATAAAAGTTAAGCACTGCTCAGGGGTCACGTGGGGTCACGTGAGGCGCCCCAAAAAAATAGGGTTTATTCCCTTTCTGCTTTATAAAAGTTAAGCATTGCTTGAGGGTCACGTGGGATCACGTGAGGCACCCCAAAAAAATAGGGTTTATTCCCTTTTCTCTTTTATAAGTGCTGAGCACTTCTCAGGGGTCACATGGGGTCACGTGACTAGATCTCATTCTTTCCCTCTTTGTTCCTCCAAGGTGCTCATGTGAGATCACATGAGCTTTTATGTAGCGTTTGAATGCTAATGAATCATCAGGCTGTTCTTCTATGGTTCCGAGGGATCACTTTCTCCTTTTGTTCTTTATAGGGATTAAATTCTTTTTAAAACGGTTAAACCCTAGTTCCAGAGGAATTAAATTTCTATATATTTTGTAAGAGTTAAACTCTTTTGGATTCAGTCATTTCCCCTAGGTTTTGAATCTGCATGACAGAATCTCTCCGATGAGAATAAAATTCTCAACTTGTGGGGATGTCTGCTTCAGCAGACCTTAACCAGAAGAAGAACTAAGTTCTTTGAGAAGAGTTAAACTCTTGGTTTGAGAATTCTCTCTCTATTTTCTTCCCCTCTCCCTCTGTCTCTCTCTTTCTCCTCTCCTTACTCCTATTTATATGAGAAGAAAAAAAATCAATTTGTTAAGAAAATCCCTCATTGAGAGATCATGACTGATTCCATAATCTTTTAGATCAATTGGTGAATTTTATTCACCGTTGGATTTTTAATCCAAAAGCTCTCTGTTTAACAGAGAAGATTTCTTGTTTGTTTAACAAGATTATGAATATCTTGTTAGTTTTAATAAAATTAGAATTTTATTCTACCATATCTTTTTAGTTTAACAAGATCAGAAATATATTTTCTTAATACGGATATCTTGTTAACATAGAATTTTATTCTTGTTATAAGATTAGGAAAATATTTTCCTGTGATAGATTTTTATTCTATCAAATGATCACTGCCGGATCTTTGATCCAAGGGTCCTCTGTTTAACAGAGAAGATCTTTCTAGTTTAAAGAAGATTAAGAAAATATTTCCCAAATAGAATTTAATTCTAGAATTTGATAGGAACATTTTAAATTAGGGTGCTCACATGCTTTGCATGTGATTGGCAAAAGCACTCACGTGTTTAACACCTGACCCCTAGTGTAGTTTTAGCCTGTGTATGTTCAGAGCGCTCACGTGTGTAGGTATGTTTGTTCCTTGGTTATTTATGTTCAGCGCTTATATGCTTTGCATATGAGCACCCACGTGTTTTACACGCGATGCCTGTTTGGCCCTTAGTTATTTATGTTCAGCGTTTATATGCTTTGCATACGTGCGCCCACGTGTTTTACACGCGATGCCTGTTTTTTGAGGATTCTCTCCCTTTTTTGTAAGGGAACAAGTAGCTCTTGGCCAAAAATTTTGGCAGGAACAACAGCCATTGGTATGTTGTACCAGAGATAGTATACAGGTGCTCATTGGGTTATGAGTTACACTGGACGGACTCGTTAGGAACTGCTAGTTGGTATTAAACCTATCGTCAGGTAGCAGATCCTGGATGGCATGAGTACACATTAGTCCGTTGACTTGACATCACTATTCGTCTCGAGTGTGTTCCCACTGTACTTAAATTACCACCCTACCACGGCTCAAAGGAGTCGTGCAAACATGTAGTAGTTGGGTGCAGTCCCGAAGCACTTAGAGGTAGTAGCGGTTAGATAAGATTCGTCTTTCCCGGTATTGGAGGTTGATATCGCGCTGTGTTCGGAAAGGCATTACACAAAATCCGTGGCCAGGGCAAGCGAGATTTACTGGTAGGTACTCCAGTAGTTTCTCAGGGTGTATTAGGCTCTACCCCGGCACGACTTATTGCGTTATTAGGAGGTTGACGATTACCATCCCTTAGGCCCGATATGCAAGTATCTTGGATGAACAGACCGGACTGTACGGAGATTGTCACAGATAGGCTCAATACGAGTTCAGATGAGTTTGCTCATTGGCCTTCTTATCGACAGATACCTGGGTAGCCGTTATGTGCAGTTAGTACCGCTGACGGACTTATGGTTAAGCCCACTGCCAGCGTACTGTTGAGTCTTTAGAGTACCACATAGAGGGTTTCCCTGCTTCGGGCGAAACGATGTAGAGGCCATATGGTTTTACGGCAGGGTTCCGATCATATACGTGTATTGGCTGCACGGATGCTGTTCGGATGAATAATACTAGTGGGCTTTGGTTTAAGCCGGATTCTAGTATTACATTATTTGATTTTTATTATCTCATTGTATTCATATTTTTCGGAATACAAATATGGGTATGTATATACGGTGAGGTCATTCTTGTAATTTCACAAGACATGCTTCTAGAAGGGACACTTCATTATTTGAATTTATCTATTTTTAGAAATAGATTAATGAGGTGGAAAATGGAGATATTTGTGGCATGGTGAAGCATGGCTCATTTGCATTTGTTTATTGATTTGGACTCATTATTCAAGCATGGTTGATATTTTCAATTGGAAAATATTGCATGCTTGAGTGAGATGAGTGTAGCAGCCATTCTTCACTTACCTTCTCACTTGCTCATTTGCATTTTCACTTTTTCTCTCCATTTTTCTCTCTTTCTTCCTCAAGACCCTAATCCATCACATGAGTTGTGAACTATAGGGTCAATTAAGATTATATACTCCATTAGATACTCTACATCTTCTAAGCTACCTAACTTAGCGAACTAGATACCTTAGTTACCTCGGTATAGAGGTTGGAGCTTGAAGTATAGACTCTCGGGTGGATCATCTTCGACACGAGGAGGCCGACGATCAAGCGCGATCCGGATTTTCAAGGAGCTCAAGGAGAGGAGGAGAAGAAGACCTGAAGGACTAGAATCAAGGAGGTATAATACTATCATAGTAGTTAGAACCTCCTAGTAGAATAGCTAGTTAAGGTTTCCGTTAAGATCCTAGAGTTAGAGTTGATGTTGCAAAGTATAAAAAATCTTTTTTTTGTAAATTCCACCTCCCCACAAGGGCGTGGGGTGTGCAATATCGACTTACACCAAATATATAGTATAAATGTGCTAGGGTGTTACACTGAGGCTTTCCAAGTGGGCTTGAGGACGGCCCAACAGAATGTTATCATGGCAGCCGAGAGGGCGGCAATTCCAAGACCAGCTCAGCGTGAGGGTACTATTGCAGACTTCAGGAAGCTTAGTCCGGCAACATTTACAGGATTGGAGGATCCATTACCGGCGGAGCAGTGGCTGCTGGATACGAAAAATATTTTAGTTGTTGTACAGATTCCGGACCAGAAAAGGATAGATATGGTACGCATCCAGTTGGTGGATTATGCTCACGAATGGTGGCTTGTGGAGGAGACACGTTTGGCAAAGCCGATCAGCTGGGTGACTTTTACACAGAGTTTTTGGAGAAATTCTTTCCGCAGTTTGCTAGGGAGAAAATGGAAGAGATGTTTATTAGCCTAAAGTAGAATGGAGAATCCCTGGATGCACATGCAGCTGAGTGGACTAAGCTCAGTCGATTTTCAGGGCCCTTGGTAGCCAACGAGGCAAATAGGGTAAGGCGGTTCATGCGCAGTCTGTATGTAGAGATTCAGAGGCATATCATATCGTTGGGATTGGCCACTTTTTCTTAAGTTCTTACGGCAGCCAGGGAACAATAGAAGTTATTGGGGAAAGAGAAGGGTACATCTTAGCAAGATGGTTCGACACAGAAGACAGTTCATACACAGACCAAAACATCAGGACATAGGGAAATTCCGGTCAAGAGACAGGGGACGGTTCCTATGAAGCATTCATATGATGTGGCTTCATATCGGAGGAGAAAAACAATCTGTGACTTTTTCTAGAGGCCATGTTATATTCAGAGGGATTGTCGGAAGAGGCTTGGAAAGTTCTTAGTTTGCGGATCTACTGATCATCAAATCGACACTTGTCCGTCGAGGTATCGGACAAAAGATGATGTCAAGAAGGCACTGTTGGTACCGTAGAAGCAGTATTACGAACAGAAGCAGATTACTCAAGGGCCTAATTAGGGACGGGGTTTCACCCTAATGGCCAAGGAGGCAGAAGTTTTGGAAGATGTAGTTTCAGGTATCTTATTCGTTCGGTTTTTTTAGCATTAGCTTTAAATTGTTTCTATATACCATTCTATTGTTTGTTTCCCTAGTTCGTTGGTTAGATTTCTAGATAAAACTTTTACGTAAACTGTAGAGTCAGTTTGTAATGATTACACCCAGGTTTATCCTTGAATCCTTTCTACTTTTCTGACGATCGTATCTTAGCGGAAGGGAAACAGAATTTCCAACCTTTCATCCAGGTTAATCTTATCATGTAATCTTCTTATTTCCTTATTGTTTACTTCAATTTTATTCCATTGACTCTGCTAGTAGGATTTGAGCGACTTAGATAGAGTTATGTGATTGTAGCTATATACCGCAGTATGGTTACAATACGGTACTCTGCTTGGGTAACTTGGAGTCCTACTCTTGATTCATTTTCTTGATTTGATTATATATACAACCTTACTTATCCATTGTTCATTTACTTCCAAACCTATATCCTATCTTGAATATCGAATTTAACAACCTTTGTATTCTTTCTTATCCGACCGTTGGAGTCTGATGGTGACCGACGAGCGTGTTATTCTCTATCTCGTCCAGTAGCAACGAGCATTTAAGGTTTATACTTTAGACATTGGAGCAAAAGATTTGGCTAGATGAAATGAAGTTTTAGGCCACATCAAATTAGGAGAGTGCATAACAGTGGATCCAGAGAAAAGGATCGTAGCAATCAGAGATTGTCTTGAATGGAGACAAGTATTCAAGTACAGTCATTTTGGATAAACCGCATCAAGGACGTTCAGGTGTAAGATGCGCGATTGAAGATGTTTGAAGATTTGCCTCAACCTATCAGAGTGGTGCATCGGAAGCGTGATAAACCCATGATCCATAAGTTTTGGAACATATTTGCTAATTCAAGAAGCTGAGTTCTTATGGTATGAGAATCATTTGTGTATGCCAAAAGAAGAAACTCCTGAAGAATTTATGAGGGAGGTACATAACTCGGCCTATTCGTTACATTTCTGGAGGCGTTAGCAGAGAGGTTTATGCGAGAAATTATGAAGTTGTGTGACACTTGCTGCCTAAGTTAGATGACCTGGCGAAATCTAATTCCTCTTGTTTCTTTATCCATTTTGTTCTTTTTCATTCCATTAGTATGGTTTAGATTGATATAGCGTATCATGATCAGTTCGGTATTATTTTAAGGCATGCGTATCTCTTATAACATTTGTTTGACTTGTTGGACATCCCAATATCTGATTTACCTTGAATCTTGATTCTCTATCATCTGATTATCATTGACATGAATTGGTTGGACTATCGTGACTTTACAATGACTTGGCTTTTGTATGTATTAGTCTGCATCTGGGATCTGATTAATAGATTATCAGTTTAGAATTTTTGGGATTGGAGGGTGGAAATATATATACACTCGGGTGACATTCACGCTAGATAAAACTCCATCGTAGTCATTGGACACTTCTCGAGGATGTTCACGCTACTGACCTGATTCTTGATATTATTTTTATCCCAGACACGAGCGCTCTACTCATACTGCTTCCGGCTAGTCATGGGATATCCCAAGGATACAAGTATGTCTATAAGCCAATTTCATTACACACCTTATTTGGCTTTTAGATTAATACCCGATACGATTGACATTTAGATTGACACTGTCTGACTCGATTATTGACATCCGGTTTGACATATTGTTTGTTTGCATGGTCTTCCTGCATGTCTACCTTCCTGTATTTATATTCATTTGATAGCACGTGTTCTCACATTATCTTACGTCCATAATTTTCCAAATTTGTTTCTATGAATTTGAGTTCCTTGTTCTTATCCTTTCCTTATTATTGTTCGTTTCCTGTTTAACATGAATATAGGATTATTTGTTCTTGTTCTTTTCCTTATCTTGGTTCTCTTGTTATTGTGAATTTCGAGGACAAAATTCTTTTTATAGTTGGGTATAATGTAACACTCTTGCATGATCGTACGCTATTTAATTATATTAAATAAATATTGTTATTGGGTTATGATTGATGTTTTGATGGTTATTTTGATAATCATATTGCTTTACCTTGCTTTGATCCCTAATTCGAATTGATATAATATTGGTACCCGACCCGCATGCATATTAACCTATGCCATTCTGTTAGTATTTAAGTTTTATCGCTAATCGTATATATCTTATTCATATAATATATGTTAAAATATCATGAGATAAGAAAATGATATTATATTAATAGAATATATTTATAGTTATCTAGTTTGTTAAATAAAGGATAATTAGTACCTAATATTTTGTTTGCTAATCTATTAACATCTGTTATAATATCCAAACAATATATTATCAAATATTAGTTTTGTGACCAAAAATATTATGGTTATCTATGTAGTTAAATATATGATAATTAGTTTTAAGTTTGTTTGCCAGTCTAATAATATCGTATTTTAATGTTCATATAGTATATTTAAATATTAGAAATATTAGTATGTTCTTTTAACAAAAGATATATTTTGGTTTAATAATTTTAAAAGAGATATATTTTATAGTGGTAGTTTTAAATAAAAGATATGTTTAGATATTGTTAATCCTTTGAGAATTTTTAGGTGATACTTAAACAAATATTTTAGGGGTGTGTTTTGAGAAGTTTAAGATTTTTTTTTGGGGGGGGAGGGTGGCGGTTATTTGAGATTTGAATTATATATATATATATATATATAAGAATCCATTATCTATCTTTTTTTCAAAAACAAATCTTATTTTCCCTTTTAAATCCCCCCCTCTCTCTCACCTTCCTCTCTTTTCTAATATAAACCTAAGCCAATTTCCTGCACCCATGTTTTTATCTCCTCCAAACCCATCACCCTCGACTGCCGCAACAACCGACCCCAACTCCAAACGAGACCAGCCACCATCAAATCGCAGCCATCTTCCTATTCTTCGTCGTCTCCTTAATACTAGTTCGTACATACTAGCTACGACGACAATTATGGTCATCGTAATATTATTTATGTATAACGGTTAAAATTAGTATATGCTTTAAGAGAATAATCATGGTTAATTAATTATGTTATTTTGATAGGTATTGATTATTGCAGATTGTTAACTAATATTGCCTACAGTTTAATATTTATACATTTGTAGCCTGAAACTAAGCCCAAGTCTTTTTGGGAAATAGTGTACATAATAATGAAACTCTTGTTGAAAATCATATTATGATTATTAGTTTATATTATATATAATAATCGCTATTACAAAATATAGTTTGAAAATATTATAGTTTACATAAGAAACGTCATAGCTAAGCGGATACGACAAATCTGGAATTTACCGTACACCTTACCTTATAAAATTCATTATAAATCATAGAAAAATCATTAGCACATGTTCTTTAGTTTGTTAAGAAGCTAACTCAGAATAATATAACACCGTGAAAGATTTACTTGCAAAATAATTTATTTTAAATAACGTAAACTACAAATGAAAGTACATCTGAACTGTTGTCCGGGAAAATTCCAGCAGCAAACTTTCAATTACGAACATTCACAACTTTTTGTAGGGAAAACCTAAAATGCTTTAACTTATAAAAATGAAAATATTATTGAATTATCTTAGTTTTCGTATATGACACATTTCTTTTGGAGGACGTTTGTTATTTTCAAACTATTTTACAAATCAGAGTGACGTTGAATTTCTGAACCGAACTTTCTTGTGCATGGTTAATCAACACCACTTTTACTGTTATTAATATGATTGAATATGCTATCCTTATTAATGTTATTATCTTGATCTTATACATGATTTAATTACATTATCCCTGACATACTTGTATACCGATTTATGACATATATCACTGTTATCCTGTTATTTTTATTGTACCGTTATCGTTATTATGTCAGTACATACTTACCATGTAATGTTTACTAATGCCAACAATCCTGATGTTAACTTGATTGACCTGACCTGTTTCCTGATGGATGTAACATGTACATGCATGTTCCTGTGTTGATATTAGGTAGATATTATTTTTATACCTAATATGAATACGAAACCTGGAGGAAAAGAGGAAATCAAGAATGAAACTCGACTTGTAACTCAACAGTTATTGATTGCTAGAGACTGATCAGTCGATATGAGTTTCATGCTTTGGAATGGTGATGCTGACATCATTTATCTATACATGACATTATTTTACTGATTAGCAGCACGTCTTGGATTCAGCCCCGAGAATCATGACCGTGATCCTGGGCACGCATGAGATACTATTGAGTTACATCGAGAATTCCATTGATTAGTTTTAAATACTTTTAGAATACATAATCTAGCGACATGGACCCTTAGGATACACGTGATATGATTGATATTGATATCTTTCTTGTTACATTACATGTTACTGATATTGATTATTGTTTATATTCATGCCATCGAGTTTATTGCATATGGTATACTATATTTCATCTAGTTGTATTATTATTATTATAATATCTATGATGTATTGACGTCTGAGTTTTGTATGGCCTAGATGTTTTGACTTTAACACAGGAGGATCGTGAGTACAGGATTGCCGAGCAGTGAAGAGCAGTTCACTGATTTAGTTTTATTGATGTTTTAGGTTTCTTTGTAGTATTGAACTTATCAGTTAATCCTGTCAAATACTCACGATCCTACTGTGCTAAAGTCAAAGGATCCAGGTCACGCAAAACCCAGACGTCAGTGCGTCATAGATATCATAATAATAACACAACCAGTATGAAATATAGTATACTATATGCAATAAACTCGATGACATGAGTATAAACAATAATCAATGTCAGTAATATGTGATGTAACAAGCAAGATATCAATATCAATCATATCATGTGTATTCTAAGGATCCATGTCGCTAGATTATCTATCCTAAAGGTATTTGCATCTAATCAATAGAATTCTTGATATAACTCAATAGTACACCGTGCGTGCTCGGGACCACGGTCATGATTCTCGGGACTGAATCCGAGACATGCCGTTAGGCGGTAAAATAATGTCATGTATAGATGAATGATGTCAGCATCACCATTCCGGAGCCCGAAGCTCGTATTGACTGATCAGTCTCTAGAAATCAATAACCGATGAATTACTAGTCTGGTTTCATTCTTGATTTTCTCTTTTCACCCATGTTTCGAGTTCATATCAAGTATAGAAATAATATCTACCTAATGCCAACACAGAAACATGCATGTACATGTTACGTCCATCAGGAAAACATGTCAGGTCAATCAAGTCATTATCATGATTGTTGGCATTGGTAAACATTATATGGCAAGTATGCACTGACATGATAACGATAACAGTACAGTAAAAATAATAAGATAACAGTGATATATGTCATAAATCGGTATACAAGCATGTCGGGGATAACGTAATCATATCATGTACAAGATCAAGATAAATAGCATTAACAAGGATAATATATTTAATCCGATTAATAACAATAAAAGTGGTGTTGATTAACTATGCACAAGAAAGTTCCGTTCAGAAATTCAGCGTCATCATGATTTGTAAAATAGCTTAAAAATAACAAATGTCATCCAAAATGGACGCGTCATATACCAAAACAAAGCTAATTCAATAAAATTTTCATTTTTATAAGTGGCATCTTAGGTTATTCCTACAAAATATTATAAACGTTCAAAATTGAAAGTTTACTACTGGAATTTCCCTGGACAGCAGTTCAGAAGTACTTTCATTTGCAGTTGTTGTTATTTAAACAATTTATTTTACAAGCAAATCTTTCGCAGGGTTATAGTATTCTTAGTTATATTCGTAAAGAACTAAGAACATGTGCTAATGATTTTTTTATGATTTATAATGAATTTTATAAGGTATGGTGTACAGTAAATTTCAGATTTGTCATATCCGCTTGGCAACGACATTTTATGTGTAAAATTTAATATTTTCAAACTATATTTTGCAACAGCGATTATTATATATAATATAAACTAATGATCATAATATGAGTTTCAACAAGGGTTTCATTATTATGTACACTATTTTCTGAAAAGACTTAGGCCTAGTTTCAGGGTGCAACAGTTAGCAAAACGGGTTTTATATATATATATATATATATATATATATATATATATATATATATATATATATATTCAAATATTAAACTGTAGAAAATGTTAGTTATCAATCTGCAACAATCAATACCTATCAAAATAACATTATTAATTAAGCATGATTATTTTCTTAAAGTATATACTAATTTTAACCGTTATAGATAAATAATATTATAGCGATCTTAATTGTCATCCTAGCTAATATGTATGAACAAATATTAGATACTTGCCTTGGAGATGACGAAGAAGAGAAAGATGGCTGTGATTTGATGATGATCGGTCTCGTCTGAAGTTGGGGTCGGTCGTTACGGCGGTTGAGGGTGATGGATTTGGAGGAGATGAAAACGTGGGTGAAAGGGGTCGGCTAAAGTTTATATTAGAGGAGAGAGGAAGGTGAGAGAGAGTGATATAAACCTTCCAAAACTTAAATTTCTCACAACACACCCCTAAAATATTTGTTTAAAGATCACCTAAAGATTCTCAAATGATTAACAATATCTAAGCATATCTTTTATTTAAAACTACCAAAATAAAATATATCTCTTTTAAAATTATCAAACCAAAATATATCTTTTGTTAAAACAACATATTAATATATCTAATATTTTAATAGACTATATGAACATTAAAATAACATATTATTAGACTGGCAAACAAACTTAAAACTAATTATCATATATTTAACTACTTAGATAACCATAATATTTTTTGTCACAAAACTAATATTTGATAATATATTGTATGGATATTAAAACATATGTTAATAGATTAGCAAAAAAAATTAGATACTAGTTATCTTTTATTTAACAAACTAGATAACCATAAATATATTCTATTAATATAATAGCATTTTCTTGTCTCATGATATTTTAACATATATTATATGAATAAGATATATACGATTAGCAATAAAACTTAAATACTAACAAAATGTCATGGATTAACATGCATGCGGGTCGGGTAATAATATTACATCAATTCGAACTAAGGATCAAGGGATGGTAAAACAATACGATTATCATAATAACCATCAAAATATTAATCATAACTCAATAACAATAATAATATAAATGCCCAACATATTTATTTAATATAATTAAATAACGTACGATCGTGCTAGATTGTTACATTATACACAACTATAAAAAGAATTTCTTTCTCGAAATTCACGATAACAAAAGAACCAAGACAAGAAAAAGAACAAGAACACACAATCCCATATTTATGTTAAATATGAAACGAAAAATAATAAGGAAATGACAAGAACAAGGAACTCGGATTCATAGAAACAAATTCGGAAAATTATGGACGTAAGGTAATGTGAAAACACGTGCTATCAAATGAATATAAATACAGAAAGGTAGACATGCAGGAAGACCATGCAAACAAACAATATGTCAAACTGGATGTCAATAATCGAGTCAGACAGTGTCCAATTTTAAAGCCAATCGAATCAGATATTAATCTAAAAGTTAAATAAGGTGTGAAATGAATTGGCTGATGGACAAACTCGTATCCTTGGGATATCCTGTGACTAGATGAAAGCAGTATAAGCAGGGCGCTCATGCCTAGGACGACAACAATATCAAGAATCAGTTCAGTAGCGTGAATATCCTCGAGAGGCGTCCCATGACTGCGATAGAGCTTTGACTAGCATGAATGTCACCCGGGTGTACATGTATTTCCACCCTCCAATCCCAACAATTCTAAACCGATAATATATTAATCAGATCTCAGATGCTGACTAATATATACAAAAGCCAAGTCGATATAAAGTTACGACCAATCCGTGTTAACGATAATCAAATGACAGAGAATCAAGACTCAAGGTAAATCAGACATCAGGATGTCACGCCCCGCTTCCCAAAATACATAAACACGGCACGCGACAGAACCAACCATGCTACCTATGGTTAGGAATCATCCCTCCATAGTCGCATTACGGCTGTCAATCGGATATCAAGAATAGTAAAATAAAATCTAGCCAACACATGTCCATCTGCCATAAAAAAAATAAAATCAAGAAATGCATAAAGCGGAAACGAATCAAGATCCAATAAACAATAGTATCTGAATCACGTCCCAATATGGGCTCACATCAATAAAAATAAAATTACGGAAATAAACGAAACTAAGCATCTCTAAACTAAATAGTTAGCTCCCCATTGCTCGGCTTGCTTGCTAAAGTACTCCTGATCTGTCTGCAATAAAGTCAGAGGAACTGGGCCATGCAAAACCCAGACGTCGGTGCGTCATAAATATCAAAACAATAGTGTTAACCAGGATATGATGTTATGATTAAATAAGAATATAAATAATAAAAAAAGTATAAAACAATGAGCGGTATGTATGTGATGTGTATCCTAAAGTCTGTGTTTCTAGGTTAAATATTCTACAAGTCTTTGAAATCAATTAATGTAATTCTCATCATAACTTAACAATATATATCCCGTTCATTCCCCACGGGACCACGGTACAATATATCCTGTTCATTCCCTATGAGACCACGGTAAAATAAACAATGATTATTCCGTTCACGCCCGGAATCACGGCAAACAATAATAATATCCTCTTGAGTTACGTTTTGGTTACATTATTGATTTTCCCTTTTCCCCTAAGGTTCTGTGTTCAAGTCAGGTATTGACGATATAAATCTAATGCCAATACAGGATCAAGCAGGTACAGGTCTTGTCTATATAGAAAACAAGTTACGTCCATCAGGACAACAATCAGGATTGTTGGCATTAGCAATAAGATCCAAGTAACAAGTCTGGTAGTGTGTCGTGAACATGCCATGTACTGTATATTAACCAAAACAGATACCAATGTAAAACTGTAATCAATATCGAAACACAATTACTGCCAGGATGCATATGTATCTATCTGTAATAACCGTTATACGTCCATTACCATGTATATTGCAATCTGGATAACATATTGAACTGATATAGTAGTATGATCGTATCGTGATGTTCCAGCATGCGACTAGATAAACTATTATCAGTACGGATACAGACGGATACTATAAAACTGTAAATCAGTAATTTCTGCTGAATAGTAAAACACATGCACTATAATTTATCAAATAAATATTGATATAGTAAAATAACATGTTGCAAGTTTAGAAATTGCTTGATCGAATCTCACGTCGAGATACGGATTATCTTTATAAAATAGTATGCTGATAATAATTTGCAACGCTATACATATATGTATATACTAAGTATATATATGTTGGTATAGATAAACTAGTATGTTGCAAGTTAGGAACTTGTCTCGATCGGTATAAATACGACGGCGAATACGGATACCCATACGACGACAACGATGTAAAACACGATGCAATCAATACCTCACCAACCGTGACGATATGACTGTGTTGGGATGGTCTGATCAACCCTGGAACTTCCAAGAGCTCGGGTTTGAGATCAGTGACGGTGACGATGAGGGCTTTCACCGTGATGGGTTGCTGGTCGAGGGTCGGAGGTGATCGGGAATACCGGAAAGAGGCGACGGTGAGAAAAAGGTGGTTGGCGCGGCGGGTCTCTGCGAGATGGTGTCGGTGATGATGGGTGGTGTTCGGGGTTCGGAGTTGAAGACGAGGAGGTGATGGAGGTGGTTGGCGACGATGGTGATGGGTTCCGGCGACGATGGGGTGATGGGGTGATCGGTGTTGTGGTTGGGAGCTTAGGTGTCGTCGGGAAGAGGAGGAGAGGAAAGGAGGAAATGATGACGACGAGGAAGAGGAGGTGAGGAGAAGGGAACGACGACGGTGAGTGGGCGGGGACTGGATGGCGACAGGAGCGTGGGTTAAGGTTCGCGTTCGCAGGGACATGGAGAAGAAGAAGAAACGAGGGAGAGAGTGTGTGTGATTTTGGGTTTTATTATATATATTATAATATATATATATATATATATATATTATTAGAGAGAGAGGAGAGAGAGAGATTTGAGAGATTATTATTAATATATTATATATAATAGTTATATAAAATATATTATATATATATTATGGGATTTTACAGATAATACCAGATTACTCTGAATATTACCCGTATCTCTTCAAAAATCTAATTTTTCAATATGGAGAATATATATAAGAATTTAAACCTTGATGCGATATCCTATAAATAAAAACATATACCCCCAAATACGGATCTACATAAATACACGTAGCGATCAATTACTACTCTGTGTAACACTTAGGATATGAACATGATATATGGGCGCAACTACATGATATGGGGTACTATGACATGCAAGGCTAGATAAGAGAATATGATATTTGGTTTTATATTGTATTTAAAAAGATATGTGGATTCTAAAATATATTATATATGTTTATAAAATCTAGATTTGCATGGATACTCTGTACTAGCAAATATTTGATGTAATTTTGAACCATGATGGGTTTCAAACATGTGGGACGGGTCGGATAATAACCACAACTACCAATTACACTATCCGCAACCCGAAAGCAACAATAATAAAGAATTTTTCCGCAAGATTTGAAATACCCCAAATAACAAGTATAACAGTGCTAGGGTGTTACACAGGATGTCCAAACAAGTTAAACAAATGTTAGGAGAGATACACATGCCTTAAAGTAATACCAAACTAATCATGATACGCTATATCAACCTAAACCATGATAATGGAATGGAATGGAACAAAATGGATAAATAAACAAGAGGAATTAGATTATGCCAGGTCATCTAACTTAGGCAAGCAAGTGACACGCAACTTCATAATTTCTCACATAAACTTCTCTGCTAATGCCTCCCGAAATGTAACGAGTAGGCCAAGTTATGTGCATCCATCATAACTTCTTCAAGATTTCTCCTTTTAGCACACACAAGTGATACTCATACCACAAGAACTCATCTCCTTGAATTAGCAAATCTATTCCAAAACTTGTGGATCATGGGTCTATCACGCTTCCGATACGTCACTCTGATAAGTTGAGGCAAATCTTCAAACTTCTTCAATCGCGTTTCTTACGTCTAAACGTCCTTGATGCGGTTTACCCAAATGACTGTACTTGAATACTTGTCTCCATTCAAACCAATCTCTAACTGCTACGATCTTTTTCTCCGGATCCACTGCCATGCCATCTCCCGATTTGATGTGGCCTAAAACATCATTACATCTAGCCAAATCTCTTGCTCCAATGTCTAAAGTATAAACCTTAAATGCTCGTCGCTACTGGACGAGATAGAGAATAATGTGCTCATCGGTCATCATCAGACTCCAACGGTTGGATAAGAACGAATACAAAGGTTGTTAGATTCGATGTTTAAGATAAGACATATGTTTAGAAGTAAAAGAACAATGGATAAGTAAAGTGGTATATATAATCAAATCAAGGAAATGAATCAAGAGTAGGACTCCAAGTTAGTCAAGTAGAGTACTGTATTGTAATCATACCGCAGTGTTGGATATATGTATGCCCTAGAGGCCATTATATGATAGTGGATGTATCTATACATGTATATATATATTCAGTATACATTCTTGCTCGACATGATAGTATGCTATCTGGTTCTTCTTTATCTGACATGTTGATTTGATCATGCTTATTATTCACTCATACATGCTGATAAAGCCCTGAGGATATTGGCTTGACTACTCTGATTATGATGGAGATCATACTAGTGGGACATCTGTAGTCTATAAGCATATCCTGGAAAGTCCCTAGCCGTAGGTATATCGAGACGGGACATTGATATACCAGAGTAGACTAGCGTATATAATACTGAGACCCATACGATGAGCGATGGATGTTCCCACATTCATCGATGTTTGACATCAAGATCATATACGGGTGCTCAGTGGTGACTGGGTACACTGGACGGACTCACCGAGAACTCCTATATGGAATTATATCTATCGTCGGATAGCACTTCTCAGGTGACACTGATACAGGTTAATCTGTAGACCCGAGATCGTCATGGAGTCTTGTGTGTTCTCCCACTGTACTTTGATTCCACCCTACCACGGCTCTACTGAGTCGTGCAAACAGGTGGCCGTTGGGTACAGTCCCGAGACACACGAAGGCAATGAGCGATAGGAGGGGTTTCGTCTCTCCCGGTATTGGGAGTTGATGCTGTACTGTGCCCGACTGGTTATATCAGTAAGTCCCTGGCCAGGGCTGTTGAGAATTGCTGATAAGTGTTATCAGTAGTTTCTCGATCTGTTATAGACCATTCACCGGCATGACTTATTGGGTTATTGGGGTCGACGTAACCATCCCTAGGCTCGATATGCAGCATATCTGACGAAGAGACCGGACTGTACGGTAGTGTTGTCGGTTGGCTCGACAGGAGTTGTAGCAGGTTCACTTGTTTTCTTCTGATCGCTCAATACCCGGGTGGCCGTTACGTTTAGCTGACCGCTTGCGGCTTGGGGGTACTTGATATGATCATCACCCTCTGTCGGCGTATTGACGAGTCTTAGAGTCCCACACAGGAGTTACCTAGTCCAGGCAAAACGTTGTGGTGCGCGTATGCGATATGCGCATGGACCCGATTAAAATGCGCGTATATGATACCGTACATTGATCGGGCGGCTTGCTTTTGGAGGGGTCATATGTGATATGGCCGGATTGATAAATCAAGTGTTAATTTATCATTAGTTTTCTCACTTAAAACCTTTTCTTGGATGATGGATGTATGCATGTGTGTATGCGTTTCTTTCTTTCTATCTAGTTTCATGCACATATAGATGTGCATACATACACACATACATACACCCATCTATCATGGTTGTTAACATATAGAAATGGTGGCAATATAAGACTCACACCATGGATTAAGTGATGGATTATTATTTAATTTTGTATTTAAAACAAATTGAAAATAAAAGGATAATCATTTCTAGCTTCTACATTCTTCTTTTGACCTAACCAAGCTTACCTACCCTCTAACCTTGAGTTATCCTTCTCTTTATGATTTAAAACTCAAGTTAAATAATGTCTCCATCACTTTAACCATGGTTCATAGTAAGAAGAAATAAAATATATATATTGATATATTTCTTTTTCTTCTTGAGGGTTATCATTATCTTTATCATCTCTTGTGAAAAATATTGCCACCATCTTCTTCCTTCTTCACATTTGCTCTCTAGTCTTTTCTAGTGAGTAATACACACATAAAGAAAGATTTTTGAAGTGAGAATCTTATCCACAACATCATTCTACACAAGTTTAGCCAACTTGTTTAGAGTGTTCTCTTCGGTTTTACGAAGTTGCGAGCTTGGACGGGAAACTCCGGGTGGATCGTCGTGGACGTGAGAGGACTACAAGAGGACCTTCTTCCAATACCCAAGAGACTAAGGAGTCAAGGAAAAGGGAGCTACAAAGGTTGTAGTTTCGAAACCCTAATTTTTATTAGCTTAAAGTTTTGTAACCCTAATTTTGCTAGGATCGATTCCTTTGCGTGTTTGTTTAGCACCATCAAAATACATACTTTGAGACATGTGATGCTTCAAAACTCATTATAGGGTGCTAGGCAAATCTTACATTGGTATCAGAGCCGACCTAGAACATTAGGCGACGCTTTTACGAAGTAAAAATCCCGATCGGACAAAAATACGACGCTTTTGGACCCTCTCTGGACAAATTTTAAAATTTGATGTTTTTCAGAATTAAAAATACTTAAAAAATACAGCAGGAAATTCTAAGAATAACAGTGAAATTCGATGACCTGAACAGTGTAAACCGCCATGGAACCGCCGCATTTCCTGGCTTAGGCCGCGGTTCCGCGGCCGTACGGAGGCATCATTGCATGAATTTTACACTATTATTCTTAGGTTTTCTTGTACAGTGTTTTAGGTATGTTTAATCTGAATATTGTACTGTATTTTCTGGAGATGGTTTTGGACGCGTAGATTTGATCGGTATTTTCATTTCGTAGCTTTTCCGGGTAAATTAGAAAGTATTGAAGTGTTTGAACGATTTGCTCGCTATTCACGGGGTTTAAATACTTTGGAGATACGTGCAAGTCTTTTTGTGGTGGTCCTTCTAGAAGACAACAAACCTTAACTCGATTATGTGACCGTCTTGAACTGCCCTTTGAACCTTAGGGTTTGGGGTAGTACGGCGTGCCACATGTGAGGCGTTGGCTTGACCCTTCTACGGCTGGACCGCTACTACTGTGTCACACTTCGGATTTTTTGAACCCTGCTCAAGTGTTGAGCATTAGTGAATCTTGGGTACTTGATAGTTCGTTCAAAAACTTTAATACTGTCTGTTTATCTGGATTCTGATACAATATGTGGAATTCATATAGTTTAGGCATGAAATACGAAATATGTGATATTTCGCATTTATGATATCTAAAGAGAATGTGAATTCCAAATATTGTAGTTTTACACTTTCTTTTCTGTGACCGTAAGTGTAGTATATTCGATATAGCCGGTTTCGTTGCTATACATCAACGACAATTGGGGTATGCATACTTACTTACGTTGATGATATGAGATATTATGTGTTGCTGAGATATGATGTGCAGGATTGTCGCGATTGAATAGCCGGGGTTTTTTTATGTGAGATGAGAGTTTTATATTTTCATTCATGTAAATTCAAATGTAATGTAATATTCTTTTATTTGGGGCACTTCCGGGTTGAGGTTGTGTCACCAGTGTTGTATATTATTTACTTTTCCGCATTAGGATAGACCCAAGGTGGGGAGCACAAGTGACCGGGTTCTGGGGTTCAGTGGGAGGCCATCTCGAGGAGTCGAGACCGGGTCTCCTAAACTCCAGGATTAGTAGGGTCGCTTGCCGCTCTCGTAGGGGTCTAGGGGTGTGGGCTTGGCTATTCATCGCGACTGTGGAATCCGTATTTTCTATTCTGGCTAAATACTAAATACGGACATCCTAGTATATCCCACGTTATATCTATGTTTCTGCTGCCTGTGTTCTGTGATATCTGAGACGAATGACATATTATATATATGATATATAGTAGACGTTGCTTATGTTTTACACCCGCGCTAGTCCCGTCCCGGTATGCCGTTAGTTAAGTAACCTAACGGTGCATAACGGAACATTGCGGCGAATGCGGATGGCATAAGCGTACATGTTATTTTCGTTTCTTTTCTGTGATTGGCTTAAGGACTTAAATGATGGGATTACATTAATATGATTAATGTAAAGAAAATAAACCTGAAAAGATATTGTAGAATCGGATTTGAAAATCACTCGGCTATTTATGAAAAAGCTATATTTCAAAACTGCGGAGCTTAAGCCACTCCTTTTGAAAACTGTTTGATTCTACAACGATATCAAGTTCAAAGCGTTAAAGATTTTCTTAAAAATCATCCGCAACCCTCCGTCATTTTAGGAAGTAGAGTACTTAGTATTCGTGCTACGTTTGTTGACTTTAGTTAAGGCGTAGTGTACGGTAGCTAAGTGATGTCTTCCTACACTGCATATGATGCAGATTAATTAGGACATTCATGCGACTTTGTTGACCATAGTTAATGGTCATATGGGTGGGTCTAATTGATCAAGAAATGACGGGTAGAACTTGACTGGTACTTATGATTTGTTGACCATAGTTAAGGTCATAAGTACTAGGGGTAAAAATTACATCGGGAATTTCAAGTGTTGAAATTTGCAATGAGATTGCATACCTTTCATGTGATGGTTGGATCCCGATCCCACTGTGGGCAATAGTTGCTCCTAGGAGAGTTTTACAGTTTACAATTAGCTAACTCATTAGGTGTCTAGAAAGGTGTTAACGGGGCTCCGCCACTGGGAAAACGAGGTTTACTCTAATTAGGTCCGTGCGAAAGCACGGGGAACCTCCCTCAAAGTACCGACACTGGCCTGGCTGAACGGTTAGCGAAGTTATAGACTGTAATTAATCCTGCCTAATTTTTCTTTTTAAGGTTTGAAAGAAAAACTCGATAAAAGCAGTGGGAAACATCGATTAGACAAGATGATAACCAATCTGATCTATGCAAGAGCTTTCGCTGAGTGTATTCTTTTCTCTCTCTCTTAATGGCAGATACCAATGACTGGACTTAAGCTTCTACTAGATAAAAACAAACTGAATGGGACCAACTATAAAGACTGGCTGAGGAATCTGAAAATCGCCTTGACTTATGATAAAGTATCATATGTCCTCACGGCTTCAGCCCCGCCCGTCCCTGGTCCAAAATCCTCAGTTGCGGACATTGAAGTCCGCAAGACATGGGACGCTGACTGTGCCACGGCAAAATGCCTCGCGCTTGCATCGATGGATAACACACATCAAAAGCAGCACGAGGATATGGACATTCACGGTATATTGCTCCATACAGAGGAGTTGTATGGAGAGCAATCTCGCGTATTACGATACGAAGCATCAAAGAAATTGTTTCAGATGCGAATGGCCCCTGGCACACCAGTAGGAGACCATGTTCTGAAGATGATAGCTCTTATAGAAGAGCTTGAGGACCTTGGATGGACGATGGACAATGAACAATATATAGATATTATTCTGCAGTCCCTTCCCTCCACCTTTGCTCAGTTCATAGTGAACTTCAACATGCATGGCATGGAGAAGGAACTCCCTGAACTCCTTAACATGTTAAGGAGTGCAGAGAGCACTATGAAGTCAGCAAGAACTCCCGTTATGACTGTTGGACAATCTTCTTCTTCTCGCCTGAAAGCTAAGGCCAAGGGAAAGAAAAAGAAGAAGCCCACCAATCCTAAGGGCGGAGTTAAAAAGGTGAAGGGAAAGGGAAAGTCCAAGGCTGGAGACTCGGGGAAGGGCGAATGCTTTCATTGCCACAAGACAGGACATTGGAAGCGCAATTGCACGGAGTACTTAAGTCTTAAGAAGAAGCATGGTGATGCTTCTGCTTCAGGTGCGTTTGTGACAGAAAACTGTTTTTCAATAAACTCTGCTTCCTGGGTATTGGATACCGGATCAGGTTCTTACATTTGCAATTCTATGCAGGGGCTGAGAAATAGCAAGGTTTTGAAGACAGGTGACCATACTCTCCGCGTTGGAAATGGTTCCAATGTACATACAGTCGCAGTGGGAGAGTATCACTTGGGATTGCCATCTGGATGTATTTTGGTTTTGAACCCATGTTATTTTGTACCAAGTATGCTATGTAATATAATATCCGTTTCTTTGTTGGACAATGAAGGATATAATTTTGTATTGCAGAACAATGTTATGAACATTCACCTGAATCAAATGTTGGTTGGGTAAGGTACGCTTAACAACGGAATATATGTCCTAAATCAACACACAGTTTTCAGTATACAACACACTAATAAAAGAAAACTTTCAGAATTAAATGAAGCTTTTCTTTGGCATTGTAGACTTGGTCATATTAACGAAACAAGACTAAACAAGTTACATAAAGATGGATATTTAAATTCTTTTGAATATAAATCTTATGTGACTTGCCAGTCTTGTATCAAGGGTAAAATGACCAAAACTCCGTTTACCGGACACGGAGAAAGAGCTACTCAGCTCCTGGGCCTCATACATAGTGATGTATGTGGGCCAATGTCTACACAGGCTAGAGGCGGTTTTTCATACTTCATTACATTCACTGACGAATTCTCAAGATTCTGTCATGTATTTTTATTAAAACATAAGTCCGAAGCTTTCGAGAAATTCATTGAATATAAACAAGAAGTAGAAAAACAAACCGGCTTGAGTATCAAAATGCTTCGATCAGATCGAGGTGGTGAGTATCTCAGTACAGAATTTGCAAACTTCCTAAAAGAGAATGGGATTCTCTCTCAGCTCACTCCTCCTTACACACCACAGCACAACGGTGTGTCAGAACGACGGAATAGGACCCTATTAGATATGGTCCAGTCCATGATGAGTGACGCTGAGTTACCTGTCTCGTTTTGGGGGCACGCATTGGAGACTGCAGCATTTCTGCTAAACAGGGTTCCAACCAAAGCCGTGTCTACCACGCCATATGAGATATGGCATGGGAAGAGACCATCTCTTAAGAGAATTAAGATTTGGGGTTGCCCGGCCTATGTTAAAAAGCAAAATCCGGACAAACTCGAGACACGGTCAGTCGTGTGTAACTTTGTGGGATATCCAAAGAATTCTTATGGATATCTGTTCTACCATAAAGAGGAACAAAAGGTGTTTGTTTCTCAGTATGCCACATTCTTAGAAAAAGAGTTTTTCACAGATAAAGATGATGGCAAGGTGGTGGATCTAGAAGAGGTTCTAGAGACACAAACTATAAATGACGATTTGGTTGAACCGGCTATTGCAACAGAAACTGAAGAACCTCGGCCACTCCGTAGGTCTGGTAGGACTTCTCGCCCACCGGATTCCTCATTGATGGTGACAGAGAAGACTGTATCATGGATGATGATGATCCTACCAGTTTTCAGCAAGCTATCACGAGTAGAGACTCTGTGAAGTGGCTTGATGCTATGAGATCCGAAATGGAATCTATGTACACCAACAAAGTATGGACTTTGGACGTTGTACCCCCTGGGGTAAAACCTGTAGGGTGCAAATGGATTTTTAAAAGAAAGATTGGTGTAGATGGGCAGGTAGTGACCTATAAGGCAAGACTTGTGGCGAAAGGCTTTCGTCAAAGACCAGGTTTGGACTATGACGAGACTTTTTCTCCTGTAACCATGCTTAAATCCATTCGGATCCTACTTGCTATTGCTGCTCACTACGACTATGAAATCTGGCAGATGGACGTTAAAACTGCATTTCTAAATGGAAATTTAGAAGAATGCGTTTATATGGATTAGCCAGAGGGCTTCATTGACAATGGGAGCAGCGGGAAAGCATGTAAATTGCTTAAATCCATATATGGGTTAAAGCAGGCATCACGGAGTTGGAACATCTGTTTCGATGATGTCATCAAAGAGTTTGATTTCATCAAAAATCCAGATGAACCTTGTGTTTATAAGAAGGCTGTAGGGAGAGCTGTCACATTCCTCGTATTGTACGTGGACGACATTCTTCTGATAGGAAATGATATTCCTATGCTACAGTCGGTCAAATCTTTCTTATCACTGAGGTTCTCCATGAAGGACCTGGGTGATGCCACATACATTCTGGGTATAAGGATCTATAGGGATAGATCCAAAAGGTTATTGGGATTTTCCCAAACCAGGTACATTAACACCATCCTAAAAAGGTTTAGTATGGAAGACTCCAAGCGGGGTGCCTTACCCGCTTGCCATGGGGTCACTCTCTCCAAGGATTCTTGTCCAAAGACCGATGAAGAGAGAGCTCGCATGAGTGTTATACCCTATGCTTCGGCAGTAGGATCTATAATGTATGCGATGTTATGTACACGCCCAGATGTAGCTTATGCACTTAGTGTTGTAAGCAGGTATCAATCTAACCCAGGGGAGAATCACTGGACAGCTGTGAAGAACATTCTTAAGTACTTACGAAGGACTAAAAAATTGTTCTTGGTGTATGGTAATGAAGATCTCCAAATGGAGGCCTTTACCGATTCGAGCTTCCAGAGCGATAAGGACGACAGCAAATCTATCTCTGGGTTTGCATTTACCCTTAATGGAGAGGCGGTGAGTTGGAAGAGTTCCAAACAAGATACCGTTGCAGACTCTACGATGGAAGCTGAGTACTTTGCTGCAAATGATGCCGCCAAGGAAGCCGTATGGATGAAGAAGTTCGTCTCGGACCTAGGAGTAGTTCCAACCATTATTGATCCAATACCTTTGTATTGTGACAATAATGGGGCTATGGCGTTAGCCAAAGAGCCCAGATCCCATCAGCGGTCCAGACACATCCTGAGGCATTTTCATTTGATCCGGGAGATTGTAGATCGCCGCGAGATCAAGATTAGGAGGGTAGACACAAAGAATAACGCCGCGGATCCATTCACCAAGGCCCTCCCTCAGCCGCAGCATGAGCGACTTTTTGAGATGTTGGGTATGAGATACGCCAATAACTGGCCTTAGTGCAAGTGAGAGATTGTTGGATATATGTATGCCCTAGAGGCTATTATATGATAGTGGATGTATCTATACATGTATATATATATATATTCAATATACATTCTTGCTCGACATGATAGTATGCTATCTGGTTCTTCTTTATCTGACATGTTGATTTGATCATGCTTATTATTCACTCATACATGCTGATAAAGCCCTGAGGATATTGGCTTGACTACTCTGATTATGATGGAGATCATACTAGTGGGACATCTGTAGTCTATAAGCATATCCTGGAAAGTCCCTAATCATAGGTATATCGAGACGGGGCATTGATATACCAAAGTAGACTAGCGTATATGATACTGAGACCCATACGATGGACGATGGATGTTCCCACATTCATCGATGTTTGACATCAAGATCATATACGGGTGCTCAGTGGTGACTGGGTATACTGGACGGACTCACCGAGAACTCCTATATGGAATTGTATCTATCGTCGGATAGCAGTTCTCAGGTGACACTGGTACAGGTTAGTCTGTAGACCCGAGATCGTCATGGAGTCTTGTGTGTTCTCCCACTGTACTTTGATTGCCACCCTACCACGGCTCTACTGAGTCGTGCAAACAGGTGGCCGTTGGGTACAGTCCCGAGACACACGAAGGCAATGAGCGATAGGAGGGGTTTCGTCTCTCCCGGTATTGGGAGTTGATGCTGTACTGTGCCCGACTGGTTATATCAGTAAGTCCCTGGTCAGGGCTGCTGAGAATTGCTGATAAGTGTTATCAGTAGTTTCTCGATCTGTTATAGACCATTCACCGGCACGACTTATTGAGTTATTGGGGTCGACGTAACCATCCCTAGGCTCGATATACAGCATATCTGACGAAGAGACCGGACTGTACGGTAGTGTTGCCGGTTGGCTCGACGGGAGTTGTAGCAGGTTCACTTGTTTTCTTCTGATCGCTCAATACCCGGGTGGCCGTTACGTTTAGCTGACCGCTTGCGGCTTGGGGGTACTTGATATGATCATCACCCTCTGTCGGCGTATTGACGAGTCTTAGAATCCAACACAGGAGTTACCTAGTCCAGGCGAAACGTTATGGTGCGCGTATGCGATATGCGCATGGACCCGATTAAAATGCGTGTATATGATACCGTACATTGATCGGGCGGCTTGCTTTTGGAGGGGTCATATGTGATATGGCCGGATTGATAAATCAAGTGTTGATTTATCATTAGTTTTCTCACTTAAAACCTTTTCTTGGATGATGGATGTATGCATGTGTGTATGCGTTTCTTTCTTTCTATCTAGTTTCATGCACATATGGATGTGCATACATACACACATACATACACACATCTATAATGGTTGTTAACATATAGAAATGGTAGCAATATAAGACTCACACCATGGATTAAGTGATAGATTATTATTTAATTTTGTATTTAAAACAAATTGAAAAGAAAAGGATAATCATTTCTAGCTTCTACATTCTTCTTTTGACCTAAACAAGCTTACCTACCTCTAACCTTGAGTTATCCTTCTCTTTATGATTTAAAACTCAAGTTAAATAATGTCTCCATCACTTTAACCATGGTTCATAGTAAGAAGAAATAAAATATATATATTGATATATTTCTTTTTCTTCTTGAGGGTTATCATTATCTTTATCATCTCTTGTGAAAAATATTGCCACCATCTTCTTCCTCCTTCACATTTGCTCTCTAGTCTTTTCTAGTGAGTAATACACACATAAAGAAAGGTTTTTGAAGTGAGAATATTATCCACAACATCATTCTACACAAGTTTAGCCAACTTGTTTAGAGTGTTCTCTTCGGTTTTACGAAGTTGCGAGCTTGGACGGGAAACTCCGGGTGGATCGTCATGGACGTGAGAGAACTACAAGAGGACCTTCTTCCAACACCCAAGAGACTAAGGAGTCAAGCAAAAGGGAGGTACAAAGGTTGTACTTTCGAAACCCTAATTTTTATTAGCTTAAAGTTTTGTAACCCTAATTTTCTAGGATCGATTCCTTTGCGTGTTTGTTTAGCACCATCAAAATACATACTTTGAGACATGTGATGCTTCAATACTCATTATAGGGTGCTAGGCAAACCTTACACGCAGTACATAGTTACAATCACGTAACTCCATCTAAGTCGCTCAAATCCTATTAGCAGAGTCAATTGAATAAAATTGAAGTAAACAATAAGAAAATAAGGAGATTACATGATAAGATCAACGGGGATGAAAGGTTCGATATTCTGTTTCCCTTCCGCCGAAATACGATCGTCAGAAAAGTAGGAAGGATTCAAGAATGAACTTGGTTGTAATTGTTACAAACTAATTCTACTGTTTAACTAAAAGTTTTATCTAAGAATCTAACCAACGAACTAAGGAAACAAACAATAGAATGCTATAGAAACAATTTAAAGCTAATGCTACAAAAACCGAAATGAATAAGATACCTGAAACTACATCTTCCAAAGCTTGTCTCCTTGGCCGTTAGGGTGAAAGCCCGTCCCTGATTAGGCCCCTGAGTAATCTGTCTCTGTTTGTAAGCCTGCTTCTGGGTACCAACGACGTCTTATTGACATCATCTTTTGCCCGATATCTCAATGGACAAGTGTCAATCTGATGATCAGTAGATCCACAAACTAAGCACTTTCCAAGCCTCCCCCGACAATACTTCTGAATATGGCACGGCCTCTGGTAAAATTCACAGATTACCGCTCTCCTTCTATCTGAAGCTGCAGCATAAGAACGCTTCATAGGAACTGTCCCCTGTCTCCTGACCGGAATGTCCCTATGTCCTGAAGTTTTGGTCTGTGTATGAACTGTCTTCTATACCGAACCATCCTGCTGAGATGTATCCTTCTCTTTCCCCAATAATTTCTGTTGTTCCCTGGCTGTCATAAGAACTTGAGAAAAAGCGGTCAACCCTAACGATGTGATATGTGTCATGCCCCACTTCCCAAGATGCGCAAACTACGACACGTGACAAAGCCAAACATACTACCTGTGGTTAGGAATCATCCCTCCACGGTCATATTACGGCTGTCTATCAGATATCAAGAACAGTAAAATATAAAATCTAGGTAGTACATGTCCATTTACCATAATAAATAAGATCAAGAAAATGTAGAAAGCGGAAACGAATCAAGATCCAATAAACAATATCTGAATCATGTTCCAATATGGGCTCACATCAATAAAAAAACTACGGAAATAAACAAACTAAACATCTCTAACAATACACGTTCAACTCCTCATTGCTCGGCTTGATTTCTAAAATACGCTTGATTTGCCTGCGATAAAGATAGAGGAATTGGGCCATGCAAAACCCAGACGTCAGTGCGTCATAAATATCAAAAGATTAATAATAGTAACCAGGATATGATAATATAATTAAACATGCATGTAAATTATAAATACAGATATAAAACAGTGAGGTACAAGTATGTGATGCGGGTTCTAAAACTATGCTTCTAGGTTATTTATTCTAAAAGTCTTTGAAATCAATTTAATGGAATCGTCGATGTAACTTAATAGTATCCTATGCGTGCCTGGGTCCACAGTCAAGATTCTTGGGCTGAATCCGAGACGTTCCGCTAAGCAGTAAACAGGTAACATGTGCAGATGAATGATGTCAGTAGCATCATTCCGAGGCTGGCCGAGCCTGTAAAGATTGATCAGTACAAGCATCGAACTATTGAGTTACAAGTCAGGTTTCATTATTGATTCCCCCTTACCCCCAAGGTTATGTGTTCAAGTCAAGTATTTATGATATAAATCTAATGCCAACACAGGATCAAGCAGGTACAGGGTTGTCTATGTAGATAACAAGTTACGTCCGTCAGGATAGGACGTCAAGATTGCCGGCATTAGTAATAATATCCAAGTAACAAGTCAAGTAATGTGTCGTGAACATGTCATGTGATGTATATTAACCAAATAGATGCCAAAAGTGAAACTGTAATCAATATTGGAATACGGTAAACAAAACTGATACCATGATGCATATGTATCTATCTGTAATAACCATTATACGTCCATTACCATGTATGATGTAAACTAGATAATATGCTGTACTAATGTAGTAGTATAATAATATCATGATGTTCCGGCATGCAACTAGATATGCTATTATCGGTATGGATACAGACATATACTGTAAAACTGTAAATCTGTTATATTTGCTGAATAATAAAATACATGCACTATTCTTATTCATATAGATATTGATATAATAATATAGAATGTTGCAAGTTTAAAACTTGTCTGGTCGGATCTCACGTCGAGATACGGATGCTACGTCCGACGTCGGAATAATGTCGCGATGCTAAACTCGTGCGCGTGCAGGACTGGACCTGGATGATCAGTGACGTGACGTGGTGACTAGGCTGGACGACGACGGTGATTGGGTCGTCTGAATCGCCGACGACACGTGCAACTCTGGAGAGACGATTGGAGAATCAAGAACCAATCAAGAAAAGATCAAGAAGAAGAAGAAGACTGGTGGCTGCTGCTGTTGGGTTATGGGGTGGCGAGAACAGAGACAAGGCGACGAGGGCAGCAGGGTTTCTTGGGCTGTTGTTGGGTAGCCGGGAATTGACGAGGGTGGTGGTGGTGGTTTGTGGTGTCGGGGAGCGGAGAGAGGTGAGGAGGTGACGGTGGGGTGAGGGTGATGGCTCCAGCGAGTCTCCGGCGAGGGGTTGAGGTTCTTGGGACGGGGTTTGTTGCATGAGGTCGTCGGGGTTGTGGATGTGCAAGGTACTCTCGGGAAAGGAGAGGGGAAAGGAGGTGGCGGAGGTTGTGATGATAAGGGCGAGGGGACGAGGGCGAGGTGATCGGCGGCGAGGGAGTGGGCGTCGGGTGCAGGGGTAGGGCTTGGGTTTCTCATGGGGAGAACGAAAGAAAGAGGCAAGAGAGAGAGAGGTGAGGGTTTTTAGGTTATTATATTAGAATTATATACATATATATATGAGAATAATGGAGGAAAGATGCTATAGGAAGGAATTTCCTCCTATGGGCTCGAAAAAATACGTCCTCCATCATGTTTTCTGACGATCGGAATCCATTATCTTCATCGTTATCATCTAAGATGCGGGTATGCCAAATTTCATATGATTTTACAACTTTTTCACCGTTGAATTAGTGGGTTCAAAATTAACAATTTACCGATAATAGAACTTTTTACATTGCTAAATCAATGGTGAAAAAGTTATAGAATCACATGAAATTTGGCATACCCACATCTTAGATGATAACGATGAAGATGATAGATTCCGATCGTCGGAAAACATGATTGAGACCGTATTTTTACGACGCCATAGGAGGAAATTCCCTCCTATGGCCTCTTTCCTCCATTATTCTCTCTCTCTCTAGATATCAAGGTAGAGAGAGGGGGGTTGGAAAGAGAGAGAGAGAAAGACAGCGAGCGAGAGGAGATAGAGATATAATAGAATATATTAGTTCATATATTATATTATATTTATATAAGCTGTTAGCTAGAAGTATTATTATATATATTTTTTAGGTTTAAACAGCTAATATCAAATTACTCCGAATATTCTCCGGGTCTCATCTAAAAATCTAGTTTTAAAATATGGAGAATATGCGTAAAAGTTAAAACCATAATGCGATATCCGGTCAATAAAAATGCATACCCCAAAGTACGGATCTACGTAAATATACGTAGCAATCCAAACAATTCTGTTTTAACAATTTGGGCATGAACATGATGTATGGATGCAACCATATGATATGAGGTATGATAATATGCCATGCTAGATATCAAAATATTATTTGGTTATTATTTGTATTATTAAAAGATATGTGGAATATATTATATATGTGTATAGAATCTAGATTTGCATGGATACTTTGTACTGGCAAATATTTGATATAATCTTAAACCATGACAGGCTTCAAACATGCTGGTCGGATCGGATAATAACCACAACTATCAATTGCACTATCCACAACCCAAAAGTAATAATAATAAAGAAATTTGTCGTAAGATTTGAAATACCCCAAATAAAATATAGTATAATAGTGCTAGGGTATTACAATATGCATATGAATCTTCACATCCGGATTGCGCATGAACCGTCTTGCCCTATCTGTCTCGTCGGCTACCAAAGGCCCTGCAAATCGACTAAGCTTAGTCCACTTAGCCGCATGTGCATCCATAGATATGCTATTCTTCTTTAGGCCAATAAACTTCTCTTCTATTTCCTTCCTATCAGACTGTGGAAAGAATTTCTCCAAGAAAGTTCGTGTAAAAGTCGCCCAGCTGATCGGCTTTGCCAAATGTGTCTTCTCCACAAGCCATTATTCATGAGCATAATCCACCAACTGAATGCATACCACATCCACCATTTTTTCGTCCGGAATCTATGCAGCAACTAAAAGATTTTCCGTATCCACCAGCCGTTACTCCGTTGGTAATGGCTCCTCCAATCCTGTAAACGTTGCTGGACTAAGCTTCCTGAAGTCCGCAACAACACTCTCATGCTGAGCTGGTCTAGGAACTGCCGCCCTCTCGGTTGCCGTGATAGCAGTCTGCTGGGCCGTCCTCAAGCTTTCTTAGAAAGGCTAAGCCTGTCGCTGGTTCAGTTTTGTCTGACGTTTCTGGTTCTCTAGCATGCCACATATGACCCCAAGTAGCGCGACGTCGTCAAAACGCTTCTGATATGCCCTTAAATCTTTTCTCGCCATGATTCTGAAGTCAAGAACAAACGACGAGGATTAGTAACTGAAACAAGATTCAATAAAATAAGAATTCAATAAACAATGGATTCAAGGACAACATGTCAATAATTGTGGCAAGACATGTTCCTATAATTCCGGGTTTGACGGTCAATGTATTGGGTACCATACCCAGCTACAAATTGAACCAAACCCGACTAACCTAAACTTACGCTCTAATATCAACAGAACCTTGTCATGCCTCGCTTCTCAATATACTCGAATACGAGAACGTAAAAAACCAACTAAGTTACCTACGGTAAGGAAATATCATTCCATAATCACATTACGGCTGTCAATCAGTAATCAAGAATAAGAAAATAATAAATTTATCTATCACATGTTCGATAGACAAAGAAATAATAACAGGAAACAACAGTGGAAGCAATATGATCCGAATAACTAAAGGAAATAATATCTGATAGTTGTCCCTTAGGGGATTACAATGATAAACCGACAAGTTCAATACTTGAAAGAAATTTAAAGCATCAATAAAACTAAATCAGTGAATTGCTCATCACTGCTAAGCAATTATGTCGAAATACTCACGATCCTCCTGTGCTAAAGTCAAAAGATCTGGGCCATGCAAAACCCAGACGTCAGTACGTCATAGATATCATATTCATTTAAATAAGATCACAAATTAAAATGCTGAAATACTTCCGATGACACAATCTTTCCTTGTTGACAAGTTTCCATTCCGTACCTTTCGCATGATATTAAAAGTCCAGTCCAGTTAGCATTTCTTAATTTGTGATTAAGTTTATTACCATGTTAATTATATATACGCAGGGTGTTGGATTAGTTTGAGTGTAAGTTCGTTTAATAGGATCTCAGGAGTTCAATTGCCGGTAGCTCGTACCGGGCTATATACGGTCACTTGTTCATACAACTCGTACCGGGCTATATATGGTCACATGTTCATTAGCTGGTACCGGGCATTAAACAGTCATATATTATTACAGTTGATACCGGGCTTTCAACAGTCATATATTATTATTGTCGGGACTGGACTTTATACGGTTGCTTGTTCCTTCCATATTTAGGCCTGTGTTTTCTTGCCCTTGGGTTGGGAATACTACTGCAGAGGTTGACGTAGACACTCGAACTCACGATATACTAGATTACCTTCACATATTGCCATATCCATATTTACACGTGCCCTTGGATATGACTTGATCTGTTTATATGCTTATTTTTTATTATTGCCATATCCATATTTACACGTGCATGCGGGTTTTCACTACACTCACATATTCATACTATCACACACACTTTTACTATAGAGTACTTGTTGGGTGTTCTGACACCCTGAGATTTGCCACCTCAGGTTTACAGGCAGATCCATCAGCAGCAAGGATCAGGAGTATTTTAGAGGCTAGCTGCGGAGCATTAGTTTAATGTAGGGTTATTTCTTTTCATTTTATTTCAGTTGCTATTAGAATGTGCGTCCTTGTGGGACATTAGAGATTATGTATTTTCCATTTCGGATATTGTACCCTTTTTATTTGACTCTTTTGTTATCCTTCGGATCTTGGTTGAATCTATGTTATTTTATGGACCATTTATATTACTTGTTATCTCATGCAACATGATCAATAGCGTTATCTCTTTAGATATTGGTGTACTTCTTGGATATCATTATTACAGGTTTAGTTTAGACAGTCTTTATATGAAGGATCTTTCCTTACCGCAGGTAGCATGGCTGGCCTTCGTTGCTCTCTGTATTCCGTATTTTTGAAAGCGGTACGTGACACTCGAACATGTCATATATCTTTTATATCGGCTTGTTATCTTTTTGGTGGTACTAACTGCTGCCGTGATGGTTTTTATATAGGGAAAAAACACTGTAAGTTACTAATCAAGTGAAAGCCCAAGATAGCCTAGTTGCATCAGTATCCACTCAAGTGATTCAAAAGTTACCGTTGAGAGAGTCCTTGTTTCCCATGCTGAAGATGAGGATGTGGAGGCTCTTCTTGGCATGTCACGTGTGTTTTACCTCTTTCATCTCTGTAACACGTCCTTTGAACACAAGAGTTTATTGGGCAGTTATTATGATCTCTTTGTGTGGGTGCTTTACTACTTTAAGGCTGTACCATCTTTTCCAATTCCCCTAGCATTGTCTAGGAATACAGTGTATTTAATTGTGCAGTTGCTGATCCCTGTTTTTTCTCATTATGACTACCAGCAATGAACCGAGTCAATTTATTGAAAGTTAAACTGTTCAGTGAACTGAAATAGATAGTTTGTGTCCATGCCGTCTTATATTATAATAAATCAGGCTTCTTTGATAAGTTAAGAGATAAAAACTGATGATGAAATGTATAAGCAGCGAACGAATATAATATGAGAAAAAGAATGAGGTTAAGTACCCATTTTATTCAATATTGCCGAGGTCCTGTTTGTTGTACTTTCCACACAACGATGTTCAAATCTAGTCTATGTAATTTGTCTGAACATCATATTTAAAACATGTAAAATTATCTTTTCAATTCTTAGTTAACAATGAAATTATCATGTTAAATTAATAGCTATTACAGCCACTGATATGGCATGGAAGACAACTGGTTAGAGTCATGAAAACAGCATGTCCGGTATGTAGGGGCTAATTAAGGTTGTGAATATCTGGTCCTTCAGAGCCTTCAACAGTAGTAACCTTGTGAAGTACGACACCCTTATTGCAGTCACATAATAAGCTGTAATTACCATCTGGGTGCTCTCAAGATTGAGCTACAGCAGTTGGAGGCTACAGCCTTGTGCAGCAGGATGACCTTGTTAGTTATTGCAGTCATGTAGTAGACTGTAAAGTTAAGATAAAATCTATATGCTTGCTTGAATGTATCAAACCTTTTCGTTTTCTGTTCTTTGTGACTGCTTAACATTTGTTCCAACATTTATGACCATACGTAACTTCTTGTTCAGATATTTGGCTTCAATACCGTATGTTCTTGCAGGTATGTCATGGGCGTTGGTGAAGCAGACGCGTTTTCTGAATGGCTGAAGAGAGAGAGAGAGAGAGAGTTACTTGCTTTGGAAGCTACAAATGTCTGCCCTTTCGGATGGTGAATCCTTAATAGAAGAGGTACCCCCAACCTGCATAGTTATTACAATATATATGTTACCATAAACCTTCTTTGCCGCGTAAGGAATATACTGAATTCCATCCAGATACAGTTTGAACATCTTGCAATAGTCCAAAATTGAATCCTGTTCTTTTGATATCAGTATGTGAGATTCTCACTTGACCATTGCTATCTTTGTTATTCAGGTATTGCAAGTACTAGAAGGAGCTACTGCATGTGTGGATGACATGGATGAGTAGTTACCAATATTTAATGTCAAGCTCAGACATATAAGGGAGGATATTGGAGCGGTATGTCTTGTCACTACTAGAGTTTGAAATTTCACAATGTACTAATATAAAGGATGCAATATACGAATTTTATGCAATGATATTCCTCGATTGCATCTGTTGCACGTATTTTAAATCATGCTTTCTCCTTAAAGACAACATGAATTCATGCCACTTGTCTTAATGACTAAGAGCAGGACGTATTGTTCAACAAATGTTCAAAAATTAGCATAAGGAGTTTACTCGCAAGGATTTCAGAATAGCTCCTGTAGAGGATAAAATGAGGATGAACTTATTGAAATAGTTTCTTAACAAGGAAAAAGGAAGACGTTTCTTAACAAGGAAAAAGGAAGAAGATGGTGGTAAAAAAGGATATATTAGTTGTCAATTTAATCAAGAAGACGTTTCTTAATAAGGAAAAAGGAAGAAGAGGATTCATGCAAAAGTGTGGGATAAGCCTTATTTTTGTAGGCTTGAAGCCCCCCGAATAAATAAAATTAACTGTTTCTAGATATGTTTACTTTTAATGCTTATAAATTTGTTTAGAGGCTTCAGTAGTTCTGAAATGAAGGTGCAACGTACAAATGTTCAAGACTAAGAAATAGTCGAAAAGCAGGGAAACTATAGTAGATTATCTTAGTATAATTGCAACTGTTCAAGCCCTGATCCAAATGAATCACATTATACTGAACCAATTTTAAAATATTTTTTCTCATTATGAGTGGACTAAGCTTCAAGTGTTAATATCCATGGAAATTTTGAGCTGGACTGCATATATTTATATACTATTATCTGTGCTTAGGAGGACTTCTGTGTGTGCTATTGTGGATTGGGCATACAAAATTGACACAATGCTGCATATAAATGAATGGAACTACAGAACGTTACCTTTCTGTAAGAAAGCAGATGCTGCAGGATTTGTGCGTCAACTGCTGGATAACTTGGAATCCAGAATATCAATGCGATTTAACAGAGTTAGCGCTGTTCACAGTAATGCTATATTGTGCATCTACCTTGAAGGCTTGCTTTCCTCCCCTTAAGTTATTGCTCCTTGTTACAGTTTGTTGATGAGGTTTGCCAACAAATTGAGAGGAACGTGCGCAATGTTCGACAGATGGGTGTGTTCTCCTGTATTCCAAGGTATGTGATATATCACATCTTTTAAATCATTCTTTTTTAGTTTCTGCACAACTTTGAGTATTTACATCAGGCTTTGTATTCCAGTATGTATGCAGTTAAGCAATGCCGATGTGTGCTTGGTAAGCAGCTCCAGCTGCTCTGGAATTCATGTAGCCAATCAATGTTGGCTTTAGGTTACTGAAAAACATTTAATTATGATATCGAGGACTTGAAGTCAGTTCTCATATAATGAACCTGTGGCTGGCCCACTGCATGGTTGTGGTGATAGTTGTTTGGTTCCAGGCTATGGTTCTACTTATTCTTTCGAACACACCGCAAAACACAAAGTAAATTGACTACTGGATATTATTACAGGCAATGGGTAACATGCAACACCTAGCAACTCTCTTATCGGTAGGTCTCAATTTGATACAGTTTGGTTGCCTTTGGGGTCATGCTATGATCTAGCAAGGCCCAAAAAGCTTCAACACAATCTTGGGTCTATCAATGCTGCAAAAATCCCTTGGCTTAGACGTTATGTTGCACGTGTTTGTCATCGAGGAGATGTATTCATATTGGATATGTATCAGATTCATCAAGGATACTTGTGGGATTCTTTTTGATGCATTCTAATATTTATATTCTGTTTTAGATGTACCGAGCATGCATCAATGACCAAGACACTTTTATAACCTTAGTTTAGATATGCTAAAATGATATTTTTTGTTTAGACAGTAATAAATTGTCACATCCTTATATCTAGATTTGGAAGATTCCGCATCGGCGATCAGTCTCTTTTTTTTTTGTCTTTTATTCATATCTGAATCTGCTACTTAGCTCACACACACACACACATTAAAAAAGAATAGAAGTTAAAATTATATGGACTGCTTTGAATAGAGAAGTATCGCTCATGTTTGCTGTCCCAAATGACTGGGATCAGAATTTTGTTGTTTTGTTAATGTACAGAATGTGTTCATGTATGGTTGTGTACCCAGCTGAAGATAATAAATAAGAAAAACAATTGCAAACCTACCCAGCTGAAGATAATAAATAAGAAAAATGATTGTTAACCATACACGAACACATTGTGTACCCAGCTGTTGATAATCCCCTCCATCCAAAGAAAAAGATGATAAATACGAAAAACGAATGAATCGTCACATTTTCATAGGCTCTTACTATCACCACAACTTGAACTCCGGGGCAAGTTGGAAATCCAGTTTATCCGAGATAAGTCAGTAATGAAGCAAACCTAAACTTTTGCTCCTTGGTTCTTGATGGAGGTCCGAATCTCCCTCGGTAGTTGTCCTCCGTCGATCTTGCTGCAAGCGGTTCTGAACGGTTGAGATTGGTAGTGAGGGTTGAATGTGTGGATCTCAGTAGATTATCATTGACGCCGAGCTATTTGCAAGGGAAGTCCCGGGATGGTTAACCACCGTAAGACCCTCCGACGATCAAGTAAGTACCGAAGAATAATGGAAGGGTAGCGGCGTATTGGAATCAGTTCGAGTTACCTAAATTATCTTGAAGAAGGGTTTATATAGTGTCCGCATGGAGCGAGCCGATGCGAGATTCTCGCCGTCTGTAACGCACCTGCGTCACGTTTGCATAGATATTGGGTTACACCCAGTTATGGCGAGATACGCCCATTAATGGTAAGATACGCTACCGTGGGGTGCGGGACGTGGGCCGGCGAAGATCTCGTCGTGGCGAGAAATATGGAGCCATTACTGGGGCATTCGGGCTTCATGCTCCCGGCCAAACAGGGACGCTAGGGAATCTCAGCTCTATGATAGCTCGGAGACGAGTAAGGAGGCTGAGGAAGCTCAGCTGCAGGATATTTTGGAGGCGAGCCATTGGCTGGTTGCTATGCACGTATGGAAGGTACTCCGGAAAGATCTCCGAAAGGTCGGGTGCAACCTCAGAGACGAGGTCCGAGGAAAGTCCCCCATGTATCATATTGATTCCAACTCCGTGGCTCTCAGGAATCTAGTAGGCTTGTGTGGACGACACATCAGCTGCTACGTGTCGTAACCTGGGGAATTCCCGTCTGTGAGCCTCATCATTAGCCCCCACTCTCGCCCTGACCTATTTATGGGTTAGATCAAGAACGGTAAGCCCGGTTTTTAACGATTCAGCCTAAGATTTCCTCGTAATGGGTTGTCCGAAGAAGAAGCAACATTTGGCGGCTAATCCTCTTGGATCCTTGGATCCAGGTGGCGGCTTACGAAGCTTTTTAATTCCCGCGCGTATCTTTGGTGATGTCAGCGGATCAGTGAAATGATTGCGCTTTAAAGGGGGTCGCCGTTTCGCTCACTCGGTCGGTTGGACTACGCGCCATGTGTCCACCACTGAGTGGCGGGGCATGAGGGGACATGTCTAATGGCCGATCGCCATGTGGAGTCCCGGTGGCCGCTAGGTATGACGCTTCATTTCAGTGGGAATGGATTAGGGATGTTGGATGCCTTCGTGCTGAGTGTATAAATATGGGGTTATCCCACGGCATATACTTTGCCCTAGTCGTCTCTTGTCGTCTGAAGATTGCCCGACGTACATCTTCTTACGTCGGAACTTCAGCTAAAAAACTTTTCTCGGCCAATCCTTTTTTGAATCAGGTTAGATGTCTTCCTCCAAAATATCTATTGATGTAGTAGGAGTTGAGTCGGGTGATGAGGCTTCCGCTTCTGAAGCTGAGTCCAGCGGGTCTTCCTCCTCCTCGGCTTCCAATAGCCGAGTGAGTTCTTCTGCTTCATTTTCTTCTTCTGTGTCGAGCTCACCCCCCAGGAGGGCTGACACCCTTGTCCCTCGTCGTCGGGAGGCGAAAAGGGCCCCTAAGGTACGCATCGGGAATACCCACGATACACCCTCAGTTTTGAAGCGTCTGGATGAGCTTTCTGACATCCGGGCTCGTTTTCATATACCTTCTGGCTATGGCCAGGGAGGGCGAGCGGGCAGACCAGGTGCAGGGAAAAAGATTATTCTATACTTGGAAGCGTTCCGGGCAGATATACATCTGCCCTTCTCGCCTGAAATTTGTGCCATGCTCCATTATTTTTGTCTTGCTCGGGCCAGCTAGCGCCAAATTCATGGAGAATCCTCCTCGAGTTTTTGGTCCGGCTGAAGATTGATCGGATCCCTTTTGATTTGAGCATTTTCCTCTCCTTTCGTTTCTATAAAAATCACTTCGGTACCTGCAAGGATGAACCGAGCTGGGTGTACCTTTCATTTAAAAAACATAAGGGTTGGACGGCCGGTTAGGATAGTGGTTGTCCCTTTTTCAATCCACGAATGGAAGGAGAAGTTTGTTTCGTCGGGCCATTGGAGGGTGAGGATTGGCCTGTGCCCATCAAGTGGCACATGGCCGATTATCCTAGGGTTAGGCAGTCGAATTCCCCCGAGGCAAGAGTAGTGTCTCAGTAGGAACCGATCCAGCGGGCTGATGTCCTGCTTTCCGAGCGGGTTTTGAGCTGGGCGAGACTCAGTCCTGCGCGCTTTGTGGGTAAGTTAGGGCTTTCGCCGATCTAGTTAGACTTAGCAAAATTTTGTTGCTGTTTTTGGTCGCTCATCTTTTTCTTATATGTATCTCACAGAGCCGATGGATCGCTCAAAGATTAGGGCTGCCATGACCGCCAAGGCCCAGGGGAGAAAGAGCGGTGGCGCAAGCTCATCCCGGTCTGCTCCGGGCGCGGCTCCCCTGTAAGCACCTTCAGCCAAGGCTTCCGTAGCACCCCCGTTTCGGAATAACGCCGTGGGGAGGGCAGAAGCATGTGCGGGATCCGGCGCCCCGGGCTAGGACGGAGGTGCCGCCCCTTACCGAATCCCCACTCAAGAAGCAGAAGAGGGTGGTTTCTTGGACCCCGGTCAGGATTCAGGTGCAGGAGGGTGACTTCTGCATCGAGATGCTCTTGGGGCTTTCTGTGGCCGACAGTTTACTGGCGGACACATAGAAGGCGGTGGGGAAAAAGATTCCCTGAGGAACCATGAAGGCCTAAGTGGCGCCAATAGCCCAGGAGGCCGTTCAGATTGGTAACTCTCTAAGAATTTCTCCAAGTATTTTTTATTCTGTTTTACCCTGTTTTAGCTTTTAACCCGGTCCCCATTTTCCTTAGGTCCTCCAGTATTGCGCCATGCTCTCCACAATGGAGTTCGAGGAGGTGACCCCGGTGATGAATAAGACGGGTGACTCTTCCTTGTGAGAGGAAGAGCTCCTCTCCCTGTTGCAATAGGCGGAAGAAAAGGAGGCCCTTCTCGACTCGAGATTTGTCGCGGAGTGCTTGACGGTTGCTAAATTGAAGGAGTCCCATCGGCTCCTGACCGACTCCAACCGGGCTATCCAGGCCCAGATGGAGGAGGTCAACGGGCTCTTTGATGCCATGAAAAGGCAGAGGGACTCGTTCAAAAAAGATGCATGAGCTTCCTTCAAGGCGGCAAAGTTGGCAAAGAGCAGAGAGGAAATTTCCATGAAAGAATATAAAGCTTCCGATCAGTTCTATATCGACCTCGCCGATTTCGTGGCCATCGGGTGGCACAACGCCCTTGATGCTGTCAAGGAAGCCCTGCATGGGTTTGATGATCAGGAGCTTCGCGCAAGGTATCCCCTTGCCGAAGAAGTGCCACAGGGGGCGTCGCCGAGCTGGCTAGGGGAGGCTAGGCGGCTGGCGGAAGCATCGAGCCGGAGGTTTCCATCGTAGCCTCTGACGGAGGCGCCGAGACAGAAGTAGTGGCGGCCGAGAAGGCGGTTTGAGGAACTCCCGACTCGATTATTAATTTTTTTGTAAGTCTCCAGGCATTTTTGTAAGGCTGGGGAGCTCATAGTACCTTGTACACAAATTTGAATATAAATAAAGTATTTTTAGATCTCCTATGGAGTGTTTCTATTTTTGCAAGTGTAGATAAGTCGGTGTCCTGCGGATGTCCAGTCCAGTATGTGTAAAGTCGAGTGTTGAATGCTGAGCGAGCGCGACGCAAGAGCGAGCAAAAGCCAAGTGTAGGTAGACCGGTGTCCACCCTCACCCAGAGTCGAGGTGATGATCGTGCACCGTGTATGAATCAAGCAAACTCCAAGTATAGGTAGGCCGGTGTCCACCCTCACCCCGGAGTCAAGGTGGAGATAGAGCGCCGCGTATGAATCGAGCAGACGCCAAGTATAGGTTGGCCGATGTCCACCCTCACCCCGGAGTTGAGGTGATGATCGAGTGCCGTGTATGAATCGAGCGAACGCCAAGTATAGGTAGGCCGACGTCCACCCTCACCCGGAGTTGAGGTGGTGATCGAGCGCCGTGTATGAATCGAACGAACGCCAAGTATAGGTAGGCCGACGTCCACCCTCACCCGGAGTCGAGGTAGTGATTGAGCGCCGCGTATGAATCGAGCGAACGCCAAGTATAGGTAGGTTGGCATCCACCCTCACCTCGGAGTCGAGGTGGCGATCGAGCGCCATGTATGAATCGAGCGAACGCCAAGTATAGGTAGGCTGGCATCCACCCTTACCCCGGAGTCGAGGTGGAGATCGAGCGCCATGTATGAATCGAGCGAACGCCAAGTATAGGTAGGCTGGCATCCACCCTCACCCCGGAGTTGAGATGGCGATCGAGCGCCGCGTATGAATCAGACCTTGATTAGACCTTAAAAGGGCTGAGCAGAAAACTACTCGGCCGCTTCTGGATGATGACTTGGGATCCGCAGAGTGGCGAGGAAGGAAGCTGTCTTCAGCGGATGAGCCAAGCAGGAAACTACTCGGCCACCTATAGATGAGGGCTTAGGATCCACGGAGTGGCCGAGCAGAAAGCTGCCTTCAGCGGATGAGCCGAGCAAGATCCGTAGAGTGGCCGGGAAGGAACCTACCTTCAGTGGATAAGCCGAACAGGAAACTACTCGGCTGCCTCTAGAAGAGGGCTTGGGATCCACGGAGTGGCCGGACAGGAAGCTGCCTTCAGCGGATGAGCCGAGCAGGAAACTACTTGGCCGCCTCTTGACGAGGGTTTTCCAGATTCTATGGTTTTCCTGGGAATGCCGTTCAACCTTCCTTGCCTCGTATGGGGGGATGGCGACCAGCAATCGGATGCCACGTAGCTGTGCCTTATCGGGAAAGTGCAAAATTCCATGATTTGTGTTGTGGCGCGAAAAGATCTCGGTCATTGGAAGATTTTTGTTAAGGCTATAAATATCGAAGGTATGGTCTCACCTTCGAATCCCCACATTGACTCCCTCCCAGTTGCTACATTTCTTCAAGATGACGGGCCACGTATACACCATCAGGGAGATCGTATCTCAGGACAACGTGTATTTCTATGATCTCGATCGTTCCGAGGCGACGTATGAGGCCGTGATAGGCCGTTTGGAGGGCCACTTTGGGCGTCTACTTTCCCGACGATCTCCCCTCCTGCAAGTGTTAATCTACACGATATGGAGGTCTTCCCCGGGTTTTTACAATGTTCTGTCCCCGCAAGCGATGGACGAGGCGTTCGATAAGATGTATACGGCCCACGAGCTTGGCCTGATCTCGAAGAGCAGACGAGATTGCTCGGTAGACATTCTTCTCGAATGTTTCTAGCAGAGGTTGGTCATGGCGTCGTGTTCGGCGGTCGGGGACCCTGGCGATTCCGTAGCTTTTAGGGTCTATGGGTATCGTCAGAGGGAGCGGGCGGAGATTGCCTGGGCTCGGATGGAGGAGCTCTTTTCCGAGTATCATTGTCAATGTTTTCTTAATTCTCTTCCTCTTTTGCTGTAATGGTTGTAAGGCTGCGGGGCCAAGAATACCTCCGAATAAACTATAAATAAATTTCCTTTTGGTCAAGATTACGGTGTATTACCTTTTTCTCCCCCTTTTTTGTATATTTTTGTGCACTGGCCGACCTGTGCCTCCTCCCTACCCCCTAGCTCAGGGCCGAGGAAAGGAAGGAAGGGTTGGGGCCCCGGTCGGTGCAGATGTGTATTTTGCGTGAGGACTCAGTTTGGAAAATTTAGTCGACGCGGAAGGGAATTGCATTATTTGAAAAATGGGATACATTTTTATTTGTACAACTTAAGATTTTTGACGTTATATGGCCGAGGGAAATTACGCCTTTCGGAGTCTTGGAGGCGGTAGGCTCCACCGGGCAATACCTCTGTCACAAGGAATGGCCCGTCCCATTTCGGGGAGAACTTATGTAACTTCCCTTGGTCTACAAACTCGTTTCGTCGTAAGACCACGTCTTCTGTCTTGAAGGCTCGATGCTTAACTCGGGCGTTGTAGTAGCGGGCGGTTTGCTGCTGATAGGCGGCCATTCTGATCTGCGCCCGATCTCGTTTTTCTAACAAGATGTCCAAGTTGCTTCGTAGCTCCAAGGTGTTAGCCTCGTCGTCAAAGTGTTCGACCCGAGAACTGGGCAATCCAATTTCTATGGGGACCATTTCCTCGGTACCGTAGCAGAGGCTGAATGAGGTTTCTCCCGTGGGTGTTTTTCTCGACGTCCGCAGTGCCCATAGTACCCGAGGCAGTTCCTCGACCTAGCTGCCTTGCCTTCCCTCCAGGAGGGATCGGAGCCCGTGAATGACACTTCGGTTCGCTATCTCGGCTTGCCTGTTGCATTGGGGATGTGCGACTGCGGCGAACTTCATCAATATGTGATAGTCGTTGCGAAATTCTTTAACTTTGTCATTCTCGAAGTTGGTTCTATGGTCGGTGACGATGCATCTTGGGATTCCGAATCGGGAGATTATATTGTGTTGGCTATAGTGCCCTCAAGGAAATTATCATAGTCGCAGACTGGTGATTATGATGATTGAGGGAGGACCTATACCGGTAGAACAGTCTTTACTCAAAATGATAGTATGCTATCTGGTTTGTCTTTATCATCATGTACAACATTAGGTGGTATTATAGATCACTATTATATTTTGATAGAGCCCATATGATTCTTTCTTGACTACCAGCAGTATGATGGCAATCATATACGTGGGAGCTGGGTGATCTATAAGCACATCCTTAAATGTCCCTAGTCAAGGGAGTTTCGAGACTGGGCATCGATACTCCAGAGTAGACTAATGTATACTGATCGAGACCCCGACGGGGGGCAATGGCCGGTCTCATAAGCCATTGGTATTAGTTTGTTCACCTAAGATGTATACAGGTTCTCATTGGGTTATGAGTACATTGGACGGACTCACCGGGAACATACTAGTTGGTATTATACCTATTGTCAGATAGCAGTTTCCTGGTGACATGTATACAGGTTAGTCTATCGACCTGAGATCGTCATTTGTCTCGTGTGAGTTCTCAGTTTGCTTTGATTACTACCCTACCACGACTCAAAGGAGTCGTGCAAACAGGTTTTAGTTGGGTACAATCCCGTGCCATATGGAGGCAGTGAGCGGATCGTCAGGGGATTCGTCTCTCCTGGTATTGGGGGTTGATGTCGCGTTGTGCACGGGTGGCCATAACCAGAAATCCTTGGCCAAGGTAGTCGAGAATTACTGATCGAGGATCGGTAGTTTCTCGGGTGGTGAAGGGCTTCATACCGACACTAAATGTCGCGTTATTAGGGGTCTGACTTTTATCCACCCCCTAGACATGATATGCGATACTCATAGACGAATGGACCGGACTGTACGAATATTGTCATTGTCAGGCTCAGTAGGGGTTTCAGGATGAGTTTGCTTGTTGGCCTCTCTTTCGCTCAATACCTGGGTAGCCGTTACGTACAGCTAGTACCGCTGACGTGCTTGTGGCTAAACCCACTGCGAGCGTATTGACGAGTCTTTAGAGTCACACACAGAGGATTTCCCTGCTTCGGGCGAAATGATGTAGAGGCCGTATGGTTTTACGGCAGGGTTCGATCACATACGTGTACTTATGCACGGATGATGTTTGGACGGATAATACTAGTGGGCTTTGGTTTAAGCCGGATCCTAGTATTATAATTGTTGGATTATTTTCGTCTCTTCGTATTCGTATTCTTCGGAACACGGATGCGGGTATGAATATACGGTTGAGGGGTATTCTTGTAATTTATTACAAGATTACTTTTAGAAGATTACACCCCATCATGGTTTAGACCTTTTTGGATTAAAAGGTTTTTGAGGTGTAGGATGAGGTGTTTATTGCATTTTTGTGGCATGGCTAATTAGTGACCCATGGTTACTATTCTACCATACTTAGGGTTTTTGTTTGTTGTGAGATTATATTGACTTGAGATATTTTTTGTTAACTAAGATATTTTGGAGACACGGACATTTATGTGATGGCTTCATTATTTCTTATCACACTCACACAACAAACAAAAACATAAGCCATTATTCATTTCTTTTTCTCTCTCTTGAGTTGCTCTCAACATCTCATTCTCATGGTATCTTCTTCTTCCTCTAGCTCCACCCAAACCCTCTAATGAGTTGAGAATCTTTCGGTGTCTTGAGACAAATTAATTCTTCATCACTCTCTACTTCATCTACGGTATCTAGAGTAGTGATCTAGGTGCCTTAGTTGTCTTGGATATGAGATTGGAGCTCGTTGCATAGACTCTCGGGTGGATCATCTTCGATGGAGGGAGACCGGAGATCGAGCTTGATCAAGGAAGCCCAAAGGAGCTTGGGATGATGGTTGAAGACCGAAGGATACAGATCTATTCGGTATAACTATTATAACTCCTTTGCATGTTTTGTTATCTAAGGATTATTGGTAGATCCGGGTAATTGGTTGTGGTAGCGCCAAGTTTTATAAATTTTTGTTCCGCATTTGGTCACGGATTGATGGCCGGGGCGCTGCCATAACCGAACATGGTATCATAGCCACTCCATAAGCCTTAGTTAACTCATTGCGACGTTAAAAATCCGCCGTTTTTGTCGTGCAAAAACTGCCGACAAAAACAGTTCCAAAAACTGAAAGTTTGAGATATTTGAACACCCCGTGGGCTCAGAGTTTGAACTGAGAAGCCGCGGGGTGGTGCATGGGCACCCCTGGAAACCTTCGGGGGGGACCGAATGGCTGGGCCCACTCCCCAAGACCATCATAAGGTGGTCTTGGTGGTGGGGACCCGAAACTGCCCCACTTTGGGTAGTTTCGGGTCTGCTTCACCACCTGGCCACCTTTTGGTGGCCTCAGGGGTAGGGTACCCACTCTAGGCCCCCCCAACTCAAAGTTAATTTCGTGCTCTAACTCCCCGTGAAGGTTCAGGCGCGTTTCGTTTTGATTCGGACTTCCGAATTGGTTTTAAACGGTCGGTTTTTGGAACTTTAGCTCACTGTTTTTTCATGGTTTTGGAAATTGGTTTAGTTTGCTAATTGCGTGCGGAATTCTAATGTCGTAGTTTTCAGTATATACATTACTATCTGAGACCGTGAATGTCATTAGAGCGGTACAACTCATCTAATTGCTATATGACTTTTAGACGGGTTTGCGAACGTGACATTTACATTGATATTCTGTGTTGTGTTGTGGTTGTAGTGGAATCGTCGTTGTGGATAGCTTGAGTGCAATAATAGTACAGTTTGGGATTATTTGTACATTTGATATCGCGGGGCGAGTGTCCGACATGTGTACTGCCGTCACTACCCGCTTGTATATTATTTATTTGGGGCATGACCGGGTTGAGATCGATGTCACTCCTGTACTTATTTTCTTTTTTGTACTAGGATTACCCCATGGTGGAGTGCACGAATAGCCGGGTTCTAGAGGGAAATAGGTCCGCATCTCATGGCGGTGAGACGGAAGGGGCCTCACTCTAGAATTGATGGGTTATTCTCCGCACTCGTAGGGGGTATAGGTTGACCCAAGGAGGGGTGCTCAAGTTACCGGATTCCGTGGAGTGCTAGGTGGCCCATTCACGTTATTGATTGGGCTTGCCTCGCTTCTGTGATTGGCGGGTAACTTGCTGCGCTCGTAAGGGTCTAGGTTTTCATTGCACAGGCTATCCACACGACAGGGAATGTCGGGTCTCATTTGCGGATCAAATCTGTAGGGTTCCTAGGCACTCTTGTGAAGGTTCATAAGGCATCAAACATGCCCGGATAAAATTTTAGACATGCCGAACAACCCAAAGCCCGGATCTTTGCTAGATTATTAGGGTTTAACATGCAAGATGATAACTTTTATCTAAGTGTGAGGGATTACAACCTTTGTAGTCCGCTCCTTCGCTTCACAAGCTCCGAGTAGAAGTCCCTTTGCCGCGATCCACGATCTCCCGGACTCATGAGAGGCTCCACGACTCGAACGATCCATGCTAGCTTGAAGTGTTCCAAATCTCCGATGATCTACGTCGAAGTTGCAAAGACTCAAGCTTTCTCACTCTAAAGAGATGAACACACTAATCACATGGGCTAGATGAGATGAGGATGAGGGAGTAGTAATTTTGCTTTCTTTTTAAATCATTTTCTCATATTTATTCATCACATAAAGAAAATCAAGTAAGCTTTCTTCAAGAGAGAAGAAGATGATAATGGAAAATCAATAATAAGATTAATCCCTTTTGTGATGAATAGAATGAAAGCTATATGATTGATTTATTAACCATGGTCAAGGATGAGTGGTCAAGATTTAGTAGAGAATAAACTAGAGTTAGGGTTTGGTTGGGTTAAGAATGTGTCATCCAAAAATATCTTAAGAATGACAAAAGAAAAAGCTTCTAGAAGGTGCATGAAGCATCTAACCCTAATCAAACCCTAACCTCAATTAATCATCCTTAAACATGTTTAACAATTAATCATATCATGTCACAATAATATATATCACATATATATATTATATATTTGCAACAAAAGAAAATAATACAATTAACATATATCGCATATATATCAATGTATCATCCAATGAGAAAATGAAATAATAAAGCGAGCCAATATTAGATAATGTAATAATATATCATATATATATTATTATATATTAAATCATCGAATCAACACTTGATCCGACGATCCGGCTATATCGAATATTACCGACTAATATATCATGTACCGATTCATCGAATCAACACTTGATCCGATGACCCGGTTCATAACTAAATATCGCGAGAATATAATACGGTATCCCATATCGCATTATTCTCGGTTCTGCACATATCACATATGTGCCTCTACTCCATTTCGCCTGAGCCAAGAAACCTCTGTGTAGGACTCTGAAGAATCGTCAATACGCCGGTAGCAGGTGATGATCATATCAAACACCCACAAGCTGCAAGCGGTCAGCTAAACGTAACAGCCACCCAGGTATTGAGCGATCAGAAGATCAACAAGCTAGCCTGTGCGTTCTCCTGTGAATCCAATCAGTAACACTCCCGTACAGTCCGGTCTGTTCGTCTGATATGTCGCATATCAAGTCTAGGGGTGGTATACGTCAGACCCCAGTAACCGATAAGTCATGTCGATGTGTGGCTCATAACAGGTCGAGAAACTACTAGTAACACTTACCAGTAAATCTCTATATCAGCCCTGGCCAGGGACTTCCAGTTATAGCCAATCGAACACAGCATAACATCAACTCCCTATACTGGGAGAGACGAATCCCCTCCTATCGCTCATTGCCTCCATGTGATTCGGGACTGTACCCAAAAGCCACCGTTTTGCACGCCCTCTTGGACGTGGCAAGGTGGAAATCAAAGCACAGTGGGAATCACACAAGACTCTATGACGATCTCGGGTCTACAGACTACCCTGTACCAGTGTCACCGGAGAACTGCCATCTGACGTGTGGTATATCACCATCTGGGAGTTCTCGGTGAGTCCGTCCAGTGTACCCAGTCTCCACTGAGCACCCGTACACCATCTCTGATATCAAAACACCGATGGATATGGGATCATCCATCGCCCATCATATGGGTCAAGATGCGAATACGCTAGTCTACTCTGGCGTATCGATGCCCTGTCTCGATATACCCTCGACTAGGAACAGTTATAGGATGTACTCATCGACTACCGTAGCCCCACTAGTATGATCTCATCATAGTCCCAGTAGTCGAGTACAGATCCTAAGGGCTTTATCAACATGTGAGAGTAAAACAGTAAACCAATACAAGTCAACATGTTAAGATAAAGTGAAACCAAATAGCATACTATCATGACGAGCAAGAAGGTCATCTCTATATATATCCAAGCATCCATTATAATATACATCATATGTACAACAATAGCCTTTAGGGCATATACACAACTAACAATCTCCCACTTGCACTAAGGCCAGCTGCTGTAGTATCTCATACCTAGCATCCCGAATAATCTCTCAAACTGTATCTGGGGAATAGCCTTCGTGAATGGATCCGCAGTGTTATCCTTCGTATCTACTCTCCTGACCTCGATCTCCCGGCGATCAACTATCTCCCTGATCAGGTGATATCGCCTCAGAATATGTCTGGACTTTTGATGGGACCTGGGTTCCTTGGCTAACGCCACAGCTCCATTGTTATCGCAATACAGAGGTATTGGATGCTCAATGGATGGAACCACATTAAGTTCACTAATGAACTTCTTGATCCAGACAGCCTCTTTGGCAGCATCGTTGGCAGCGATGTATTCAGCCTCCATCGTCGAGTCTGCAACGGTATCCTGTTTGGAACTCTTCCAACATACCGCCCCTCCATTGAGGGTAAAGACAAAACCCGAATGCGACTTAGAGTCGTCCTTATCACTTTGGAAGCTGGAATCGGTAAAGGACTCCACCTGGAGTTCTCCGTTACCATATACCAAGAACATCTCCTGAGTCCTTCGTAAGTACTTGAGAATGTTCTTCACAGCTGTCCAGTGACTCTCTCCAGGATCTGCTTGATACCGACTCACTACACTTAGTGAGTATGCTACACCGGGTCTGGTACATAGCATCGCATACATGATAGAGCCTACTGCCGAAGTATAGGGTATCCCTTGCATGCGAGCTTTCTCCAAATCAGTCTTGGGAGAAATCTCTTTAGAGAGAGTGAGTACATAGCATCGCATACATGATAGAGCCTACGGCCGAAGTATAGGGTATCCCTTGCATGCGAGCTCTCTCCAAATCAGTCTTGGGAGACATCTCTTTGGAGAGAGTGAGTCCAGAGATCGTGGGTTGGTTCCCACGCTTGGATTCTTCCATACTAAACCTCTTTAGTATGGTGTCAATGTACCTGGATTGGAAAAATCCCAGTATCCGTTTAGATCTATCTCTATAGATCTTGATTCCCAATATGCAGGAGGCATCACCTAGATCTTTCATTGAGAATCTCTGTGATAAGAAGAGCTTGACTGATTGCAGCATAGGAATATCATTTCCTATCAAGAGTATGTCATCCACGTACAATACGAGGAAGACAATCTTACCCTCTGCTACCTTCTTATAGATACAAGGTTCATCTATATTTTTGATGAAGTCAAACTCTTTGACTACAACATCAAAACAGATGTTCCAACTCCGCGATGCTTGCTTTAACCCATAAATGGATTTAAGCAGCTTGCACACCTTTCCGCTGCTCCCACTATCTACGAAGCCCTCTGGCTGAGTCATGTACACGCTCTCTTCTAAATCACCGTTTAGAAAGGCGGTCTTAACATCCATTTTCCAGATTTCGTAGTCATGGTATGCAGCAATGGCAAGTAAGATCCGGATGGACTTAAGCATAGCCACTGGAGAAAAGGTTTCGTCATAATCCACACCTGGTCGTTGACGAAATCCCTTTGCTACAAGTCTAGCTTTGAAAGTCTCAACTTTTCCATCTACACCAAATTTCCTTTTAAAAATCCACTTGCTCCTAATGGGTTTTACCCCCTCAGGAGTATTTTCCAAAATCCATACTTTATTGGTGTACATGGATTCCATCTCAGATCGCATTGCATCCAGCCATTTCATAGAGTCACCACTCGTGATGGCCTGCTCGAAACTAGTCGGGTCATCATCATCCATGATGCAATCCTCACTTCCACCATCAATGAGAAAACCGTAGTATCTCTCAGGTGGACGAGAAACCCTACTAGATCGGTGGAGAGGCTGGGGTTCGTCGGGTACTACTGAATCTTCTGGTTCCAACAAATCATCAGTTGCGGTTTGTGGTGCTGGAACCTTTTCCAGTTCTACCTCTTTGCCACTAATTTCTTTTTCAAGAAATTCCTTTTCTAAAAAGGTGGCATATTGAGAAATAAACACCTTTTGTTCCTCAGCGTGATAGAAAATATATCCTTGAGAATTCTTAGGATATCCTACAAATTTGCAAAGAACTGATCGTGCCTCGAGTTTGTCTGGATTTTGTCTTTTGACATAGGCCGGACAACCCCATATCTTAACTCTTTTAAAATATGGTTTCTTCCCACTCCATATCTCATGCGGTGTGGTAGGCACAGATTTAGACGGAACTTGATTCAATAGGTATGCTGCTGTTTCAAGCGCATAACCCCAGAAGGAAATAGGCAACTCAGCCTCGCTCATCATAGAGCGCACCATATCTAATAGGGTACGATTCCTCCGCTCAGATACACCGTTGTGCTGTGGTGTATAAGGAGGAGTGAGCTGAGAGAGAATCCCATTCTCTTTTAGATAATCTAGGAACTCATTGCTTAAGTATTCACCTCCTCGATCAGATCGAAGAATCTTAATACTTTTGCCCGTTTGATTCTCTACTTCGTGCTTATATTCTCTGAATTTCTCAAAAGCTTCAGACTTGTGTTTCATCAGAAACACATGTCCGTATCTAGAGAGATCGTCAGTGAATGTAATGAAGTAGGAAGAACCGTTCCTGGAATGCGTAGACATGGGACCGCATACATCACTATGTACCAGTCCTAAGAGTTCGGTAACTCTTTCTCCGTGTCCACTAAACGGAGCTTTAGTCATTTTTCCTTTGAGACATGAATGGCAAGTATCATAAGATGATAATTCGAACGGATTCAAATAACCATCTTTATGTAACTTAGCGAGTCGTGTCGCATTGATATGACCAAGTCTACAATGCCACAAGTAGGATTCGTTCACATCTGAACTTTTCCTCTTGTGTGTGTTTTGTATATTCAGGACTGTATTCTGATTTAGAATGAATATGCAATTATGTAACGAGCCTGATGCAATCAACTTTTGATCTAGGAATATGTTCATAACATTATCCTTTACTACAAAATTATATCCTTCTTTACTTAATAAAGAAACTGATATAATGTTGCACATCATGTTCGGTATATAATAGCACTCATTTAGAATCAGTGTATCACCCCTTGGTAATACTAGGTGATATTTGCCAACTGCTTTGGCTGCAACATTTGCACCGTTCCCTACTTGAACGGAATGATCACCTTTTCCCAGTTCTCTACCTTTACGTAGCCCATGTTTACATATGTGGGATCCTGATCCGGTATCTAATACCCAGGACGTAGGGTGAACTGAGAAACAGTTCTCAATAACTAACACACCCGAAGAAGATGCATCAACATGCATGTTCTTTTGGGCGGCGTGAGAATCCAGATATTCTCCTGTTTCCTGTTCAGTCTTATAACTCTTATAAGAAAGAACGGGTCCAACTTTCCCTAGCTCAGTACAATAATTGGGTTCAGTCAATACATCCATATTATTATCTTGATTATGGCCTGACATGGTCGCTACCTGGAGAGAGAGAGAAGAAAACACTTTAGCGTATGCTCTTGCAAGATTTGATTGGTTATTATCTTATCTAATCAGGATGTCTCCCACTGGTTTTATCAAATCTACCTTAAAACCCTAAAAGGTAAGATTAGCCGGGATTAATTACACCCTACAATTTCGTCAATCTTTCAGCCAGATCAGTGTCGGTACTTTGAGGGAGGTTCCCCGTGCTTTCGCACGGACCTAATTAAAGTAAACCTCGTTTTCCCTGAGGCGTAACCCCGTTAACACTTTTCTAGACACCTACTTGAATGACTAATTGTCCTGTGTAAAATTCTCCCAGGAGTAACACTTACTCGCAGTGGGTATCGAGATCCAACTATCTCATAGGAGGTATGCAATCTCATTGCAAATTTCAACGCTTGAAATTCCCGATAATATTTTGCCCCTAGCAATTTATGACCTTAACATAGTCAACAAATCATAATTGCTAGCCAAGTTCAACCCGTCATTTCCCGATTGAATTAAATCCACCTGCACGACCCTTAACATAGTCAACAAAGTCGCACAACTACCCTAATCCAATCACATCTCATATTTTAGCAGATAAGTACTAATTAGCTACCGCACACTACGCCTTAACATAGTCAACAAACGTAGCACGAATACTAACTAGTCTTTATCTGAAATGACGGAGGGCTACGCAGGTTTTTCAGAAAACCCTAAGCGCAATGAACTTGATATCGTCGTAGAATCATGTAGTTTTTGAAAAGGAGTGTTTTTGAGGCTTTTCTTAGTTTCGCTAAAGGGGTCACTCCCGGTGAAGGGATCGTCGGCCCTTTCCTCATCGAATAAGGTGCAGGATATATCATATATACCGCTGTGCAAAGCAAAACACTAAAAGCATTCAAAAGACAAACCGCGTTTTGTAGCATCTGCCAGTTTTGCTAAAGAGGTCACTCCCGGTGAAGGGATCGTCGGCTCTTTCCCCATCGAATAAGGTGCAGGATATATCATATATTTCGCTGTGCAAAGCAAAACTGTAGCTACCATTTTTATAAAGTTTTTGATTCTACAACATCTTTAAGTTTCTTTTCTTTTATTAATCTCATTAATAAAAATCCCATCAGCTTATGCTTCTTAAGCATCACAGAAGAAACGAAAGCAGTAATATTTATATATCAACATATATATATAGTATAAGCATTCGTCTCAGGCAGTAATATGATCTCATCACAGAACATTGCAGCAGAAGAACATATATGAAATATTGGATATACTAGGACGTCCGTGTTTTCAATACGAGCCTGTATAAAACACGGATTCCACGGTCGCGACGAATAGCCAAACCCACATCCCAAGACCCCTACGAGAGCGGCAAGTAACACTGCCAATTCTAGGGTTAGGAGACCTGGTCTCGACTCCTCGAGATGGCCTCCCACTGGACTCTAGAACCCGGTTACTTGTGCTCCCCTCCTTGGGTCTACCTAATGCGGAAAAGTAAATAATATACACTGGTGACAGCAACCGCAACCTGGAAGTGCCCCAAATAAAAGAATATTACATTACAAATGAATTTTACATGAATGAAAATAAAAAAAACTCTCATCTCATATAAAACTCCCCGGCTATTTTGAACGCGACGATCCAATATAACATATCACAGCAACACATAATATCACATATCATCAACGTAAGTAAATATGCGCATCCCAATTGTCGTTGACATATAGCAACGAAACCGGCGATATCACATATTACACTTACGGTCACAGAAAAGAAAGTGTAAAACTACAACATTTGGAATCCACAATCACTTTAGACATCGTAAATCCGAAATATCACATACTTCGCATTTCATGCCTAACTCTATGAATTCCACATATTGTATCACATTCCAGATAAATAGACAGTATTAAACTTTCCGAACAGATAATCAAATACCCAAAATTTCCCAAAGTGCTCAACTCTTGAGCGGAGTTCAAATAATCCCAGAATATGTCAAAGTACTAGTGATCCAGCCGTAGAAGGGTCAAGCCAACGCCTCACATATGGCACGCCGTACTGCCCCAAACCCGAAGGTTCAAAAGGCAGTTCAAGACGGTCACATAATCGAGTTAAGGTTTGTTGTCTTCTAGAGGGTCCACCGCTTAACTTGTACAATTTTTCTGAAAGATTTAAACCCGAAAAAATTTCAACATTTGAAAGTTTGCCGTACCGGGAAATAGTGAGTTAATGATATCCGTTCAAATAGTTTAACAGTTTCTAAATATCCGGAAAGAAATACGAATTTAAATATTCCGATCGAATCTACTATTACAAAATAAACCCCAGATTTAAACAACACTGGAATCACTTTTAAAAATATCCAGAAGCATCAACAAGCACCTACGGATATTACCATAAAAGCCACGTGTCGCCAATCCATAAATCCGCCACGGAACCGCCGCGCAACCGCGGTTCCGCCGCGGTTCCGCCACCGTTTGGACGAATTGGGGGCCCGGGTTTTAAGGTAATTCTTAGAATTCCCTGCTGATTTTTTTACATATTTTTAATTCAGAAAAATCCTAAATTTTGAAAAATTTCCAGAGAGGGGGCTTTTTCCGTCGGTTCGGGTTCAATTGGAGTTTTAACTTCGTAAACACATCGCCTAATGCTCTAGCTAGTCTCTGATACCACTGTAGGGTTCCTAGGCACTCTTGTGAAGGTTCATAAGGCATCAAACATGCCCGGATAAAATTTTAGACGTGCCGAACAACCCAAAGCCCGGATCTTTGCTAGATTATTAGGGTTTAACATGCAAGATGATAACTTTTATCTAAGTATGAGGGATTACAACCTTTGTAGTCCGCTCCTTCGCTTCACAAGCTCCAAGTAGAAGTCCCTTTGCCGCGATCCACGATCTCCCGGACTCATGAGAGGCTCCACGACTCGAACGATCCATGCTAGCTTAAAGTGTTCCAAATCTCCGATGATCTACGTCGAAGTTGCAAAGACTCAAGCTTTCTCACTCTAAAGAGATGAACACACTAATCACATGGGCTAGATGAGATGAGAATGAGGGAGTAGTAATTTTGCTTTCTTTTTAAATCATTTTCTCATATTTATTCATCACATAAAGAAAATCAAGTAAGCTTTCTTCAAGAGAGAAGAAGATGATAATGGAAAATCAATAATAAGATTAATCCCTTTTGTGATGAATAGAATGAAAGCTATATGATTGATTTATTAACCATGGTCAAGGATGAGTGGTCAAGATTTAGTAGAGAATAAACTAGAGTTAGGGTTTGGTTGGGTTAAGAATGTGTCATCCAAAAATATCTTAAGAATGACAAAAGAAAAAGCTTCTAGAAGGTGCATGAAGCATCTAACCCTAATCAAACCTTAACCTCAATTAATCATCCATAAACATGTTTAACAATTAATCATATCATGTCACAATAATATATATCACATATATATATTATATATTTGCAACAAAAGAAAATAATACAATTAACATATATCGCATATATATCAATGTATCATCCAATGAGAAAATGAAATAATAAAGCGAGCCAATATTAGATAATGTAATAATATATTATATATATATTATTATACATTAAATCATCGAATCAACACTTGATCCGACGATCCGGCTATATCGAATATTACCGACTAATATATCATGTACCGATTCATCGAATCAACACTTGATCCGATGACCCGGTTCATAACTAAATATCGCGAGAATATAATACGGTATCCCATATCGCATTATTCTCGGTCCTGCACATATCACATATATGCCTCTAATCCGTTTCGCCTGAGCCAAGAAACCTCTGTGTAGGACTCTAAAGAATCGTCAATACGCCGGTAGCAGGTGATGATCATATCAAACACCCACAAGCTGCAAGCGGTCAGCTAAACGTAACAGCCACCCAGGTATTGAGCGATCAGAAGATCAACAAGCTAGCCTGTGCGTTCTCCAGTGAATCCAATCAGTAACACTCCCGTACAGTCCGGTCTGTTCGTCTGATATGTCGCATATCAAGTCTAGGGGTGGTATACGTCAGACCCCAGTAACCGATAAGTCGTGTCGATGTGTGGCTCATAACGGGTCGAGAAACTACTAGTAACACTTACCAGTAAATCTCTATATCAGCCCTGGCCAGGGACTTCCAGTTATAGCCAATCGAACACAGCACAACATCAACTCCCTATACCGGGAGAAACGAATCCCCTCCTATCGCTCATTGCCTCCATGTGATTTGGGACTGTACCCAAAAGTCACCGTTTTGCACGCCCTCTTGGACGTGGTAAGGTGGAAATCAAAGCACAGTGGGAATCACACAAGACTCTATGACGATCTCGGGTCTACAGACTACCCTGTACCAGTGTCACCGGAGAACTGCCATCTGACGTGTGGTATATCACCATCTGGGAGTTCTCGGATAGTCCGTCCAGTGTACCCAGTCTCCACTGAGCACCCGTACACCATCTCTGATGTCAAAACACCGATGGATATGGGATCATCCATCGCCCATCATATGGGTCAAGATGCGAATACGCTAGTCTACTCTGGCGTATCGATGCCCTGTCTCGATATACCCTCGACTAGGAACAGTTATAGGATGTACTCATCGACTACCGTGGCCCCACTAGTATGATCTCATCATAGTCCCAGTAGTCGAGTACAGATCCTAAGGGCTTTATCAACATGTGAGAGTAAAACAGTAAACCAATACAAGTCAACATGTTAAGATAAAGTGAAACCAAATAGCATACTATCATGACGAGCAAGAAGGTCATCTCTATATATATCCAAGCATCTATTATAATATACATCATATGTACAACAATGGCCTCTAGGGCATATACACAACTAACAAAATGAAACCCGAGGCTCCAGGATTATCCACCACTCTGTGTTGCTTGGCTCAGATTCTGAGATGCTGCATATATCATGTCTTGGAAGATTGTTATATATATTTATATATATACTAGTAGATGTTGCATATGTTTTGCACCCGCACTAGTCCAGTCCCTGCTCTGTCGTTAGATAAGTAACCTAACGGGTGATGACGGGACCCAGTGGCGAATGCGGATGGCATATAAGTACATTTTATTTTTCGTTCCTTTTTTCTGTGGTGTGATATATTAACTGATGGGACTGCATTGATTCTGATCAATGTAAGGAAAACAAACCTATAAGATGTTGCTCGAACAAATTTTCAAAAGCTGTTATTACAAGGACGTTTTCTTTTGTTTTGCTCAGCGATATTCGGTTATGAATATCCAGCACCTCATTCGACGAGGCAAGAGCCGAGATCCCTTCACCGGGAGTGACCTTTTGGGCAGAAGTTTGTGTCAGGGTAATAACTTCACTATAGTCGATTACTTTTTGCTTTGCATCGTGATATTTAGTTAGGAATATTCTGCATCTCATTCGACGAGGAAAGAGACGAGTTCCCTTCACCGGGAGTGACTTCTTTAGCAAAAGTTTTCGCCACTATATATTTGTAAAGCTATCTGGTTCTTTCAACGATATCAAGTTCATTACGTTAAAGGTTTTTCGCCAAAAACCATTCGTAGCCCTCCGTCATTTCAGACGGGTAGCACTTAGTATTCATGCTATGTTTGTTGGCCTTAGTCAAGGCATAGTGTATGGTAGCTATTTGTTACTTTTCTGTTGCATACATAGATGTGTTGGTTTGGAACAGTCGTACAGCCTTGTTGGCCTTAGTCAAGGGTGAGTGCGGGTGGGTTCAAATTAATCTGGACAATGACGGGTAGAACTTGACATGTGACTTATGATTTGTTGGCCTTAGTCAAGGTCATAAGAGCATGGGGTAAAAATCACATCAGGAGTTTCTAAAGAAGCTGAAACTTTCCAGGCATGCGCATACCTTCTGGAGTGTGATAACTTGAATGGATTCCATCAAGTTATCATGCGATGATAGTTGGATCCCGATTCCCACTGATGAGTTGGTTTACTCCTCGGATGATTTTAGATGATCTCGACTAATTCTCCTTTAGGTTTGGAGGAGGATTCGAGGAAACAGTGGGAGCCATCTGGATTAGATAAAGTGATTTAACTATTCTGATTTAGGTTAGAGTTCACGCTGAGTGTTTCTTTTCTCTCTCTTTCTTTGGAAGCGACCATGGCCCGACCCTAGACTAAAACTCATGAACCAAGTTAACCGAACCTTCTTAAAACACACTGGCTCTTGGATTGTCAGAGTTGCATACTTCATTGTCACTCCTACTTTTACCCTTTACTTTTCTCCGGAACATTCTGTATCACTATGAAGATCCACAGTTATTGGATATGACCATCGTATAGTTACATACGAATTCGAAGAAACTTGTTTCAGATTCGAGGATGGTTTCCGGTTCTAGAGAAATTGAATAGGACTATTCAGTTGTCTTTTCCTTTTACCTTCTCTCAGGTTGTGAGGGCTCCTAGGATTAGGAGAGGGTACACCTATTGCGCTTATTAGATAGTCTTCTTCCAAACCATAGGCAGGTGTCAAAAGGTGGGGAAGGAAGAAAACCAATTAGCCTAAGTGAGGTGTACAGAAGGTAATAAGTAAAGACAAATAAAGGTATTAGAAAGAAGACAAAGTAAATTGCGACTGCTATCATTCACGACCAAACCGCGTATATCATCGCCACTCCTACTTCACCTTTGCATTTCTCCAGAACACCCTGTATCACTACGAAGATCCACATTTATTGGATAATCTATCATATAGTTACATACGAACTCGAAGGAACTTGTTCCAGTTCGAGAATGGATTATGGTTCAGGAGAAATAGAATAGGATTATTCAGTTATCTTTTCCCTTTACCTTCTCTCAGATTGCGAGGGCTCCTAGGATTAGGAGGGTATACCTATTACGCTTATTGGATAATCTTCATCCAAACCTTAGGCTGGTGCCAAAAGGCAGGGAAGGAAGAAAACCATTTAGCCTAAGTACGGTGTACATAAGGTAATAAGTAAAGACAAATAAAGGGATTGGAGAGATGACAATGAAATATAGGGTTACAGTCATGAATCAAGATAGTGGAAGAGGTATTACTAAGAATACTCGGATACCCCTTCGAAACATTTTCATGTTTCAGTTTCACTGTAAGTTGTTCATTGAAAACTGATTTCCCAATTAGATTCTTACTCCAGAATATATGTTTACCAGGTTTGATTCTCACATCTGTATGGTATTACAGATGATGAGTGGGAGTAAGATATTGGAAATTAGGTGATTATATCCTCATTATATCGGAACTCATTGTAATTAGTGATATTTAAGGAAATCACATGGGTTTTTGCCGGACGGAAAATATTTGGTTTTGAATATCCGTAGTTATGCACCATTTTCAAACTGATATATCTGTACGTTTATTTTATAATGTGAGATATAACTTTTTGAAATTTTGTCTATGACATTTACCTATATCAGTTGATGATTAGGTAAGGAGCATTCAACGACGGTGTAATTCTTCTTAACCATAGTACAGTTTTCAACCTATGACGCATAGAGTTTGAGTTATTGAACTCAGGAGACTTATACAAAGTATGTATGTTTTCCAGTGTCCATTAGGACAAAGGGGTTGGTACTCGTACTATATTCTGTTTACTTGCGACTTCTCTAGTTTTTAGACAAGTATTTCATAGAAATATAAAATCCAAGTTTTAAGAAGTTATGGGTACAAGAATAAAGTAGAGAACCATGTGTTGCAAGTATCGGGATCCTTCAAGGTGATCGAAGATGTATATACTTGTATTTGGTATTCAGTTGATAGTAATGGTTTTGAGAACTTGCTTCTCTTCCAGGTTACTCATATCTGGATGCACTCCTAATTAAGTAATACTGATCGGCCTCTCTCCATTTAGTTGACATGCACTGGAGACAGCTGCATGATTTGAATCTGGTTCCAATTAAATTAGTGCCTCTGTTTCTATATTGTATATAGAATGGTTCATATCTTAACGATGTTAAGGTATATGGAGTTGTCCGGCTTATGCTTGAAACCAGACTCTGGATAAACTCAATGCATGTTTTAATGGCTGTTTGTGGGTTATCCCGGGCTATGTCGAAGGATAACTTTCTGCCATCTGGAAGATCAATAGTGATATTGTTCTTGACTCGCCACAGTTTTAGCAAAATGGACTTTTTTTCAGAAAACAGTGGTGAGAGTATGGTAGAACAGGAAATGATTCTAGAACCACAAACGATTACTGAAGATTTAATATAACCTAAAGATTCAATTGGTTTTTGACATTCCATTAGCCACTCCGCAGATATGGTGGATAACCTCAGGCGCCTGAGAGGTACTTCGGTATCCTCAGAAACGGTGTTAGGGAGGTTCTTGTTTACCAGACTTGCCATTACTGCTGTTTTAGACTATGAGACCCGGTAGAAGGATGAGTATAGCGTCGTTCTAAACTAGCTTTAGAAGTGCACGTGTATATAACTCTGCCAGAGGGTTGTTATAGTCAGTGGGATTAGCAGAAGCATAGTGGAAAAGTAGCTTGTCACTACTACAAATAAGGGTTGCCCCTACGGATATGTGCATAGGGGCGAAAAAATACCCCGTAGGTGCAAAGACCGCAGGTGCAAGCTGAAGCCCTGAACTTGCCCCTACGGGCAAATTCTTGCCCCTACGGATATCTGTGTAGGTCCTGTTGCCCCTACGGATTACTCCGTAGGGTAAAAAAAGTTATATTATTTATGGTTTTTTTTAATATATTGAATGTACCTACGGACATAACCGTAGGGCCATGCAATAACCTCTACGGATATCTGTGTAGGTACCGATCCGTAGGGGCCAAATATCAAGAATCCTGGTATTTTTCCCCTACGGAGAACGCCGTAGGGGCTATGCTGTGGCCCCTACGGAGGTGTCCGTAGGGGCACTCCCAACCCCTGGTACTGCGATCAGGGAGGAAATATCAGTTACTGCTGATATTTTGCCCCTACGGATATAGCCGTAGGGGCAACATGTGTACCTACGGATTAATCCGTAGGTACACATTATCTGTATTTTTTTAAAAAAAAATTGGCTGCTTGATTTTTTCCCGCCCTGTGCACAATAATATATACATCAATCAAATATAAAATTAATCATCACACAATATATATCGCAGTATTCATATTCACATCTCACACATATAATATACAAAAGAAACCAAAAAACTGAATATGATATAAATATAAACCAAAATCAATATCGCCCAAAATGTTTCAAAATGTAGTACAATATGTATCATATAAATAAATACATGTTTCAAAAAATAAGAATCAAAATGCTAACCTAGCTCGGTCCAGCTCCACCTCTGATAAACGCTAGAATCTTGCGCCTACCCCGTCGTGTCTGGACCTAACGTGTGCAATAAGCGTGTAAGAACTGTGTTTTATTCGAATTCTTATCATTATCGAGTTATTTCGAAACCCCATTTGGATATCTAGTTTGGAAAACTGTAGTTTATTTTAATTAGATATGTACATGTATGATTAATAAAACCTAAGTCTACAACCAAATAAGCTCAGGCTACGTACTGATATTGGATATGTTGATATCTATAATATGACATGATATTTTACTATTAAGTAGTATACATACCAGCATCTCCTTCAACTCCTGAACGGTGGCCTTCAAGCTCTCCAGTTCCTGCTGGATATGTCGCTCACTGGAGACGGAGGAAGTAACCGCTGGGGTGGAGTCCAACCTCATATGGGCCCTGCTAGAGCCCAGTCCTCGGCCTCTCTCCCAACCTCCGTGGTGCCGTCCGTGTGCGGCGTTCAGGACTGGGGTCAGCAGCCTCGAATGCCGCCTTCCCCCTAGCAACTGTCAGAACATTATATTTAGCACATACTGGTCTATAAAATTGACAAGAAATACCAAAATCAACAAATTCAAAGCCTTACTTACAGAGATAGAAGATGTGCTCCTCTGGTATCTGCATGTATCAAAATTTGAATAATATTAATTAATTTCAGTACATACATATTAACAAGGTAAACTCGCATATAGCGCTGCTTACACATAAGACAGGGAGTGAACAAGCTCTTGTAGATCATCAGGTGCAAATCTAATCTCATCAAGAAGCCCATGATAATGAGTTGGACGACTAAACAAGCTCCACGACTTACAATCATTCCCTCATGCGATCACATATAAAAATCATAGTTTCAAGGATGACAAATTTTATTGTCAACTACTGTCACCACCTACAGCTAGACAATAATAAAAATTACTAAGTAAGAGCAAAAGGAATGTGTGTATATTTATGATATAGTATTCTAAATCAATATACATGCCCTATATGATATATAAACATACCTGGAGGAACGAGAGTGGCCTCTGTCCCTGATATGGACGCATCACCAACAACTAGACAATCAAATATTGACAATATAAATAATTTTGACATAAACAGGCATGGATATCTATAATATTACATTCAAAATGGATATTAGAGAGCGCACCTGCAATGAGAAGTGATAAAAGTATCACCCAATAAGGGTGTAATTTACAGAATCAGTTGAGACTCTTGAAAGTCATAGAAGAACCTGACCTGCACAAATCTGATATATGCTTTCCATTGGACACTAAGAAGTCTCTAAAGGGAAAAGCCAATGTGAAATCCATCATTAGTTCATATCAGAAGATTGATGCTGAAACAGAGAACAATGAATGCCATTTTCTTCTTCTTCTTCCACATTACTATCTTCTCCTTCTTCTTCTGCCACATTACTGTCTTCTCCTTCTTATTATGTGCGCGTGCAAATTCAATGACTATATTGAGAATATGGATTAATAGTGGGTAGGAAAAGTATTTCTCAAATGGCTTTTGCGTCTAAAAACCATAAACTACTAAGTAATAGCATACACATTTTTTTAGTATAAAGGATGTTATTTTAAGTTTTTCCTTATAGTGATATGATCTAACTGCCTTTATAAACTATAAGTGTGCAGAAAATTATGATAAGAAACCATAAGAAAGGGTCGTAGCCATGCATAATCTTGAATCTACATATCAAATCATGCACAAGCATGCAATTATTGTTACCTTGCCTTGGAATATAAAATATCTTGGAAGACTATAAGCGAGCATTTAAATCTTGATAACTTTTGACTTCAACATATATTTTTCTCAAGTACCATGAAATATACTTCCTCCGTATAAACCGTTTTCAGGAAGATGGATTAACAATAACAAATTATCCATTGTGGCTCACTAGGTTAGCATTTTCTCTTCTATTGACCATCTTGCTAATCTGCTTGGTAAATTTATTCGGAACCGGCTGCGAATCATTAAAAGACATGCATAAGAAAGGAAGCTAAAATACAGAAATATAGCATACCGATACATCGAAACTTCAAAGTTGCGATGACAATCCAGAGATATTTATTTCTACACACGTGGTGCGCGTGCGAATGCGTCAGGCATCATGGACAAATATTTGAGAACATGGAAAGTATTATTAGTATAAAGTAATTAAAGCTTTTAAACACCTTGGGTAGATATTTTTTTAGTTGATGCAATCATATCATGAGGACTAAATTTAAGCTATTATACATATGCATATGTATTTTTCTAATCAATATATCACATACACACACACACACACATACACACACACAGAGAACACCAGTTTGGTAGAGAAATCAGGTAGCAGGACCTTGAAGAAATGGAGTCCATAGCATTGCTCATCATCATCATCCATGATCCCTTTTGATCATGGATGATGATGATGAGCAATGCTATGGACTATATTTCTTCAGGGTCCTGCTACCTGATTTGTCTACCAAACCGGTGTTCTCTCTCTCTCTCTGTGTGTGTTCAGTCGATAAAACTGCACATTTGTAGTACATTTTTTCTACCATTTTTATATTAGAAAAGGACTTTATTATAATATATTATACATATGAGGGTTTATGTGTAAAAACATTATTTTCCATGTGTTAATATATTTAATTATCATTTGGTAGGAAAATGTATGCAAATTACTGGTCTAATCCTAGTAGAACTAAAATCTTATTTGAGTTGTTGTGCAGATTATTTCCAAGTTGTTATGAAGGATTTAACAAACAAATCAATTTGTTGAAGAATACTTTCCAAATTAAAGAGCAAACTTGGAGACTAAGTCTGGAAGCAGCCGAGAAAATATTTTCAGATTCTGAAGATGTTTAGGAATGCCAAATGTCACCATCAGAGAGCTCAAGAGAAACAACAGAGAGATCCCCACCATCGAGCGCGGTTCCGCGGCCAAACCCACCCTGGGGCCGCGGAACCGCCGCAATTATGAGGAGAGAGAAAGTAATATTTTGGGAGATTTTCAAATGCTGAATTTTACCAACTTCTCAATAAAAAGATTCTGGCTTCGCACTATAAAAAGGGACCGAGGGCCTCTTGGAAAAGCTATCAAGCCGAAGAGATCACGAAGCTCCCGACGCTCACGCATCCAGGCTGATCATCGACTGTTCGACTACCTCCCTAGGAAAGATCGAGAAGCAAATCAAGTTTTGTAATCATTTTCTATGGAATAAAAAGTGTAGTTTGAAGGAGTTGATTAATAAAGGTATTTAGTTTTATTTAATTGTTTTTCTTTGCATTATGTTTTCCCTCTCTTTCTTTTCATCTTTTTCTCCCAACATGCGCGAGTAATTCTCCGCTTGTTAGGGTTCGTAGGATTAGGGTAGGCTAACAAACGATGAAAAATATCTAAACCCTTTTTAAGTCCTATAAAGTTTAGGAACTTTATCAAAATAATCATTAACATCCTAATCGGGCGCGCTAGCAATTCTTTGCTAGTTCCGACCGCGATTAGAGATTAGATTAATGATTGTTTTGGTAAAGGCTAGATATGAACGGAGTTCCGTGTCGAGATAAGGGTTAAGAGTGGGATTCCTTTTCCCTCCAGAAACCCTAATCTACACGCATCACCGTCATTCTAGTTCTAAATCTATTAATGGATAAAAAGGGTAACTTTAATTAATCATTCATAACTACTAAATCCTAACGAACCCTACAAGCCCTTCTTATTATAATTAATCACATCTTTAAACTATTCTAGATCTATATTTACATTCTTATTAAACGTAGATCTAGAAACCATCCTACCACCATTCTTATTTCTTTCTCCTTTTCAACACATCTAAAGTAAAATTAAAAGATTCCACGTTTCCCAGAGGACGACCCGTACTCATCTCGGTCTAGCTACGTGCGACACCGTTATTGATTGTTACGAAAAGAATGTATGTTTGTAGTAGTTTAACCGCAATCAATAACGGTGTCGCACGTAGCTAGACCGAGATGAGTACGGGTCGTCCTCTGGGAAACGTGGAATCTTTTAATTTTACTTTAGATGTGTTGAAAAGGAGAAAGAAATAAGAATGGTGGTAGGATGGTTTCTAGATCTACGTTTAATAAGAATGTAAATATAGATCTAGAATAATTTAAAGATGTGATTAATTATAATAAGAAGGGCTTGTAGGGTTCGTTAGGATTTAGTAGTTATGAATGATTAATTAAAGTTACCCTTTTTATCCATTAATAGATTTAGAACTAGAACGACGGTGATGCGTGTAGATTAGGGTTTCTGGAGGGAAAAGGAATCCCACTCTTAACCCTTATCTCGACACGGAACTCCGTTCATATCTAGCCTTTACCAAAACAATCATTAATCTAATCTCTAATCGCGGTCGGAACTAGCAAAGAATTGCTAGCGCGCCCGATTAGGATGTTAATGATTATTTTGATAAAGTTCCTAAACTTTATAGGACTTAAAAAGGGTTTAGATATTTTTCATCGTTCATTAGCCTACCCTAATCCTACGAACCCTAACAAGCGGAGAATTACTCGCGCATGTTGGGAGAAGAAGATGAAAAGAAAGAGAGGGAAAACATAATGCAAAGAAAAACAATTAAATAAAACTAAATACCTTTATTAATCAACTCCTTCAAACTACACTTTTTATTCCATAGAAAATGATTACAAAACTTGATTTGCTTCTCGATCTTTCCTAGGGAGGTAGTCGAACAGTCGATGATCAGCCTGGATGCGTGAGCGTCGGGAGCTTCGTGATCTCTTCGGCTTGATAGCTTTTCCAAGAGGCCCTCGGTCCCTTTTTATAGTGCGAAGCCAGAATCTTTTTATTGAGAAGTTGGTAAAATTCAGCATTTGAAAATCTCCCAAAATATTACTTTCTCTCTCCTCATAATTGCGGCGGTTCCGCGGCCCCAGGGTGGGTTTGGCCGCGAAACCGCACTCGATGGTGGGGATCTCTCTGTTGTTTCTCTTGGGCTCTCTGATGGTGACATTTGGCATTCCTAAACATCTTCAGAATCTGAAAATATTTTCTCGGCTGCTTCCAGACTTAGTCTCCAAGTTTGCTCTTTAATTTGGAAAGTATTCTTCAACAAATTGATTTGTTTGTTAAATCCTTCATAACAACTTGGAAATAATCTGCACAATAACTCAAATAAGATTTTAGTTCTACTAGGATTAGACCAGTAATTTGCATACATTTTCCTACCAAATGATAATTAAATATATTAACACATGGAAAATAATGTTTTTACACATAAACCCTCATATGTATAATATATTATAATAAAGTCCTTTTCTAATATAAAAATGGTAGAAAAAATTTACTACAAATTTGCAGTTTTATCGACTGAACAAATACCCCCAAACTTATCTTTGATCGTCCCGAGCAAACTAGTTTATTCAAGAGGAGAAAAAGAAAGGAGAAAACTAAGCACACTTTCGTAGGCAGACACGATTGCACTGAGCACGTGCAACAAGCCGTTAAACCTCTAGGTGTCCCTAGTAGGAGGAGTGTTGTCTCCTGAGGGTTTTCAGCGGATTACACCCACAAAATCCAATAACAAAAGAAAGATGGTGAAATTTACATATAAAGATAAGAACCATAAAAGAAATACTTTGAAAAGAAGAGTTTCCAACTATACTAGCTTTTCAGTTGTCATGAGCCCTATCTTAATAGTCATGAAAAAATGTTAGAAATCACACCATCCCTCAATAAAATATCGTCTTTATTCTTCATTCCTACCTTTTGTCTGAACATTGATCATATAACCCCACGTGTGTGTAAAGAACATCCCTACACTCAGAGAATTCAATTCAAGCTATCATACTCTTGTCCATCTACCTTAGTACTTTCTACTTTGATGAATACTTAGAATTGCTTACACATTTTCATGCGACCGTTAATACTTCTTGAGGTACTAACCGACCGATTACTCATGTGCTTGCAGATTTGGTGATAATATTTTCCTTGTCTTGCACCACCTAAGGCTTAGCAGTGACTCCCAGACCAGTTGGCCTTAGGGCACTAGGTGAAGAGGCACCCTCGCTATATTTTTTTATTGCTGGCTTGGCGATAACAAAACCAGTGTTCATTTTTCTTTTCACCATTTTATATTTTCTTCATCATTTCCTTCATACTTTGGCTTTTAGACAAGAGCATTTCAAGGTATCCTCTACTATCCCGAGTTTCAAGACGTGTGTAGGTGCATATTGTAGGGTATCAATATTCAAATGTTTGGCTTCCAGAATAGAAACTATTTTTCAGACTTATTTCTATCCTCAGATTAGTGACTTCCTTCATTTTACTAACCCTTGGGACAACAGCTCATAACTACTTATTACTAGTTCGTATAAGAAAACTTCTAATTTTCTTGGTTTTCTTAAACTATTCCTATCTTTTGGATGTAATTTTTCACTTTCTACTCTTTTTGTTATAAAAGAAATTTGTTTTTTTTTTTTTTTGAAATTATTGTGCTTATGCAAAATATGATGCAAATTGATGTGTAAATAAGCACAAACCTCCCCCAAACCTGTTTACAGCAGTGTCCTCACTGATGTCATCCGTTAAGCTCAAAAACCTGTAGACTTGGGAGGAAATTATTAATGGGGGCAAGAATATATGAAAGTGAAAATCCTCCCCCAAACTTATTTTAGACTCACAATTTTGTAAAAATCATTTTCTTTCAAGAGCCAAAATATACCACCCCTCCCCCAAACTTGAGTTAAACATTTTTAATCTTTTAAAATCGCATGAGGGGGTCAAGGTTATTGGTCAATGCCAAGCTTTGTAAAGACCGAAGGTCAACACCAACCATTCAAAAATTTTATCGATGAAGCACCAAGGTTGGTGGAAGAATATATCACCTATTGACGTGAAGAAGTGGGGAGGTGACAAGAGGTGTATTGGAAAAGGATTGCGTCTCAATTTGGAGAGACGACACAGTGATAGTAATGATGGATTACTCGCATTGTCATGATTGTCCAAAAGAGGGGGTGTAGGTCCAATTTCTTCATCTTGGAGTTGATTCATCTCAACACCCGTGTCTTGTAAAAATGCGAGCTCATTAGCGAAAATTTCCTCAAAGCTTTCGTCGATACCCCGAAGAATAATGTCATCAGAAAAAATGGGGTGATCATCAGACTCAATATAAGGTTCCTCATTAGATGTTGACCCGGACAACTTGGTGGAAGAGTAAATGGTTGGGTCAAACAACAACATATGAAAAGAGTCTGTATCATGAGGTTGATCAAATTCGCTGCTGTCGACATCCATTAATTCGACAGAACACACATGAGCATAGGGTTCGGAGGGTTCACTTCCCAACTTGTAAATGTTAAGCTCAATTGACTTCTTTCCAAAGGATAGGGTCATACAGCCGTTTCTACAATTGATTACTGCGTTGGAAGTGGCCAAAAAGGGTCGACCGAGTATCACCGGGATTTGATTGCGTGGGTTTGCCACAGGTTGTGTATCTATAACGATAAAGTCCACAGGGAATATGAATTCCCCGACTTTGATTAACACATCCTCTAGCTCGCCCCTTGGTTGGGAGATAGATCGATCGGCCATCTGAAGAGTGCAATGCGCAGGTTTTAACTCTCCGATCCCTAATTGCTCATAAACCGAATACGGAAGCAAGTTAACACTAGCACCTAAATCGAGTAGAGCACGATTGATGTTTTTACCCCCAATAGAAATTGAAATTGTAGGACTTCCGGGGTCCTTTCGTTTCTTGGGAAGTTGTTGTGTAAAAGCAGTGCTCACATTACTCGCAAGGAAAACTTTTTTAGGTACTTGAACTTTTCGCTTCCTAGTGCACAAGTCCTTTAAGATTTTTGCATATGACGGAACTTGTTGAATAGAATCTAGGAGAGGAATGTTTATGTTAACTTGCTTAAAAATTTCCACAATCTTCTCCATTTGCGGGTTAGGTCGGTTGGCCCTTAATCGGTTTGGAAATGGAGCTCGATCAATAAGTTTTGGGTCCAACGTTTGTAGAGAAGACTGTGGTGACGGATTCGATCCCAAAATTGGAGTGGGCATCGACTTAGATAGATTTGGTGAAATGTTTGAGCCTTGGGGAAAACGGAGAATAGGCTCGGATGAAGGTGGGAGACGAGACGAATTAGGGGAAGAAGAAGAAGAAGGGGTATCAAATGTGTCACTATCATCAACTTGCTCACCCACTTGGTTGTTCAGCACTCTCCCCAATCTCAACGTAGTGACGGCATTCACATTATGACTTTGTGAATGGCCAGGATTCGGTAGGGGTTGAGATGGGAGTTTCCCTTTCTCTCTCGCACTCATTGCGGCATTTAACTGTGCGATTTGGTTTTCTATTGATTTAATACTCTCACCATGGGAGGAGGAGTTTTTCGTTAGGGCATCAATAGAAGACCTCATATCAGCCGAATTTTGCATGGATTGTTTCATGAACATATCCAAAGTTTGTGCAAGTGAGTTGTCAATACCGGCCACCTGTGGTGTAGAAATGTTGGCCGGATTTTGGAAATTTTGTGACTGAAAGGGGGGCTGATTCTGTGGTTGTGGTTGCTGTGGAGGAGGTCTTTGATAATTGCTTTGTTGGTTTTGATTCCAAGAAAAGTTAGGATGATTCCTCCATCCTTGATTGTACGTAGAAGAATAAGGGTCGTTTCTAGGTCGCTGCTAAAAAGCAGTATTAGCTTGAAACGATGCATTCATAGGACATTCTTCCGTTAAGTGTGAAGGATCCGAACAGCAACCACAGACAGTCTTGGGAAGCGTAACCTGATTTAGGGAGAATGATGAAAATTTGTTCTCCATAGCATCGAGTTTTTTCTGCATCGCTGCCATTTCGGCTTTTACTGCGATGGAAACATCGAGTTGGTGAATACCCCCCTTAGTTGAAGGTGGTCTTACGCTTTCCCACTGCAAAGTGCTTTCTGCGAGGTCTTCCAGATATTTCCAAGCTTCACCGTCATCTTTAGACATGAAATTGCATTGACACATTGTTTCAAGCATCTGCTTTGTCGCTGGATTAATGCCCTCATATATAATCCGACATAAATCCCATCTTTGTATTCCGTGATGGGGGCATTGGACAAGCAGATCTTTGAAACGTTCAAAGCACTTCCAAAATGGTTCATTGGGAAGCTGGGTGAACTGGTTAATCTCGCTCCTAACATGTGCAGTCTTATGATTTGGGTAAAACTTCTTAAGAAATGCTACGACGAACTCATCCCAATTAGTGATAGAGTGTGCGGCAGTATTATAAAGCCATTTCTCTGCCAAGTCGCACAGTGTGAATGGGAGAAGACGTAAGCGCATAGCATCTAAAATCAATTGTGAAGTATCCATCATTGCGCATACGTTTTCGAATTTGGTGATGAAAACGTACGCGTCTTCCGATTCAAGCCCGTGAAATTTGGGCAGCAGATTGATGTAGTGTGGTTTGATTTCGAAATTATCCCCGTTAGGTGGTGGAAGAGATAGACAAGTAGGAAGGGGACCACGAATAGGATAGCATCTTTCTTGGAGAGAGATGCGCGGTGGATTCTGCGCACCTGCGGGCGGTGGCAGCGTGGTGTTATAATTAGATGGAGTGTCGTCCATCACGATCGATGTGGTGTGTGGTGGGGGAAAAGAAGATGAAGAAGTACCGACTTCGGTGTCGATAGAAGGAACGCGGACAAGACGGGCACTAGGATCCCGTGTCCAGCCGAGCATGCACTAAGCGGGTTTAGTGCAAGTGGCAGCGTGTGTGTGATTTAAAATTGGCTTGTTTTGAAAAAGTGGGACTCAAGACAAATCTCCCTAAATGCACAAGCAACCCTAGAACTAAGGTTACCTGGGTCCAGTCTCTAGACCGCTCCTAGACTTCCAAAGGACAAGCCGCAGGATAAATCCTCTACCGCCTCCGAACTACCCTTGTAGCGAGGTAAGTGCCAGGTAAGTGGGAAGGAACCACCACTACAGTGGGCCTAATTAAAAACCACTAGCCTTTGTCACACTTGCCTAGGCACTACAAAAGTAATGCGGATAAACGATAGATTACCCACGACCTTCCTCTGTCCTTATTGAGCGCGACAGTCCTTAGAGTCTGGTCTAGATATTTTTTTAAATTAATGAAGGGTTGATCTATATGCTCGGTTTGTGATTTGTGGGGCTTAGGAAGGGTGATGAAATCCCCACCTAATCTTGATTTGGTCTTTGCCCCTTAGAATCCGTATTAAAATATGCAAAACAAAACCAATCACAAAACTTTTGCAAAAAGATTTTTGAGCGGCGCAATTTTTGCAAAGAATCCTGCAGAAGATAGATTTTATTGGATTTGAGAGGAGAGAGGAGGAGTTAAGAAAGATACCAGAGAAGATTGAAGCCCTGATTCCTCTAGACTGCCGCGCTTCCGCCGCCAAAGGTGCCTTTATGCCGCGGTTCCGCCGCGTGGTAGAGAGAACAGTTGATGAAAATTTTTCTGTGATCTCCTTTGCTCCTCTGGATCACTAAAAATCTCTCTGTTTCCTGTTTTCCTCAATTCTGTGACTCCAGATCTCCTTGCAAAAATCCATGCACAAATCGTTAAATATGCAATTTGCAGTTTTGTTTTAATAATGATGTAGCTCGTCTAAGAATTCAACACAAATAGTAAAAATAAAAAAATTACGCACGTATCCCCGGCAACGGCGCCATTTGATTGTTACGAAAAGAATGTATGTTTGTAGTAGTTTAACCGCAATCAATAACGGTGTCGCACGTAGCTAAACCGAGATGAGTACGGGTCGTCCTCTGGGAAACGTGGAATCTTTTAATTTTACTTTAGATGTGTTGAAAAGGAGAAAGAAATAAGAATGGTGGTAGGATGGTTTCTAGATCTACGTTTAATAAGAATGTAAATATAGATCTAGAATAGTTTAAAGATGTGATTAATTATAATAAGAAGGGCTTGTAGGGTTCGTTAGGATTTAGTAGTTATGAATGATTAATTAAAGTTACCCTTTTTATCCATTAATAGATTTAGAACTAGAACGACGGTGATGCGTGTAGATTAGGGTTTCTGGAGGGAAAAGGAATCCCACTCTTAACCCTTATCTCGACACGGAACTCCGTTCATATCTAGCCTTTACCAAAACAATCATTAATCTAATCTCTAATCGCGGTCGGAACTAGCAAAGAATTGCTAGCGCGCCCGATTAGGATGTTAATGATTATTTTGATAAAGTTCCTAAACTTTATAGGACTTAAAAAGGGTTTAGATATTTTTCATCGTTCATTAGCCTACCCTAATCCTACGAACCCTAACAAGCGGAGAATTACTCGCGCATATTGGGAGAAGAAGATGAAAAGAAAGAGAGGGAAAACATAATGCAAAGAAAAACAATTAAATAAAACTAAATACCTTTATTAATCAACTCCTTCAAACTACACTTTTTATTCCATAGAAAATGATTACAAAACTTGATTTGCTTCTCGATCTTTCCTAGGGAGGTAGTCGAACAGTCGATGATCAGCCTGGATGCGTGAGCGTCGGGAGCTTCGTGATCTCTTCGGCTTGATAGCTTTTCCAAGAGGCCCTCGGTCCCTTTTTATAGTGCGAAGCCAGAATCTTTTTATTGAGAAGTTGGTAAAATTCAGCATTTGAAAATCTCCCAAAATATTACTTTCTCTCTCCTCATAATTGCGGCGGTTCCGCGGCCCCAGGGTGGGTTTGGCCGCGGAACCGCGCTCGATGGTGGGGATCTCTCTGTTGTTTCTTTTGGGCTCTCTGATGGTGACATTTGGCATTCCTAAACATCTTCAGAATCTGAAAATATTTTCTCGGCTGCTTCCAGACTTAGTCTCCAAGTTTGCTCTTTAATTTGGAAAGTATTCTTCAACAAATTGATTTGTTTGTTAAATCCTTCATAACAACTTGGAAATAATCTGCACAACAACTCAAATAAGATTTTAGTTCTACTAGGATTAGATCAGTAATTTGCATACATTTTCCTACCAAATGATAATTAAATATATTAACACATGGAAAATAATGTTTTTACACATAAACCCTCATATGTATAATATATTATAATAAAGTCCTTTTCTAATATAAAAATGGTAGAAAAAATGTACTACAAATGTGCAGTTTTATCGACTGAACAGTGTGTGTGTGTGTGTGTGATATATTAGATTAGAAAAATACATATGCATATGTATAATAGCTTAAATTTAGTCCTCATGATATGATTGCATCAACTAAGAAAATATCTACCCAAGGTGTTTAAAAGCTTTAATTACTTTATACTAATAATACTTTCCATGTTCTCAAATATTTGTCCATGATGCCTGACGCATTCGCACGCACACCACGTGTGTAGAAATAAATATCTCTGGGTTGTCATCGCAACTTTGAAGTTTCGATGTATCGGTATGCTATATTTCTGTATTTTAGCTTCCTTTCTTATGCATGCCTTTTAATGATTCGCAGCCGGTTCCGAATAAATTTACCAAGCAGATTAGCAAGATGGTCAAGAGAAGAGAAAATGCTAACCTAGTGAGCCACAATGGAAAAATATGGCATGTTGATCTTCACATCGAGAACAAAGTTGCTTCCATGAGTGGAGATGGGTGGCATGAATTTACAGTAGCCAATAATCTGCAAACTGGGCATTTTTTGGTTTTCAAATACAAAGGCAAAATGGTGGTTAGCTTCAAAGCACTTGCCAGAAAACAAAATTCTTTGCTTCTAAAAGATCTTTGAAGAAAAAGAAGAAGGCCCAGGATTCATATGTGGATATTCTTGAAGACTCTGGTAGGCTATAAATTTCATTGATTTTGTTGTTGCTGTTTGATTTTAATTTTTGATTTTATTTGGTTTAATTAAACTTAATTGCAGTTTCAGATGGATTAGACGAAGATAATGAGAATACGGCATCGAAGAAGAGGAAAAGGATGTATGGATGCTGCAAAAGTACATGTCTCGGCAAATGGTAAGTAATTTATCGATCACGACATTGACCCATTTTGTATATAGGTCACCGTTTTTCTTTTGTTTTAAAAAAATTTGGGTGTGCTATTCTACTATCTACAATTAAAAAAAAAGGTAGACATAAAGATCAAAGTGCAATTTTTGAAAGGAGTGTGCTATTCTACTATCTACAATTTCTATTTTCTTCTCTCTATTTCTTTTATAATCAATCTCCATGACTATTACCATGACTCTCGACTAACAAAGGTGGCTTTTCGTCCTCGGTAGCTTGATAATTGATGGAGGATATAAACTTTTGACGACACCTAACAAAAAGTGGACCCTCTTTTCTTCATTAATTCACTCCTTGTGTGTGTGTTTGTTTTTTTTGGAATTAAAGGTTATTGATTTTAGAAAGACCTGAAGATATATATATGTTGAATATATGTAGGGTGATATGCATGATCACAAGATCTTGGTGGAGGCAATAAAAAAAGTTGATGTGGTGATCTCTATACTGGGCTACAAATATCATGAGCAGTTGGTTGATCATAAGTGCATGCTGCGTGAATAAATATTGTGTTAATTCCAAACTAAATACAAATATAAAAATTATATAGTATTCAATTTGATTTCAAACAAATACCAAATAAGAATTTATTGTACAGGTCCATGACTTACAATCATTCCCGCATGCGAGCACATATAAAATTCATAGTTTCTAGGATGACAAATTTTATTGTCAACTACTGTCACCACCTACAGCTAGACAAAAATAAAAATTACTATCTAAATAAGAGCAAAAAGAATGTGTGTATATTTATGATATATCATTCTAAATCAATATACATGCACTATATGATATATAAACATACCTGGAGGAGCGGGAGTGGCCTCTGTCCCTGATATGGACGCATCACCAACAATTAGACAATCAAACATTGACAATATAAGTAATTTTGATATAAACAGGCATGAATATCTATAATATTACATTCAAAATGGATATTAGAGAGCGCACCTGTAGTGAGAAGTGGTAAAAGTATCACCCAACTAGGGTATAATTTACAGAATCAGTTGAAACTCTTGAAAGTCATAGAAGAACCCGACCTGCACAAATCTGATGTATACTTTCTATTGGACACTAAGAAGTCTCTAAAACGAAAAGCCAATGTGAAAGCCATCATTAGTTCATATCAGAAGATTGATGCTAAAACAGAGAACAAGGAATGTCATTTTTTTCTTCTTCTGCCACATTACTGTCTTCTCCTTCTTCTTCTGCCACATTACTGTCTTCTCCTTATTATGTGCGCGTGCAAATTCAATGAAAGCAGAAACTCCAGTGACAAACTTAGGTTGCATACGTTGTTGCCAATTCACATACATCCAGTCCTTAACCCTGACGTACTCATGGGCCATGTTATATACTGTATCATATAAATTGTAGGTTATGATGACTATATTGAGAAATCTAAGAATGGGATGGTTACTGACAAAGGAGAAAATCCGTGTATATGCTTTGTGTGTGCGTTTGTCGTTGAAAAGAATAAATTATCGATAATTAAAGTTAGATTTGAGGATACCCATGTATGAGTTGTATTCTATATATATGTGTTTCGATTTATGATTTTGCTTAAGTGTTGGGTTGTTTTTACTTAAAGAAGTATCACCATCTACTATATATAAAAAAATGTAGCAAACTAGGACTAGAACTCATTTAATATTATCAACTAGTGAGATTTCAATGTCGAAAACTCCCTAAAGAGGAAAATTACTAAAAAGGAAAAGACTCTTTGAATAAAACACATCCACTAACAATAAAAGAGATTGTATCATGCTTTAGTACCAACACACAAGCACCTACATCTTGCTATGATCATAACAATATCATGATGATTTGTCAATTGCCTTGCTCATATTATGAAATTATGAACACCAAAACTCTAATCAAATCTCCATCTCAATAATTAAGCCGACAAAGGGAAAAATGATAACCAAAAAGAGGAGAGAGTCTTAATTTGCATGCCCAAAATTTCATGATAGACAGAGACCAGGAGAAAAGGAGAGAGAGGAGAGAAAATATCACAAGCAATGAAAAAAGTTGGGAAGGAGTTGAACATCATCTTTGTAACTTGTAATATGTGGCCATTTATCATCGATATCTAAGCTTTTCTTTATCAATGTAGAATCATTGAGTTTAGAAGAAGATTCAAAATTAATATACTTTAAGAAGTTTTACCACCGGCTATTCGTCTAACATCCAGTCTTTGGTGTCACACAAAATTCTTGAATCAATATAATCTTGAGACTCGACCAAGATTCTCTGGACTAAAAAATTCCAAGGAATTGCTATTTGAATTACGTTAATTTGGAACACGTTTGTATGATTGAAGCTAAGAAACAAATATATTTCCATATTATATCATGCATTGTTTTATCAAAAATAATTTTATCGCATACCTAGCTATGTGCTGAAATAGGCTATATATCTCAACAGAGAGAGAAATTTATAACCAACATGCCATGAATATCGAGATTGTAAATATATATCTATATATCTATATATATATATATATATATATATATAAGTAGACATTTGAATCTAGACAAATAGAAAACAAAACTTTATTGCTCCCTTGTCTCTTATCAAAATCATTAGAAATGTTCATTTTTTTGGGGCTCAAAATTTCCTTCACAAGCTTTAAAAGAAACCTAGAAAAATTCTCACCCCCTGCCGCAACCCCCTGCCCCAACCCTAACCCTAACCCGAGCCCCAACCCCAACCCCAACCACAACCCTAGCCGCAGCCCGAGCCCGAGCCCCAACCCCAACCACAGCCCTAGCCGCAGCCCGAGCCCGAGCCCCAACCGTAACCACAGCCCTAGCCGCAGCCCGTGCCCCAGCCCCAACACTAGCCCTAGCCTCAGCCCCAGCCCTAGCCCCAGCCCGCAGCCCCAGCCCTACCCCCAATCAAAAATTTGAGTAATTGAATAATTCCTTACCTGTGCAGAGGCGACGACAAGAACTCCGATGAGCCGGCGCTGGCGACGACAAAAGCAAGTGGTGGCTACGACGAAAGAAGGCGGTGGCTACGATGAATCGGCGGCGCTGGCAATGACGAGAACGACGATCGATCGGCGGGAATGAGGGTTTGGGAATTTTTTGTTCGCGCGAGAATTGGGAATAATTAGCGTAGGGATCGATCTGAGCTTTTAACTTAAATCCCTATTTAGATCCCCCTATGGATAAGTCCGTAGATTCTTGGTTTGCAGCTCCGTAGGGGCAAACAACAATTTAAGATTAAAAATTTTATATAAATATGTAAGGACCGTAGGGGCAACCGTATAGCCCTACGGATTAATCCGTAAGGCCAAAATAAATCTGCCCCTACAGATTCCACTATCTGTAGGGGCAACCCCCTATTGTAGTAGTGTGTGTCTATTTATAGACTAAAGCAGGTATAACGGAGATAGATCATCTATTTTTGATGTGACAGTCACAGACTTTGACTTCATCAGAATAGGAGATGGATCTGTTAAGAAGGTAGTAGGCCGTGATATCCTGGTATTTGGATGACATACACTTTATAGGAAGTGAAATTCCTATACTACGATCGGTTATACTGTGGTTGTCACACAGTGGTTTCTCCACATTGGATATGGATAATATACCAGGCATTCTGGTAACTAGATCTATGGTTTTAGATCTAGATTTGGGTAGTTTCCTAATCTGGGTACTTTGACACTATTCTAAAGGTGTTTTAGAATGGACGACTCCTGGCATGGTGGTGTGGCTGCAGGTGATGGAGTCACCCTCTCTAAAGGTGTCTTACAGACTAAAGGTGAGAGGGATATGCATGATTGGCATATCACCTCCTTAGGCAATTGAGTCAATCATGAGATGTCAAGTACCACACCAGATGTTGTTTTTGCACGAGCTGCAATAAGTTTATATTGATCCAATCCTGGAGAAACGTTGGGAAGAAGTTTATGAACATAAGTGGATGTTCATGGGATATGGTAATAGAAGCCTCCTTCGGGAGATGGCTATCATTCCAGGCTTCCAAGATGACCTCGATGACAGAGCGACCGTCAGAGTCTTAGTTTTCCCTCTTTTGAGGGGCAGTAGTTTGGACAGGTGGTCTAAGCGGATACTGAGGAAGGCATGGTGCAGGATACTGATTAAATTCAGTGGACAATATAGTCTAAGAAGTTTGCTGGGTTTGGAGTTCATTTGTAAACTGGGTCCCATCAGATATCCAGACATATTCTAAGACAGGTATTGCTCATTTCGCGAGATAGCTTTCTCCGTAAAGTTCAGATATAGAGAGATACAGAAAGAAACATTGGAGCGGATCCACTCACTGAGGCTATTTCTTAAATGCAATAGTTTCACAAACGAGCTTTGTGAAGCTGATTATTAGAGGAGTCACACGGGCTGTGAGTATGCGACATCGCAATAATTAGCCTTAAGTGAAAGTGGGAGATTGTTGGCTATAGTACCCTCAAGGCAATTAAAATAGTCGCAGGCAGGTGATTATGATGATTGAGGGAGGACCTATACTGGTAGAACAGTCTTACTCAAGATGATAGTATGCTATCTGGTTTGTCTTTATCATCATGTACAACATTAGGTGGTATTACAGATCACTATTACATGTTGATAGAGCCCATAGGATTCTTTCTTGACTACCAGCAGTATGATAGCAATCATATACGTGGGGGCTGGGTGGTCTATAATCACATCCTTAAATGTCCCTGGTCAAGAGAGTTTCGAGACTGGGCATCGATACTCCAGAGTAGACTAGTGTATACTGATCAAAACCCCGATGAGGGGCGGTGGCCGGTCTCACAATCTATTGGTGTTAGTTTGTTCACCTAAGATGTATACGGGTTCTCATTGGGTTATGAGTACACTGGACGGACTCGCCGGGAACATGCTAGTTGGTATTATACCTATTGTCAGATAGCAGTTCCCTGGTGACATGTATACAGGTTAGTCTATCGACCTGAGATCGTCATTTGTCTCGAGTGAGTTCCCACTGTGCTTTGATTACTACCTTACCCACGGCTCAAAGGAGTCATGCAAACAGGTTTTAGTTGGGTACAGTCCCGAGCCACATAGAGGCAGTAAGCGGATCGTCATGGGATTCGTCTCTTCCGGTATTGGGGGTTGATGTTGTGCACATGTGGCCATCACCAGAAATCCTTGGCCAAGGTAGTCGAGAATTACGGAACTAGGATCAGTAGTTTCTCAGGTGGTGATGGGCTTCATACCGACACTAAATGTCGCATTATTAGGGGTCTAACTTTTATCCATGCCCTAGACACGATATGCGATACTCATAGAAGAACGGACTGGACTGTACAGATATTGTCACTGTCAGGCTCAGTAAAGGTTTCATGATGAGTTTGCTAGTCGGCCTCCCTTTCGCTCAATAGCTGGGTAGCCGTTACGTACAACTAGTACCGCTGACATGCTTGTGGTTAAACCCATTGCCAGCGTATTGACGAGTCTTTAGAGTCCCACACAGAGGGTTTCCCTGCTTCGGGCGAAACGATGTAGAGGCCGTATGGTTTTACGGCAGGATTCGATCACATACATGTACTTGTGCACGGATGATGTTCAGACGGATGATACTAGTGGGTTTTAGTTTAAGCCGGATCATAGTATTATATTTGTTAGATTATTTTCGTTTCTTTGTATTCATATTCTTCGGAATGTAGGGTTCCTAGGCACTCTTGTGAAGGCTCATAAGGCATCAAACATGCCCGGATAAAAATTTAGACGTGCCGAACAACCCAAAACCGGGATCTTTGCTAGATTATTAGGTTTAAACATGCAAGATAACAACTTTATTACTGAGTGTGAGGGATTACAACCTTTGTAGTCCACTCCTTCGCTTCATAAGCTCTGAGTAGAAGTCCCTTCGCCACGATCCACGATCTCCCGGACTCAAGAGAGGCTCCACGACTCGAACGATCCATGCTATCTTGTAGTGTTCCGTTTCTCCGATGATCTACGTCGAAGTTGCTATAACCCAAGTTCTCTCACTCTAATGAGGTGAACACCCTAATCTAATGGGCTAGATTAGATGAGGATGATGGAGTAGTATTTATGCTATCTTTTTATATCAAATTCTCACATGAAAACATCACCAAAGGAAAATCAAGTGAGCTTTCTCAAAGCTTAAGAGAGAAGAAGATGATGAATAATGAGATAATCCTTTTTGTGATGAATAATGAAAAGAGTATATGAATAATAATGCAACCATGGTTAATGATGACAAGGATAACCCTTGTAGAGAGTTAACTAAGGCTAGGGTTTCGTTGGGTTAAGAAATGAGTCATAAGAAAATATCTATCATAATATCTTCTTCACGACAAAAGGAATGCTTCTAGAAGGTGCAAGAAGAAGCTAACCCTAATCAAACCATAATCTCTTTTTATCATCACTAAACATGTTTCATTATTAATCATATCATGTTACTATAATATATATCACATATATATTATATATTTGTAACAAAAGAAATAATACCTTTAATATATATCGCATATATATCATTGTATTATCCGGTGAGAAAATAAAATAATAAAGTGAGCCAATATTAGATAATGTAATACAATATATCATATATATTATTATACATTAAATCATCGAATCAACACTTGATCCGACAATCCGGCTATATCGAATATAACCGACTAATATGTCATGTACCGATTTATCGAATCAACACTAGATCCGATGGTCCGGTTCATATCTAAATATCGCGAGAATATAATACGGTATCTCATATCGCATTATCCTCGGTCCTGAACATATCTCATATGTGCCTCCACTCCGTTTTGCCTGAGCCAAGAAACCTCTGTGTAGGACTCTAAAGAATCGTCAATACGCCGGTAGCAGGTGATGATCATATCAAACACCCACAAGCTGCAAGCGGTCAGCTAAACGTAACAGCCACCCAGGTATTGAGCGATCAGAAGATCAACAAGCTAGCCTGTCCGTTCTCCTGTGAATCCAATCAGTAACACTCCCGTACAGTCCGGTCTCTTCGTATGATATGTCGCATATCAAGTCTAGGGGTGGTATACGTCAGACCCCAGTAACCGATAAGTCATGTCGATGTGTGGCTCATAACAGGTCGAGAAACTACTAGTAACACTTACCAGTAAATCTCTATATCAGCCCTGGCCAGGGACTTCCAGTTATAGCCAATCGAACACAGCACAACATCAACTCCCTATACCGGGAGAGACGAATCCCCTCCTATCGCTCATTGCCTCCATGTGATTCGGGACTGCACCCAAAAGCCACCGTTTTGCACGCCCTCTTGGACGTGGTAAGGTGGAAATCAAAGCACAGTGTGAATCACACAATACACTATGACGATCTCGGGTCTACAGACTACCCTGTACCAGTGTCACCGGAGAACTGCCATCTGACGTGTGGTATATCACCATCTAGGAGTTCTCGGCGAGTCCCTCCAGTGTACCCAGTCTCCACTGAGCACCCGTACACCATCTCTGATATCAAACACCGATGGATATGGGATCATCCATCGCCCATCATATGGGTCAAGATGCGTATACGCTAGTCTACTCTGGTGTATTGATGCCCTGTCTCGATATACCCTCGACTAGGAACAGTTATAGAATGTACTCATCGACTACCGTGGCCCCACTAGTATGATCTCATCATAGTCCCAGTAGTCGAGTACAGATCCTAAGGGCTTTATCAACATGTGTGAGAAAAACAGTAAACCAATACAAGTCAACATGTTAAGATAAAGTGAAACCAAATAGCATACTATCATGACGAGCAAGAAAGTCCTCTCTATATATATCCAAGCATCCATTATAATATACATCATATGTACAACAATGGTCTCTAGGGCATATACATAACTAACAATCTCCCACTTGCACTAAGGCCAGCTGCTGTAATATCTCATACCTAGCATCCCGAATAATCTCTCAAACTGTATCTGGGGAATGGCCTTCGTGAATGGATCCGCAGTGTTGTCCTTCGTATCTACTCTCCTAACCTCGATCTCCCAGCGATCTTCTATCTCCCTGATCAGGTGATACCGCCTCAGAATATGTCTGGACTTTTGATGGGACCTGTGTTCCTTGGCCAACGCCACAGCTCCATTGTTATCGCAATACAGAGGTATTGGATGTTCTATGGATAGAACCACACCAAGTTTACTAATGAACTTCTTTATCCAGACAGCCTCCTTGGCAGCATCGTTGGCAGCGATGTATTCAGCCTCCATCGTCGAGTTTGCAACGGTATCCTGTTTGGAACTCTTCCAACATACCGCCCCTCTATTGAGGGTAAAGACAAATCCCGAGTGCGACTTAGAGTCGTCCTTATCACTTTGGAAGCTTGAATCGGTAAAGGACTCCACCTGGAGTTCTCCGTTACCATACACCAAGAACATCTCCTTAGTCCTTCGTAAGTACTTGAGAATGTTCTTCACAGCTATCCAGTGATTCTTTCTAGGATCTGCTTGATACCGACTCACTACACTTAGTGAGTATGCTACATCAGGTCTGGTACATAGCATCGCATACATGATAGAGCCTACTGCCGAAGCATAGGGTATCCCTTGCATGCGAGCTCTCTCCAAATCAGTCTTGGGAGACATCTCTTTGGAGAGAGTGAGTCCAGAGATCATGGGTTGGTTCCCATGCTTGGATTCTTCCATACTAAACCTCTTTAGTATGGTGTCAATATACATGGATTGGGACAATCCCAATATCCGTTTAGATCTATCTCTATAGATCATTATTCCCAATATGCATGAGGCATCACCTAGATCTTTCATTGAGAATCTGTGTGATAAGAAGAGCTTGACTGATTGCAGTATATCATTTCCTATCAAGAGTATGTCATCCGCGTACAATACGAGGAAGACAACCTTACTCTCTGCTACCTTCTTATAGATACAAGGTTCATCTATATTTTTGATGAAGTCAAACTTTTTGACTACAACATCAAAATAGATGTTCCAACTCCGCGATACTTGCTTTAATCCATAAATGGATTTAAGCAGCTTGCACACCTTTCCGCTGCTCCCACTATCTACGAAGCCGTCTGGCTGAGTCATGTACACGTACTCTTCTAAATCACCGTTTAGAAAGGCGGTCTTAACATCCATTTGCCAGATTTCGTAGTCATGGTATGCAGCAATGGCAAGTAAGATCCGGATGGACTTAAGTATAGCCACTGGAGAAAAGGTTTCGTCATAATCCACACTTGGTCGTTGACGAAAACCCTTTGCTACCAGTCTAGCTTTGAAAGTCTCAACCTTTCCATCTACACCAAATTTCTTTTTAAAGATCCACTTGCTCCCAATGGGTTTTACCCCTTCAGGAGCATTTTCCAAAGTCCATACTTTGTTGGTGTACATGGATTCCATCTCAGATCGCATTGCATCCAGTCATTTCACAGAGTTACCACTCGTGATGGCCTGCTCGAAACTAGTCGGGTCATCATCTTCCATGATGCAATCCTCGCTTCCACCATCAATGAGAAAACCGTAGTATCTCTCATGTGGACGAGAAATCCTACTAGATCGGCGGAGAGGCTGGGGTTCGTTCGGTACTACTGAATCCTCTGGTTCCACTAAATCTTCAGTTACAGTTTATGTTGCTGGAACTTTCTCCAGTTCTACCTCAGAGCCACTAATCTCTTTTACATGAAATTCCTTTTCTAAAAAGGTGGCATGTTGAGCAACAAACACTTTTTGTTGTTCACTGTGGTAGAAAAAATATCCATTTGAATGTTTAGGATATCCCACAAATTTACATAGAACTGACCGTGCCTCGAGTTTGTCTTGATTTTGCCTTTTGACATAGGCCAGACAACCCCATATCTTAACTCGTTTAAGACATGGTCTCTTCCCACTCCATATCTCATATGGTGTGGTAGGAACAGATTTAGTTGGAACTTGATTCAATAGGTATGCTGCTGTCTCAAGCGCATACCCCCAGAAGGAAATAGGTAACTCAGCAGTACTCATCATCGAGCGCACCATATCTAATAGGGTGCGATTCCTCCGTTCCGATACACCGTTGTGTTGTAGTGTATAAGGAGGAGTAAGCTGAGAGAGAATCCCATTCTCTTTTAGATAATCTAGGAACTCATTGCTTAAGTATTCTCCTCCCCGATCAGATCGAAGGATCTTAATACTTTTGCCCGTTTGTTTCTCTACTTCGTGCTTATATTCTCTGAATTTCTCAAAAGCTTCAGACTTGTGTTTCATCAGGAACACATGTCCGAATCTAGAGAGATCGTCAGTGAATGTAATGAAGTAGGAAGAACCGTTCCTGGCATGCGTAGACATGGGACCGCATACATCATTATGTACCAGTCCTAAGAGTTCGGTAACTCTTTCTCCGTGTCCACTAAAAGGAGCTTTGGTCATTTTTCCTTTGAAACATGAATGGCAAGTATCATAAGATGATAATTCGAATGGATTCAAATATCTATCCTTATGTAACTTAGCTAGCCGTGTCGCATTGATATGACCAAGTCTACAATACCACAAGATGGATTCGTTCATTTCTGAACTTTTTCTCTTGTGTGTGTTTTGTATATTGAGGACTGTATTTTGATTTAGAATGAATATGCCATTATGTAACGAGCCTGATGCAATCAAATTTTGATCTAGGAATATGTTCATAACATTATCCTTTACTACAAAATTATATCCTTCTTTACTTAATAAAGAAACTGATATAATGTTGCACATCATGTTCGGTATATAATAGCACTCATTTAGAATCAGTGTATTACGATTTGGTAATACTAGGTGATATTCGCCAACTGCTTTGGCTGCAACATTTGCACCGTTCCCTACTTCAACGGAATGATCACCTTTTCCCAGTTCTCTACCTTTCTGTAGCCCATGTAACAATTTACATATATGGGATCTTGATCTGGTATCTAATACCCAGGACGTAGGGTGAACTGAGAAACAGTTCTCAATAACTAACACACCTGAAGAAGATGCATCAGCGTGCATATTCTTTTGGGCGGTTTGAGAATCCAGATATTCTCCTATTCCCTGTTCAGTCTTATAACTCTTATAAGAAAGAACGGGTCCAACGTTCCCCTGCTCAGTATAATAAGCGGGTTCAGTCAATACATCCATATTATTATCTTGATTATGGCCTGACATGGTCGCTATCTGGAGAGAGAGAGAGAAGAAAACACTTTAGCGTATGCTCTTGCAAGATTAGATTGGTTTTTATCTTATCTAATCAAGATGTCTCCCACTATTTTTATCAAATCTTCCTTCAAACCTTAAAAAGTAAGATTAGCCGGGATTAATTACACCCTACAATTTCGTCAATCTTTCAGCCAGATCAGTGTCAGTACTTAAGGGAGGTTCCCCGTGCTTTCGCACGGACCTAATTAAAGTAAACCTCGTTTTTCCAGAGGCTTAACCTCGTTAACACTTTTCTAGACACCTACTTGATCGGCTAATTGTCCTGTGTAAAACTCTCCCAGGAGTAACACTTACTCGCAGTGGGTATCAGGATCCAACTATCTTATAGGAGGTATGCAATCTCATTGCAAATTTCAACACTTGAAATTCCCGATAATGCTTTTGCCCCTAGTGTGCTATAACCTTGACAGAGGTCAACAAACCATAGTGCACTAGTCAAGTTCAACCCGTCATTTCTTGATTGAATCAAACCCACTCGCACGACCTTTGACAGAGGTCAACAAGGTCGTACGACTACCCTAATCCAATCACTTCACATGTTTTACAGATAATTACTAATCAGCTACCGCACACTACGCCTTGACAGAGGTCAACAAACGTAGCACGAATACTAACTAGTCTTTATCTGAAATGACGGAGGGCTACACAGGTTTTTCAGAAAACCTCGAGCGTAATGAACTTGATATCGTCGTAGAATCGAGTGATTTTTTTTTTGAAAAGGAGTGTTTTTGAGGCTTCTAGTTTTGCTAAAGAGGTCACTCCCGGTGAACGGATCTCGGCTCTTTCCCCATCAAATAAGGTGCATGATATATCATATATACTGTTGTGCAAAGCAAGACTATATAAGCTATCGAAAACTAAACCGCGAGTTTGTAGTATCTGCCAGTTTCGCTAAAGAGGTCACTCCCGGTGAAGGGATCTCGGCTCTTTCCTCATCGAATAAGGTGCAGGGCATATCATATATACCGCTATGCAAAGCAAAACTGTAGCTACCCTTTTTTATAAAGTTTTGATTCTACAACATCTTTTAGGTTTCTTTTTCCTTTTATTAATCTTATTAATAAAAATCCCATCAGCTTATGCTTCCTAAGCATCACAGAAGAAACGAAAGCAGTAATATTTATATATATATATATATATATATATATATATATATATATATATATATAGTATAAGCATTCATCTCAGGCAGTAATATGATCTCATCACAAAACATTGCAGCAGAAGAACATATATGAAATATTGGATATACTAGGATGTCCGTGTTTTCAATACGAGCCTATATAAAACACGGATTCCACGGTCGCGATGAATAGCCAAACCCACATCCTTAGACCCCTACGAGAGCGGCAAGTAACACTGCCAATTCTAGGGTTAGGAGACCCGGTCTCGACTCCTCGAGATGGCCTCCCACTGGACCCTAGAACCCGGTTACTTGTGCTCCCCTCTTTGGGTCTACCTAATGCGGAAAAGTAAATAATATACAATGGTGACATCAACCTCATCCTGGAAGTGCCCCAATAAAAGAATATTACATACAAATGAATTTTACATGTGAAAATAAAAACCCTCATCTCACATAAAACCCCCAGCTATTCAGAACACGACGATCCAATATAACATAACACAGCAACACATAATATCACATATCATCAGCGTAAGTAAGTATGCATACACCGATCGTCGTAGATGTATAGCAACGAAGACCGGCAATCTAACTACATACTACACTTACGGTCACAGAAAAGAAATTGTAAAACTACAATATTTGGAATCCACAATCACTTTAGACATCGTAAATCCAAATATAACATACTTCGCATTTCATGCCTAACTTTATGAATTCCATATATTGTATCACATTCCAGATAAATAGACAGTATTAAACTTTCCGAACAGATAATCAAATACCCAAAATTTCCTAAATAACTCAACACTTGAGCGGAGTTCAAATAATCCCAGAATATGTCACACTACCGGTGATCCAGCCGTAGAAGGGTCAAGCCAAGGCCTCACATGTGGCACGCCGTACGGCCCCAAACCCTAAGGTTTAGAGGCAGTTCAAGACGGTCACATAATCGAGTTAAGGTTTGTGTTCTTCTAGAGGGTCCACCGCGTAACTTGTACAATTTTCCGGAAGATTTAAACCCGATAAAAATTCAACACTTGAAAGTTTTACGTGCCGGGAAAAAATGAGTTAATGATATCCGTTCGAACATTTTAACAGTTTCTAAATATCCGAAAAAAATAACGAATTTAAATTTTCCGATCAAATCAACGATTACAAAATAAACCCCAGAACACTCAACATTTGAGTCAGATTAAAAATACCCAAAAATTATAAACTACAGATACTGATATCACTGCAGAAAAACCAAGACCCAACTCCACATTCCCGCCGCGGATCCGCGGCCCAAGCACGGTACGGCCGCGGTTCCGCGGTGGTATGTACGGATTGGTGACACGTTTTTCACAGCAATATTTATATTTACCTGCTGAATTTTTTAGGAATTTTTAATTCTAAAAAATCACAGTTTTTAGAAAATGTCTAGAGAGGGGTTCAAATCGTCGTATCGGAGTTCGTTCGGAGTTTTAACTTCGTAAACACGTCGCCTAATACTCTAGCTAGGCTCTGATATCACTGTAGGGTTCCTAGGCACTCTTGTGAAGGCTCATAAGGCATCAAACATGCCCGGATAAAAATTTAGACGTGCCGAACAACCCAAAGCCGGGATCTTTGCTAGATTATTAGGGTTAAACATGCAAGATAACAACTTTATTACTGAGTGTGAGGGATTACAACCTTTGTAGTCCGCTCCTTCGCTTCATAAGCTCTGAGTAGAAGTCCCTTCGCCGCGATCCACGATCTCCCGGACTCAAGAGAGGCTCCATGACTCGAACGATCCATGCTAGCTTGTAGTGTTCCGTTTCTCCGATGATCTACGTCGAAGTTGCTATAACCCAAGTTTTCTCACTCTAATGAGGTGAACACCCTAATCTAATGGGCTAGATTAGATGAGGATGATGGAGTAGTATTTATGCTATCTTTTTATATCAAATTCTCACATGAAAACATCACCAAAGGAAAATCAAGTGAGCTTTCTCAAAGCTTAAAAGAGAAGAAGATGATGAATAATGAGATAATCTTTTTTGTGATGAATAATGAAAAGAGTATATGAATAATAATGCAACCATGGTTAATGATGACAAGGATAACCCTTGTAGAGAGTTAACTAAGGCTAGGGTTTCGTTGGGTTAAGAAATGAGTCATAAGAAAATATCTATCATAATATCTTCTTCACGACAAAAGGAATGCTTCTAGAAGGTGCAAGAAGAAGCTAACCCTAATCAAACCATAATCTCTTTTTATCATCACTAAATATGTTTCATTATTAATCATATCATGTTACTATAATATATATCACATATATATTATATATTTGTAACAAAAGAAATAATACCTTTAATATATATCGCATATATATCATTGTATTATCCGGTGAGAAAATAAAATAATAAAGTGAGCCAATATTAGATAATGTAATACAATATATCATATATATTATTATACATTAAATCATCGAATCAACACTTGATCCGACAATCCGGCTATATCGAATATAACCGACTAATATGTCATGTACCGATTTATCGAATCAACACTAGATCCGATGGTCCGGTTCATATCTAAATATCGCGAGAATATAATACGGTATCTCATATCGCATTATCCTCGGTCCTGCACATATCTCATATGTGCCTCCACTCCGTTTTGCCTGAGCCAAGAAACCTCTGTGTAGGACTCTAAAGAATCGTCAATAAGCCGGTAGCAGGTGATGATCATATCAAACACCCATGAGTTGCAAGCGGTCAGCTAAACGTAACAGCCACCCAGGTATTGAGCGATCAGAAGATCAACAAGCTAGCCTGTCCGTTCTCCTGTGAATCCAATCAGTAACACTCCCGTACAGTCCGGTCTCTTCGTATGATATGTCGCATATCAAGTCTAGGGGTGGTATACGTCAGACCTCAGTAACCGATAAGTCGTGTCGATGTGTGGGTCATAACGGGTCGAGAAACTACTGGTAACACTTACCAGTAAATCTCTATATCAGCCCTGGCCAGGGACTTCCAGTTATAGCCAATCGAACACAGCACAACATTAACTCCCTATACCGGAAGAGACGAATCCCCTCCTATCGCTCATTGCCTCCATGTGATTCGGGACTGCACCCAAAAGCCACCGTTTTGCACGCCCTCTTGGACGTGGTAAGGTGGAAATCAAAGCACAGTGGGAATCACACAATACACTATGACGATCTCGGGTCTACAGACTACCCTGTACCAGTGTCACCGGAGAACTGCCATCTGACGTGTGGTATATCACCATCTGGGAGTTCTCGGCGAGTCCGTCTAGTGTACCCAGTCTCCACTGAGCACCCGTACACCATCTCTGATGTCAAACACCGATGGATATGGGATCATCCATCGCCCATCATATGGGTCAAGATGCGTATACGCTAGTCTACTCTGGTGTATTGATGCCCTGTCTCGATATACCCTCGACTAGGAACAGTTATAGGATGTACTCATCGACTACCGTGGCCCCACTAGTATGATCTCATCATAGTCCCAGTAGTCGAGTACAGATCCTAAGGACTTTATCAACATGTGAGAGAAAAACAGTAAACCAATACAAGTCAACATGTTAAGATAAAGTGAAACCAAATAGCATACTATCATGACGAGCAAGAAAGTCCTCTCTATATATATCCAAGCATCCATTATAATATACATCATATGTATAACAATGGCCTCTAGGGCATATACATAACTAATACGGAATACGGATGCGGGTATGTACGGTTGAGGGGTATTCTTGTAATTTATTACAAGATTACTTTTAGAAGATTACACCCCATCATGTTTTAGACCTTTTTGGATTAAAAGGTCATTGAGGTGTAGGATGAGGTCTGACCGTGCCGGCGACGTTTTCCGACGACTCAGCAAGAACCTCTGATCCGTGTGACTTCACTGTTCGTCGTTTGGGTTCTTTCCGTGAACCGTGCGTGCGTCGCGATTTTTCCCCGCCGACGCGTAACGTTCCGTTTTCCGTTCCGCGACCCATCGAGGCAAGTGAAACTTGCTACATGCTATTTTAAACTATTCGTATGCTAAATTATTTATTTCCTGTTAAATCTCTAAATAGAATCGATAGAATTGGATTTCAAGTTAACCGTATAAAGTTCCGTTACATATTTTATTGTCCCGAACTTGAAACTTAGTGTTGCATCTAATTATTTATACCTTGTAATTACCTGTAAGTGATAGACCACATGATCGCATTTGTTTATAGCCATGATACCCCTTTCATCCAGTTTTAACCTATCGGACATCCATGTGCAACTTTAACCGGTTTAATCACAACGGATAACTGTACAGCTAATTAATTAAATCTGCTTTATTACTTACTTATTGCTTAGATTGTGTTGTTGATAACCATTCTTGATTATTTATAACCATGATTATGCTAGCTGTTTATGAGTACCCACATGTTATCTTTTACATCCTGGACTGACTTGCTACACACATATTGGTTGACCCGACATGGTACCGTACACTACTTGACTTGACCTGATGTACCATGGCTTGACCCGTTACCTGATCTTGTGTCTAATGCCAACAAACCTGACATGTAGTCCTCACGGACCGTTCCTGTTGTCTATCCAGACAAACCTGCTCTTACCTGATCCTGTGTTGGCATTAGTTCTTGATTTCTGAATACTTGACTTGACATACATAACTTGGGGGTATGGGGAAATCAATAATGAAACCTGACTTATAAATCAACAGTTCGATATCTGTTCTGATCAATCTTATGGGCTAGGCCAGCCCCGGAGTGATGAAGCTGACATCACTCGTCTGTACATGCTACCTTTTACTGCCTAGCGGCACGTCTCGGATTCAGCCCGAGAATCTTGACCGTGGTCCCGGGCACGCACGGGATACTATTGAGTTACATCGATGATTCATCAATTGGATTTCAAAGACTTGAGATTAGATAACCCAGTAGACCAGTTTAGTTTACTCACTGCATACTACCCCGCACTGCCCTGATTTATATTGATGTTACACATGCTTTACCATTCATGATTATATTTGCATTACTTGTTACCCTATTTATATTTTATTACTTAATGAATGGCCCAGATTCTGTACCGTTGCTGCAGTCCGAACAGGAGTACTTCAGCCAACAGGCTAAGCTGTGAGGTGTCGGTAGTAGTTAGTTCTTTATTTCCTGCATTTTATTCCTGATGTGATCCCGCATTATGGGACATACATTCCAGTTATTTTGTATTGGATCTTTTGCTTCCGCACTTTTATTATTCTTGACTCATGTTATCTTGGCTTATGGACATGTATTAGATTGTTACATTTTGTTCTTGATATCTCTACAGCCGTAATGTGACTGTGGATGGATACTTTCTACCCATAGGTAGCATGGTTGGCTATGTCACGTGCCCAATTTAGCGTACTCTGGGAAGCGGGGTGTGACAGTCTTAATAGGTCTCTATAAGGTAATCTAACTAATGTACGTTTAAGTGTGAATGTCAACCAATCTTAAGAGTATTCTCGAACCCAAAGCTATCATCCAGAGATAAGGAATCACGGACCCAAAAATAATGGGGACTTCAATTATTATTGAAGTATTCCAAACTCAACAGGCTATCGTCCAGGGGTTTGGAAATTCAGGCCCTTATTAGTGAATTCATAATATATCGTTTCAGCCCAGTACCACAACATTATAATTTGTACTGTTTCAGCCCGGTACCACAGCAACATGATTTTGTACCGTTTCATCCCGGTACCAAAACAACATGATTTTTTCTTAATAGGACTCATGAAATTCCGTTGGATTCATACTCAAACTACCCTAACATCCCGAATATAATAGATTATAACTGTTAAATTGATTTAGTGGATTTGATTGGTAAATTATCACATGTCTTGATCGAAACCAAATATTGCAAAAGATAAAAAATGAAGTCGAGTAAGTCAAGTAGAATGCGAGTCATGACAGTCCCAAATCCTGGATCGAGTCAAACTAGTTCGAGTAGATTGAGTTCGAGTTTAAGTTCAAGTTTATGTTCGAGTTTGAATTCGAGTTCGAGTTTAAATTCGTGTTCAAGTTTGTATTCAGATTATAATCATAACTTATTAAAAGATTTAAATGTTGAAGATCTTAAGTTCGGAAATAATCGGACAACCGCTGCATATGGACGGCAGAATTTGTGTCTTTTTTCAAGACGATTTCCATTGATAATTCCTTTAATTTGTAATGTTATCTAACCTGAATAGACAAGCACTCACTTTCTCCGGCTCCCTAAGGCTCAAGAGAAATGATACCACTTAAATCCATATTAATCTAGGGTCCTTAAAGATTTATTGTTGTTTACATTGTTGCATTTCTCGAGGGCGTTTTATGAAAAATGTTTTAATATTGTTTAAAAAAACAAACCTTGACAGTGTTTTATAATATTAAGAGTTTTTTTTATAAAATATATTTTAGATTTAGTGGTACTTTAGTGATGAAACATAATTTTTAAAAGTTTATGGTATTTCAATGAAAATTCTATCATTTGAAAACTTAACGATATTTTAGAAAAAACTTATATCTTTTCAATTTAGGGATATTTTATTTAAAATCTAATTTTCACTTTGGTTTTCTTTATATTATATATTAATTATTTAATTAAATATTGTTGGTATGGTTTTGGTTTTTAGAAAACCATATTTTTCCTTTCCTTCAGGAACGACGCTTTGTGAGGAGTTCGGATCTCACTCACTAGACTCAAGATGTGCGATAATCCACACCATTTTCAACAGGTTCTCCTAACGAGGGCTGTGAGGCAAAAATACACTAGGAAAAAGGAAAAGGGTAAGGTTAGAACTATTTTAAAACTCAAGGGTTTTTTTGTAAAATTGAAAATCACCCTTTAATTATATTGTACTGAAAATTTACCGTAGCCACTAAAATGAACTTCACAAAACAACACCAAAATTATAATCCTCGTTTATCCAAAAATGCAATTGATGGAATTTCATATTAAACGTTATGTTTCCTACACAACTAAATGATTTGTCAATGAAAGGAGAGATGGTTTGACATATACCTTAATATCAGCTTTGTTTTCTTTGATCACTAGCATGACCATGCTATCAAAGTAATATCTATATATATACACACACATTAAAAAATGCTGCTACATCATTTGAAAAAAAAATACTTATGGTTTCATAATCTAGACTAGAAATAAGCGATGTTCAATTGCTAATAGTGAAAATGTGTTGACTACTATTACCCGGTCCTAAAACATTTGTCACATCAATTAAATACCATTCATTATAGAACAAAACTCATTATAACATGTTCAAACAATTTGAAATATGTGAATTACATTGAACATAACCGTCATGATATCTGCCAATTATGAATATACGATCATGGTTCAAATAAAACATTTTATAACATATTAATACATAAGGGATTGCATAGTATGGAAATTAGTGCATAGTGTAACGCTGTAGTAGTTATAACTTACAATATAAATAGTATATATATCAAGTTTAAAGTATTAGTATATGTGATTATTATAGTTATTATAAACTATTAGGATTACATTTATGATTAAATATTTGGTATGCAAAATAGTCATAGTTGGTGGCTAAGATCGATGGGAAAAAGAAAAGGGATTTACGGGTTGTGTGAGTTGATATAACAACCGGCTCACCATTTTAATAAAATACTCAACCGATATTTTGAAACTTGATAGAACCGGTGCTTCTCCAAGCTTAATGGAAAAGAGATTTTTATTTTTTATTTTTCAGAATTGATCAAAAGGAAAATGGCTAAGGTGGGATGAAAAAGAGATGGGTGTAAAAGAGATGGGTGTATTAAAAGAGAATTGAAACTCTTTATAATAATTTTACTTAATTATAATTTATAACTATCATAATTATGTTGAGAGTTAAAAGGAAAATGAAATGAAAGGTCATTTGTAGATTATGAGAGAGATTTAAAAATAGATAAAAATAATTGCAAGAATGGAGATTTAAACATGTGACGTGACCTATGGAATAACAATTCAAGAACTTAACCAATGAGCTACAAGGTTGTTCATACATATATTTAATAAGAATTAAATATATATTGTTGCTTGAAAAGGAAGTGGGCTAAGTAAAAAGAAAAGAAAGAAATCAAATAGAACTGTTTTGGTTTGGGTTTTAGGTTTTGAAAAATTATAGAATAGGCAAAATAGAAGGAGTGATAAACTAATATATTGAGTAGAGAATAAATATACGGGGATACCCAAAAAGAAATAAATACAGTACTTTTATAAAAAGAAGATTGATATGAAAGTATAAGAATTTTGGGGTCGTTACAACCGGCCTTAAATTATTACTAGATAAGAACAAATTAACCGGAATGAACTATAAAGTCTGGCTGAGAAATGTCAATATTGCTCTTATATATGATAAGGTTGCATATGTCCTCACCGCTACTGCTACCTAAATACCCGGTCCATATTCCTCAATTGCGGATAAAGAGAGCTGCAAAACTTGGGATCAATATTGCGCACGGCCAAATGCCTCGAACTCTCCTTTATGAGTAATGAGCTGCAGGAGTGGCACGAAAAGATAGGTGTTTAATCTAATCTATCGTTCTCCACTGCAAAGATTTGTATGGAGAGCAATCTCGCATCACAAGATACGAGATCTCGAAGAAACTGTTTCAATCAAAGATAGCTGCTGAATCATCTATTGGAGACCACGTCCTAAAGATGATTAGATGATTAGTGTTATAGAAGAGCTTGCAGACCTGGGATGCATGCTGGACAATGAATTATATATTGATTTAATTCTATAGTCCCTTCCCTCCACCATCAATCAATTCATATTGAATTTCAATATGAATAAACTGGAATGTGGGCTTCCAGAGCTCCTCAATATGTTGAAGATAGCGGAGTGCACCTTAAAGAAGGAGAAGGCACCCATTATGCTTGTTGGGCGATCTTCTTCTCCTACGTCCAAAGCTAAAACTAAAAGAAAGAAGAAAACGAATCCAACCAAGCCTAAAGGTGGTGTCAAAAAGGTGCAGGGATGAGACAAGACTGGGGCTGTAGCAGAGGGGAAAGGCGAATGCTACTACTGTCATAAGACAGGGCATTGAAGGAGAAATTATAGAGCTTATCTTGCTACCCTCAAGGACAAAAAATATAATGATGCTTCAATTTCAGGTGTATTTGTTATTGAAAACTATTTTTCAGCCAACCCTACTTTCTGGGTATTATATACCGGATCAGGATTTCATATCTATAATTGTCTACAGGCGTTGAGAATTAGTTGGTTGCTGAAGAAGGAAATATGACCCTGAGAGTTGGAAACAACGCAAACGTTGACGTTGTTGCTGTTAGGGAATATCACCTTGGATTACCGAGCGGAAAATTTTTGATTTTGCAAAACTATTATTTTGTACCATCTATGCTATGTAATATTGTATCTATTTTCTTATTAGATAAAGAAAGATATAATTTTGTGTTAGAAAGTAAAGTTATGAACATTTACCTGAATCAAGAGTTGATTTGGTCTGGTATTTTAAATAACGTTATATACGTTCTTAATCAACATACAGTTTTTAATATATAAAACACCTATAAAAGGAAAGCTTCAGAAATGAATGAAACCTTTTTATATCATTATAAACTTTGTCATATTAATGAGACTAAACTAGGAAGGCTACATAAAGATGAAGATTTAAATCCATTCTATTTTGAATCTTATGAAACTTGCCAATCTTATTTCAAAGGGAAAATGACCAAAATTCCGTTCACTAGACACAGAGAGAGTGTTAATGAACTCTCGGGACTTATACATAGTGATTTATGCGGTCCAATGTCTATACATGCAAGAAGTGATGACTATTAGTTTATAACTTTTACTGATGATTTCTCAAGATACGGACAAGTGTTCTTGATGAAGCATAAGTCCGAGAGTTTTGAGAGGTTCATAGAGTTTAAGAATGAAGTGGAGAACCAAACGGGCAAAGGTATCAAAGTACTTCGATCTGATCGAGGATGGGAATACTTAAGCACCGAGTTCCTCGAGTACTTAAAAGAGAATGAGATTCTCTCTTTGCTTACTCCTCCGTATACACCACAACACAACGGTGTATCCGAGAGAAAAATCGTACCTTATTAGATATGATGCGTTTTATGATGAGTAACACTGAGTTACCTCTTTCATTCTGGGGCTATGCATTGGAGTCAACAGCATACACATTGAATAGGGTTCCGATCAAGTCCATGAATACCACTCCATATGAGATACGGAACGGAAAGAGACCATGTCGTAAGTTTGTTAAGATATGGGGTTGTCCTATTTATGTAAAGAAGCAGAATCCAGACAAGCTCAAGACACGGTCAGTTCTGTGCAAGTTTGTGGGATATTCCAAATATTCGTGAGGGAATCTAATCTACCACCTCGAGGAACAAAAAGTGTTTGTTTCTCGACATGCCACTTTTTTAGAAAAAGAATTTTTGCAAAAGAAATTAGTAAGAGAACAGTAGATCTAGAAAAGGTTCTAAGACCATAAACTACCACAGAAGATTTGATCGAACCTGAAGTTTCAATAGCGCCTGACGAAGCTCAGCCGCTCCGCAGATCTAGTAGGCGTCATCATCCACCCGAGAGATACTAACGTTTTCTTGTAGATGGTGATAAGGAGGATTGCATCATAGAAAATAATGACCCAACTAGTTTTCAGCAGGCCATCATGAGTGGAGACTCAGTGAAGTGGCTGGATGCCATGTGATCCGAGATAGAATCCATACACACCAATAAATTATAGACTTTAGAGGTTTCTCCTGAAGGGATAAAAGCCATTGGGAGCAAGTGGATCTTAAAATAGATGATCTGTATAGATGGAAAGATTGAGACCTTCAAAACTAGAGTTGTAGCAAGATGATTTCGTTAAATATCAGGTGTGGAATATGATGAAACTTTTTGTCTAGTGGCTATGCTTAAGTCTATCCGGATCCTACTTGCCATTGCTGCATTCCATGACTATGAAATCTGGCAAATGGATGTCAAAACCGCTTTTCTAAATGGTGATTTAGAAGAGAGCGTGTACATGACTCAGCCTGTAACGTCTTAAAATTTGATTAGAGTTAATTATAATTTAATTAGCAGTATAACATGCGTTTTTCAATAAAACTTAGTTAATAATTATTTTCACATATATTTATTTATTTATCTATTTATATATCTATTTATTGTTTATTTATTAAATTATTTTAAATACACACACACATATACTAATCTAGTATTAATAACATGTTATTTTATGTTAAAACATGTTTAGGCAACCATGACAATTTAAACCACAATGTATATTTGTCTATAAATATTTAACATATTAGGATGGTTTTAGAAATGAAAGGAAAAAGAAAAAAAATGATGATATATGAGAGAAATGGAGGTATGGTGCAATAAATGAAACGTTACATTTGTGCCATGGCTAATATTAACCGTCACCTCTCTCTAGATCCTTCTCTTCTTCATTCTTCCCTCTTCTCTTCATCTTTTCCTCCCCCATTTTCCCATCTCCTCTCTTGCAAATTACTCTACAACAATTAACCTCAAAATCACAAATCCAACTTTTATGTCATCAAGAGTCTTTTGAAGCAAGTCTTCATCAAGAGGCTACCTGCATGCTTAGGATCACTCTCAAGCCAATATTGAGGTAATGAGCCAAGTTTAAACATGTTTCACTAAAAATTTTCCTTAAACAATCCTAATCTTAATTAAAGATATGTTTTGTTGTGTTTTAGAATTTAAAATGAGGTTTTGAGATAAGTTTGGGGTTATGATAATTTTTAGAGAAACCATAACCTAAATTAGATTAATTAAGTGTATTTTAGTGCTATATATTCTTGTCTAACCACCAAGTTTTCACTAAACCACCTTAATATTATATATTAGTATCAAAACTAGTTTTAGTTAAAGGTTAGGGTTTTAATTTGAATCTTCTATCAAACCCGAGACTTCAGAGAAAAGTTGCAATTACTGAGAGCTAGTTATAGGACCCTGAGTGTACCCTCAAAACCCGAGCCCCTACCTCCAAGCTTTGGCTGCCAATTAACTCTTTTTGGCCGCAATTTGCGGCCCGTCTAGGGCTTTTGGGTGTAAGTTTTTGTCGGGGGCTCTCTAGAACTCCAACTAGAATTCTGGTATATGCAACTTCTTCTACTTTTGCATATACAAAAATCTGGGATCGTATTACCTTATTTTAGATGATATGTTAACGTACGATACAGACATTTCGATTCTTGTTTTGGTGTTTTACTTGGTTAACGGTTCTTAGGGATAGTCTTCAGTGTTTGTTACACGTGTTTAGCACACTGAGTTCACCCGTGTTAACTCGTAAGAGTTAGTTCGTTCGTGTAGTATATGTTGCGTGTCATATCGAGATTTTAGCCTCATATGCTAAGTTTTGTTCGATGTTAGGATCGGTTGCGGAGACTTCGAACGCGGCAAGGAAAGGAAAGGAGGTGGTCGGATTCGAGTAGCTCGAGACCGTTCCGGTGAGTAGATTTAATATCTATGGGCGAATCGTTTGGATGGCGTTAAACACCCGATATTTAGAACTAGTTACAAAATCTTATATAGATATACCTATACACATTTCAATATTGCATATGCATTATCATATACATCGATATCTCCACGTTAGGATACATGGACCATTACTAATGGTTCATGTTGCACGTGCACTAACCTATATGTATACACACACCGTTGGTAATTGCCATGTCACGTACACTATAGAACTCGCATGATATCTTGCATTGCATTGCATCTTATTGATAGATAGATTTTCGCGTAATTCATACAGCTTGCATGATATCAATATCATGTACATTTGCCATCATCGCCATATTCATATATTATGATATTTTTGTGAGATTTCTGTTTTCATGAGATTTCTGGATTTGAGAAACCGCAGATACATTTTGAAAACTTATGATAGTTTTAAAAACGCGGTTTCTCTTGATATGATATTTGGCGTCCACCATGATTTTTCTCGGTTCTGAGTTATGTGTATACCCGATTCGAGGAGAGAGGAGGCACCGTCTGTGGATACACGGTGAAACCGGTACCGTATCCTGGGGAAAGAAGATCGTATAGAGAGACGTTGAGTCTGGCAGGGGAACAATACCTACCGGTGATAGTTTGGACTCGGCGGATATTCGGAGGATACCGACCGGAGTCGTGTGATCATATGGATTTGAGGGCCGATCTGAGAGACGGCACCTGAGATATTGAGATTTTTGAGTGTCGATACTTGACATATGATTTATGTTGTTTTATTGATGATACTTTTGGTTCCACTATATTGAAATTAATTAAGACATATTCCGTTTCTTATAGCCGCTATATCCTAGATTTCATATTTTGCTCATTTATTCATGTTTCACCTATACTAGTATATTGCATCATAAAATCATACTTAGCATCTGTCGCTGTTACGTACATGTTTGCGATTACCACTTATGATATTACTTACTACTCACGAGCCGGTAACTCACCCCCGTTGTGCCACAGTGTTTTGCAGGGCCGATCCGTCAGTGTAGTCGCGGCGGGCCATACTACTACTACCCCTTTTGGACGTGCTCTTTGTTAAGTGGGTTGCGAGTATTTTTGTACCCTATCTGTTATACTTGTACCTTGTATCTAGTATACTCTATCTATCACTTTTATATTTGACTTAGATAAGAAACTGAGAGATTTGTATTATATTTGACTTTGGGTGTCGTGTTTGTGCGAGCCGACTTTTGTATCTTTTTGTTGCGGATATTGTTTTCTTTCCTTATCTCCTTATTTATTTGCATATGACATCATATATCTTACTTGTGATTGTGTTCCGCCGGATGGCGTTGAGATTGCCCCCAAGTGGGGATACTTTTATATATTATGCTTATGTATCGGTTTGGATCAGTTTTACAAAGGAGATGCTGCCGAAAATTTTTACAATAACTCGATCTTCAAAAAGGTTTTGATATAACTCTTTCACACCTTAAATTAACACTTTAAACAAATATTTTTACCACTCTATTTTAAATTATGATTTAGATTCTGGGTTTTCGGCTTACTTGAATTACGTTACGCCTTTAAATGTTGTGTGATTTAAGTGCCTTTCACGTTCCATATTTGGGTCGTGACACAGCCAGAGGGCTTCATAGACAGTGGGAGCAGCGGAAATGCGTGCAAATTGCTTAAGTCCATTTATGGACTAAAGCAGGCATCGCGGAGTTGGAACATCTGTTTTGATGAGACAGTCAAAGAGTTTGACTTTATCAAAAATATATACGAACCTTGTATTGTAGAGAGCGCTGCCACATTCCTCATATTGTATATGTAGATGACATTCTCCCGATAGAAAATGATGTTCCTATGCTATAATCGGTCAAACTTTTTTTGTCACAAAAGTTTTCCATGAAAGACTTGGGTTATGCTTCCTACATTCTGGAGATTAAGATCTATAGAGATGGATCTAAAAAGATGTCGATATTGTTCCACTCTAGGTACACTGACACCGTACTAAAGAGTTTTAGTATGTAAGATTCTAAGCATAGTAATCTACCGGCTTGTCATAGAATCACCATCTCTAAAGAGAAGTTTCCCAAGACTGATGAGTAGAGGTCTTGCATGAGTTTTATACCCTACACTTCTGCGGTAGCTTCTATCATATATGCGATGTTATATACTAGATCATATATAGCCTACACACTTAGTGCGGTAAGTAAGTATCAATCAAACCTACGGGAGAAATATTGGACAATTGTGAAGAACATTCTAAGGTATTTGAGAAGGACTAAAAATATGTTCTTGGTGTATGGTAACAAAGACCTCCAAATGAGGGCTTTACCGATTTCATCTTTCAAAGTGATATCGATGACGACAAGTATGTCTCTGGTTATGTATTTACCCTTACGAAGGGACGGTCTGTTGGAAGAGTTCCAAACAGGATACCGTCTCAGACTCACCGATGGAGGCTGAGTACATCATCTCTAACGATGCTGCCAAAGAAGTCGTTTTAATGTGCAATTTTATTGCAGATCTAGGAGTGGTTCCAACTATTATTAATCCAATACCCTTGTATTATGATAACAATGGTGCTATACCGTTAGCGAATGAACCCCGGTCTCATCAGCGATCCAGACAAATTTTGAGGCGGTATCATCTGATCCGGGAGATTGTAGATCGCCGTGAGAACGAGGTTCAGATAGTTAACATGAAGGATAACATAGCGGATCTATTCACCAAGGTCAGGCGCAGTTTGAGCGATTATTTGAGATGTTGGGTATAAGATACTGCAATAATTGACCTTAGTGTTGTTTACCCTCTTTGGGACCTCCAGCGATTTAACGTTGAAATAAATGTGAGTTTAAACAAAACAAGTTATTTAGTGTTTTAAGAGTTGATCAGAAGGTCCTGGGTTCGAGACTTCCGGCAGCGCAAGCGCGTACTGTTAATTACACCCTATTGTCACATGACGCACCTGGACGGGATACCATACTAGCTCATTTCAAATCACATCATTATAGTATAGGGGTTCATGTGTATATTAGTAAAGTAAATACCAAGTATAGGACAAACAAAAGAATGTATATTTTATTCATTTTGTTCAAGTTTGTATACAATTTGAATGTAAACATATTGATATTTGGAAAAAGAATGTAAAATACATATAGCTCTCATTTGAGAGTTGAATGGAAATACTTGAAAGTATTTTAGTGTTAACTTGGTGAAAGTTGATGGACATTGCCTTAAGTAGGGGCCACATCACTTCTGCTGGTGTGGAAGCAGGACACCCTATATAGGGTCCACACTACCTCGTTTAAGATAAGGGTATCACTTTATTTGAAATATAGATAATATTTCATTTGAAGTATAAGTGACATTTCATTTGAAATGCAAGCGAGACACCCTAAATGGGGTCCACACTACCTCCTTTATGGTAAGCGTATCACTTCATTTGAAGTATAAGTGTCATTTCATTTAAAATGCAAGTGGGACATCCTAGGTGGGCTCCACACCAGTCAAGCATGAGTGAGACACCTTGGGTAGGGTCCACACTACTTCTTTTGAGCACTTCATTCGAAGTGTAGATGGGACCCCGGTATGGTTCTTGTATGTTAAAGAAAAAGAGATGTTTATATCTAGAGAGGCTTATTTAGGGCCTCCCGGGGGACCGGGAAGGGGTTCCGAAGCAGCCGGAAGGCCATTCTGGGGTTTCCCAAAGGCTGCTTCAAGCCAAGTCTGAAACTCTTTAGAGTTTCCTTTGATGAAACTCATTTATTTAAGTTTCATACACATAATGAGAATATGAGGTATCATTCTCAATAGTTTGTGCAATATGAACACGGATTTGTCTTCAAGAGTGAAAACATGACTTTTGTATCATGTTTAAGTGATGAATACAGTGTTCTTAGCACTCCATTCACTGAAACAAACATATTTTTTGCATGTATGATAGATGAATAAGATATTTATATTCACAACCAGGTTGAAAATAGGGTTTTCCTATTCATGAAAGTCCTGAAGATAAAATTCATATCTTGGGACATGAATGGAGGGTTCTATTCTATCATGCTCTGCTTCCTAAAGTATAAGGATGGAGGTGCGACACGACCCACGACATATTTATATAAATAAGCACTTCTTATCCGTATAAATATGCTAAGCGTATGGACCAGAAAATAAATGCAAGAATTTAAAACACACCAACAATGCATGCTTATTACAAACAAGTTCAAATATTTATTACAGCTTCAAATTGTTCAAAGTGCAATCAAAGTGCGATAATAGAAAGCTGAAATAAAAGACTTTACATTAGGCTGAGGAAATCTAAAAGTCCGTGTTGCTCGTGAAGTCTGGCATGTCCACCCCAACTGGCTCGAGCTTAAATGTAGCGTCCTCGGTACTACCTATGTCACCTGACGGACATTTCATAGATAGAAAGAAAAAAGAAAGAAATACCTGTTAGCGAACTAGCGCTCGGTAAGCCCCACATTTAAATATAGTTATAAAACAATAAAAGTAGTATCATGTGAACAACGTGAAAAATAACAATAAGCGTATAATGTAGATGCAGGGAGCTAACATATCATGTGAACAGTATAGTGAAGCAAATAAAGTGATCTTGCAATCTTAACGTAGAGTTTAGGTATAGGGAGTCCGACATGCTTCGAAAGTATTCCATTTGCCCTACGGAACAAAGGAATCACGAGTTCATGAGTTAGAATACTGTTTCGTCTCGGTACAACAATAACATGGGTTCATGCGTTCATGTGTTGGTAAGGGGAATTTTAAAGCAGATGTACATCCTATTCCCAAACTACCCCAAAACCCCATCGTTATCTAATATGCAAAGATCGCTTAAGCAGTTCAAGCAAGAGTCATGAATACATGTACTTAATATGAGTACAATCGAGTTCATGAGAATCACGTTGTTCAAGTCTAAGGACCGGTGTGCATGCAATCATGTCATATCATGGATATAAGTAAAGCTAGGGTTTTCAAGGCCCCAAGACATCCAGTCAATTAACTTTAGAAAAGTATAGTCTATTATGCTATTATGGTGTCACTACTATTATGAGATATTATATTAGTAAAATATGGTCATAACGCGTCTGAGTTATTATCGATTCGGATTCGAATGAAAGAGATGTCGGTTACGGTGTCAAGGTGTAAATCTGTCCAGAATGTTTTTAAGAAAACACTCTTGACTTAATGTGCAGTTTGAAGGTATCTCGGTACAGAATTAGCTAAATCATCACATATAGTAAAAAATTTGTATCTGAATCACGGTTAGAACGAATCAAAGGATGCTCAATTCTGAATTCCAGAGATGGAGTTAAGGCGTTCACGGTGATGGTGTGCAGTTCTGTTCAGATTTGTTTTTCAGAAAACAGTCATGACTTCACGTGCAGTTTTAAAGTCTTTCGATTTAGATTTAAGAAAACTTGACCCATAGAAAAACATGCAGCTATGTGTTACCGTTATAACGCATCAAGGAACATGCCCATCCGCTTACTATAATAGGAGATGTGGCCATTTTACTATGACTGCGCAAAATTTTCTGCGTTCAGTCCAGATTTACAGCGTCGACTTGTAATGACTTTTAGATACATTTCAGTTGGTTTTTAGGTGAAAAGATATATAAGAGTTTTGAGGAGATCGGTGGTTTTAAGGAGTTAAAACGCCATCACTATCCCCATTAACGGGCGATCCGCTTATTACGAGGGCGTAACGTCGGGAGCGTAACTGCCGGCGAGATTCTCGCGCCTGCTACTGCGTGCTGCCGCCATTATATAAACCCCCATCACAGAGGGGTCAAGTAAACTTTTTTCACCCCACTTAGCCGTTACTCTGCTCGGATCTTGTGCTAACTTGATCGTCGTATGGTCCTCGGTGGTACCAAACCACCCCGGGACTTCCTTGCAGGTACTCGGCGCAAACTCCTCAAAACCCATTGAGACCCATACGCAACAGGAGATTACCTCCAAAATCCACCGGGAGATCGACGGAAGACAACATCTAACGGAGACCCGAAAAGGTCCTCCATCACAACCTTTGCTAGAGGATAGAAGTATGGATGATGGTGGATAAAAACACTCTTTTTTCTCTTTTCTTTACTCGTTCCTCACCATAGAATTTTCAAGAGGAGGAAGAAGAAGAAGATCCATGACTCACACTCTCTCTCTCTCATTTTTCTTTTCTAATTCTAAAAAGAATTATGAAGCATCACCTCTTATCCCCTCTCACTCTCTTCTATATGTTGTCTAGTTCAGAGAGTGAGGTGGGTCCCACTTTTTATACGGCAAGCATATTTGTCATATAATGACAAATAATTATGTATCTAAGTACATTAAAAAAAACCTTCATGTATCATATACATGAATCCTATGAAGAGAGAGTGAGAATATATATAGGTATCCTTTTATATATATATAATGAGAGAGTGTGTATACATATCATATACATATACAAATTATGTATCATATACATAAAGAGAGGGAGAGAGAGAGAGAGAGAGAATATATGTATCATATACATATAAAATATTAGAGGTTAATGGAGGAAAGAGACCATTGGAGGGGATTTCCTTCTATGGCGTCAGGAAAAATGCAACCTTCTCCATTTTTCCGACGATCGGCATACATCACCTCCATCTTTATCATTTAAGCCGTGGATACACCAAATTTCATGTGATTATACCATTTTTACCGTTGATTTAGTTGGTGCAGAATTAATGGTTTACCGACAATAAATCTTTTTACATTGCTAATTCAACGGTGAAAAAGTCGTGGAATCACATGAAATTTGGTGCATGAACATCTTAGATGATAACAATGATGATGATAGATGCCGATCGTCGGAAAAAATGATGGAGGTTGTATTTTTTCGACGTCATAGAAGGAAATCCCCTACTATGGCCTCTTTCCTCCATTATTCTCAAAATATTATGTATCATATATATAATAGAGCTTAATGGAGGAAAGGTGCCATAGGAGGGAATTTTCTCTTATAGCGTCGGAAAAATGCATGCTCCATGATTTTTTTCGACGATCAGCATATATCACCTCCATCTTTATCATCTAAGATGTGGATACACCAAATTTTATGTGATTATATCATTTTTTCACCGTTGATTTAGTTGGTGCAAAATTTATGGTTTATCGACAATAAAACTTTTTCCATTGCTAATTCAACGGTGAAAAAGTGGTGGAATCACATGAAATTTGGTATATGCACATCTTAGATGATAACGATGATGATGATGGGTTCCAATCGTCGGAAAAAATGGTGGAGGTTGTATTATTTCGACGCCATAGGATGAAATCCCCTCCTATTGCCTCTTTCCTCCATTATTCTCTATATAATAATACATTAGTATCATATACTAATAAGAGAGTGAGAGTGTGCGTATCATATACACTATACTAGATACCATATCACATATATGGATATTGAGTCAACACTTGACTTAATAACTCGGCTTATAAACAAGCTGGCTAATATAAACGAACGTTCGATTAAATCACACATTTAATCAAACTCCCGCATGTATCCCCGTACGTACGCCACATCATCAATTCGTATGAGCAGGCACATTCGTTGTGGGACTCTAAAGACCTGACAATATGCTGGAAGTAGATTAAACATGATCATATCCGATTGAATCTGAAACACTTTCAGGTTCAATCCCCTCACGGGTTAACTAACAAGCTCGTCAGCGGTACTAGCTACACGTAACGGCTACCCAGGTATTGATCAAGAAGTGGGTCAACGAGCAAACTCATCCGAACCCAACAAATCCTATAAGCGACGAATACCATACAGTCCGGTCTCTTCGTCAAAGAATATCGCGTATCGGGTCTGGGGAATAGAAACTGTCAAACCCCTAATAACCCGATAAGTCATACAAGACATCGGACTCATAACTACCGGAGATACAAATGATAACACTTATCAGTTTATCTCAACTGACGTGGCTACGGGCTTCTGATTATAGTCATGTCCTGCACAACGTGATATCTGCTCCCTATACCGGGAAAGACAAATTCTTTCGACCGCTTACTGCCTCCATGTGCTTCGGGACTGTACCCAACTAAAACCTGTTTGCATGACTCTTTAAGACATGGTATGGTAGTGATCAAAGCATGGTGGAAACATACACGAGACACTATGGCGATCTGAGGTCAAGAGACTATCCTGTACTATCGTCACCAGAGAACTGCTATATGACAATAGGTATAATACCATCTAGGAGTTCTCGGTGAGTTCATCCAATGTAACTCATTCTCAAATGAGCACATGTATACAATCCTCGGTGTCAAATACCAATAGCTGTGGGATCAGCTATCGCCCTTTAACCGGGTCAGGAAATATATACACTAGTCTAATCTGGAGTACCGATACCCAGTCTCGATACTCCTAGGACTAGGGAAATTTAAGAATGTGCTTATGAATTACCCAGGTCCCATTAGTATGATCCATATCATTAATCTTGATAGTCAAGAAAAAATACTATGGGCTTTATCTCATGTATTAGCAATACGTGATAACGAGTAAAACGTATACACATAAAAGATAAAGAAAAACCATATAGCATACTATCATCTTGAGCAAAATTGCACTCCGTATAAGCCCTCCTTAAATTCAGTAATTGCATTCCTGCAATTACGATAATTGCCTTTGAGAGCACTTATATCCAACAACATCTATTTCTCCAGGGCTGATCTTGTAGCTGCTGGAGGGAAGGAAATGAGTTTGTGACAGGCACAATTGCTACCTACCTTTGTTGGGTGAGGGGATGAGTGCCCTCTTCTTGGGCCCTTTTAGCGGACCTTCTTCTCGCATTGCGAGACGATCCACTTTTCTTGAGATAGGGTAGAGCAGTGAAGCAGCCCACCCTGAAGACGATGTCGTCATCCCTTATGGGATCTTATTTGGGCTCCTTAGCGATCGAAAGTCTTTCAAATACCAACTTTTTTGGTTCCGATATGGGGAGCTGGCACCACAAGCGGTTGCCCCTTGTAGGCAGTGGTGGTGTCGTTCATGTAGGGTTACTAGGCACACTAACAAGGCTCTACAAGGCATCGACCATGCCAAAATTAAATTTTTATGTGCCGAACAACTCTAAGCAAGATCGTATACTAGAGTTTAGGCGAAACTAATAGTAAGTAAATAACTTTACTTCTAAGGGAACACGAAATACAGCCTTTGTAGATCGGTCCTTCACTTCATTTGCTCCTTGTTGAAGTCCCTTCACTGCGATCGTGGTTCTCCCAGACCCTTGCATGGCTTCACGAGGTGAAAGACGCGTCCTTGCTTGAAGTCTTCGAGGCTGAAGATGATCTACGTCAAGGGGATGCCAACTCAAGCTTCTACTTCACTAACTTGAGAATTAGTGAAGTAAACACCCTAAACTAAAGTGCTAGTCTAGTAGAGGATGGAGAAATAGGAAGTGGGTTCTCTTTAGAATTTTATTTCTCACAATCTATCTCACTTTGGATCAAACCCTAGCAAGCTTTTTCTCTTTTCAAAAATGAAGAAGAAGAAGAAAAGAAAGAGATGAGGATAATGATCAAGTGAGAAGGCTAACCATGGTGAGTGAGTATCATATACTAACTCTTGTAGAGCCATAACCATGGCTAATTCAAAATGGTTAGGTTAATAAAAATCTAAAGTAAAAAAAATTAAGTGGACTTTGTCAAAGCATCCATAAGCTTCTACATGCTTCATGCTTATGACCTAAGCATCACTAATTTGTAATTACTTTAAATAAATATTAACCACCATCTAAAATAGTATGGTGTATGTCTTGCACACCCATGTATAGTGTATCATCAACCATGATACAAAAGAAAACACTTTTAATATATATATTCAAGTGTACATATGAGAAAATACCTAAAGAGAACAAGTGTTAGTTAATATAAACTAGTATATCAAATATACAATTATACAATAAATTATTAAATCAATACTTGACTTAATAATCCGTTCATATCACATATAACCGACTAACACCCAATATATCGACTTATCGAATCAACACTTGATTCGATAACCCGGCTATATCATATATAATCGATCGATACAAAAAGTCATGAGAATAGAATACAGTATCACATACACGCATTATTCTCGGTCCCGCACATATCACATATGCGCTCCTATTTCGTTTTTCCTGAACCAGTATAACCTCTATGTAGGACTCTAAAGACTCGTCAATACGCCGGCAGTAGATGATGATCACATCAAGCACCCACAAGCCGTCAGCGGTACTAGCTGGACGTAACGGCTCCCGGGTATTGAACGATCACAAGATCAGCAAGCAAGCCCGCTCCAACTCCTGTAAAAGCCTACCGGTAACACTTCCCGTACAGTCCGGTCTCCTCGTCTGACATGTCGCATATCAAGTCTAGGGGTGGTAAATGTCAGACCCCAATAACCGATAAGTCATGCCGATGTGAGGCTCATAACGGGTCGAGAAACTACTGGTAACACTTACCAGTAAATCTCTAAATCAGCCCTGGCCACAGACTTCCCTGTTACGGCCAATCGAGCACAGTGCAACATCAACCCCCAATACCGGGAGAGACGAAACCCCTCCTATCGCTCATTGCCTCCATGTGACTCGGGACTGTACCAAAAAACCACCGTTTTGCATGCCCTCATGGACGTGGTAAGGTGGAAATCAAAGCACAGTGGGAATCACACAAGACTCTATGACTATCTCGGGTCTACAGACTAACCTGCACAAGTGTCACCAGAGAACTGCCATCTGACGTGAGGTATAATACCATCTGGGAGTTCTCGGCGAGTCCGTCCAGTGTACCCAGTCTCCACTGAGCACCCGTATACCATCTCTGATGTCAAACACCAATGGATATGGGATCATCCATCGCCCATCTCATAGGTCGAGAAGTGTATACGCTAGTCTACTCTGGTATATCGATGCCTCGTCTCGATACACCCACGACCAGGGACCTTGAAGGATGTACTTATGGACTACCATGTCCCCACTAGTATGATCCGCATCATAGTCCAGGTAGTCAAGTACACATCCTAAGGGCTTTACCAACATGTAACTATAAAACAGTACAAAGAGAAAAGTATACATATTAAAGTAAAGTGCAACCAGATAGCATACTATCATATCGAGCAAGAAAGTCCTCTCTATATATGTCCAAGTATCCAATATAATATACATCATCTGTACAATACTGGCCTCTAGGGCATACATACAACTAACAGTTCAGAACAACCTTTCCATCCCAGACTTGTTGGATGGTCCTCGTAGATAATAAGGGAATGTCAGCAGTGACTTGTTTTGGAAACCGGACTTTCCTCGGGCCTGGTTTGAGTTGGCCTGGCTGTCCTTTGAGCTGGTGTTGCCGGATGGCTCTTCTGGAAGCTAAATCTTTTCTTTGAGGGCGAAGCACTCCTCTGTCCATCCTGCAATGTCGGGAAGTCGTTGATGGTGCCAATAGAGCACGCTTTAGAGTCATATCCCGCGAGGCCCGCAAGGGACATGAAAAACTTGGGATTAACCCCAGTTATAACGAACATGGTCCCTTCTATTTTGGCTGTCGCCACGAGGTCAGCAGGCGATGGTACGTTGTTGTTGTTTTGAACCAGTTGTTAGTCCTGAAGGGAATAGCTATAGTGGTATTAAAAACCTTGTAGATAGAATAGATCCCGATCATAGTGCTTGGCTGGACCTCGCTACCTTGTGTAAATATCTTAAAGGTTTCGTGACGCTGATATTATAGCACTCAAGCAGCGTCAAAGTCGATGTCCAAACTTAGTGAGCTTTGTTAGTAGGTATGTGGATGTTTGGCCCAATGGGTAATGCATTGGTCTGCGAAACCAAAGGTTTCGTCGACCAAGGGTTCTGGGACAAAACACGCAAAGCGATGCGATTTAGAATGAGCTAAAGGAGAAGTCAGTTTCCCCAGTGAAGTCGCCATTTTTGTTTACTCTCTTTAGGACCTCTAGAGATTGAACGTTAAAACAAAAGTGAGTTTAAACAAAACAAGTTATTTAGTGTTTTAAGAATTGACCGGAAGGTCCTGGGTTCAAGACTTCTGGCAACGCAACCACGTACCGTTAATTACTCTATTGTCATAGGACAGACCTGGACAGGATACCGTACTAGCTCATTTCAAATCGCATCATTACAGTGTTGGGGTTTATATATATAATAGTAAAGTAAATAACAAGCATAGGACAAACAAAAGAATATATATTTTATTCATTTTGTTCAAGTTTGTATACAATTTGAATTTAAACACATTGATATTTGGAAAAAGAATGTAAAATACATAGAGCTCTTATTTGAGAGTTGGATGGAAATACTTGAAGGTATTTTAGTGTAAACTTGGTGAAATTTGATGGGCACTACCCTAGGTGGGGGCCACATCACTTCTGCTGGTATGCAAGTGAGACACCCTAGATAGGATCCACACTACCTCTTTTAAGGTAAAAGTATCACTTCATTTGAAATATAAGTAATATTTTATTTGAATTATAGATGGTATTTCATTTGAAATGCAAATGAGACGCCCTAAGTAGGGTCCATACTACCTCCTTTATGTTAAGGGTATCACTTCATTTGAAGTATATGGAATACTTCATTTGATGTATAGGTGGCATTTCATTTGAAATGCAAGTCGGACACCCTAAATGGGGTCCATACCAGTCAAGCATGAGTGAGACACTTTGGGTGCATGGGGTCCACACTATTTCATTCGAAGTGTAAATGGGACCCCTGGATGGGGTTCATATATGTTAAAGAAACAGAGATGTTTCTACCCAGGGAGGTCTATTTAAGGCCTTCAGATAAACCGGAAGGGGTCCCGAAGCAGCCGGAATGCCATTTTGGGCTTCCTAAAGGCTGCTTCAAGCCAAGTCGGAAACTCTTTAGAGTTTGTTTTGATGAAATTCATTTATTTGAGTTTCATGTACATAATGAGAATATGAGGTATCGTTCTTAAAAGTTTGTGCAGCATGAACATATGGATTTGTGTTCAAGAGTGAAAACATGACTTTTGGGTCATGTTCAAGTGATGAATACAGTGTTCTTGGCACCACATTCACTGAAAAAAATATGTTTTCTGCATGTTTGATAGGTGAATAGGATATTCATATTCACAAGTGGGTTGAGAATAGGGTTTTTCTATTCATAAAAGTCCTGAAGATATAATTCATATCTCGGGGCATGAATGGACGTTTCCATTCATATATGTCTGTTATGGACATGCATCATGCACAGACATGTTTATGTCTGAAAATGAATATGGCTTCCCTATTCACATGATCAGGAGGCATGATTTTCATGTCTCATGAATATGGTTTTTCTATTCATGGATTGTGAATCAGACATATACTTCATGTCTGAAATGATGAACAGGATTTTTCTGTTCACAGATATCCTAAAGACATATTTTCATATCTTAGGGAATGAATGAAATTTCTATTCATATGATCTTAGAGACATATATCTGTGTCTCATAGTGAATAGGATGTTCTATTCACTATTTCTATTTTAAAAAAAGGAACATAGGGTTTTGACCTATGTTTTTCAAGAAATAACATATTTATTTCTATTTATGTTTGGAAATATGGTGACCTATTTCTTAGATATGCAGAATATGGGATGTCCCATATTCTTGGTTCAGTTCAAGGGGAGTTAAGAACACCTTTGTGTTCTAGATTTTCATCTTTCTCTATGAAAACCATGGCCATGGTTTTCAAGTTCTGTAAATGAGAGCTGAAAACTCATTTGAGTTTTCAATCCACTCTCTCTGATAAAAAAGAAACAGAGAGGGGGGGGGGGGACATAGGTAGAGACCGAGAGAAGAGTGAAGGAATAGCGCTATCTCATTCCTATATCTCACATTCTTTCTCTTCTTCTGTCATCTTCTTCAGAAGGAACTTTAGCAAAAGTTCAAGAGTTTTGAGGCAAAAAAAACTTGATCCCTTTGATTAGTTGCTCACATTGGATATTTATATCCCTTTGTGAGTGGAGAGTAGTCACAACTACTCCATGAATATCAAGGAAGTGGGGGGTGAAAATCGCCCCACTCTCTCCTGAAGAATAGGAAGGGTCCCGGAGCTGTCTTAAAAGACAAGCGCACCGAGACACCTTATTTAGGGGCCTTCCGGTATCGGGAGGGGCCCTCCTGCTACCAGGAGGGGGCATCCTAATGAGAGATACCCAAAATAACTCATTTTTAGTTGTTTCAAAAGGATTGCCCAAGATAGGGGTCCCACTTGTTATGAACAAGTTTTTGGCTTGCTCTTCTTATCATGAACCCCACTTTTAGATTTGATTGATCAAGTTTTCTTGATCATTGGGGATGTATACTTATAAGTATTTTAAATATCGTAGGAGTTAAGATTTTAACTCCAACAAGTGCAAGTGGGAGATTGTTAGATATAGATGCCCTCAGGCAATTATAGTAATTGTATTTGGATCTATATGTATAGTACATTCTTGCTGGAGATGATAGTATGTTATCTGGTTTGCTTTATCTTTCATGTGTATATATTTTACTTTCTATTATATATCACTAATACATATTGATAAAACCCTTAGGATCTTTGCTTGATTACGAGGATTAAGATGTGATCGTACTAGTGAGGCCTAGGTAGCTTATGAGCATATCCTTAAATGTTCATAATCGAGAGGGTATTGAGACGGGGCATCGGTACTCCAGATTATACTAGAATATACGTTTCTTGACCCCGACCGGAGCGATGGCTGGTCCCAGAGCTATTGTTGTTTGACATCAAAGATTGTATGCAGGTGCTCATTAGAGAATGAGTACATTGAACGGACTCGCCGAGAACTCCTTGATGGTATTATACCTATTCTTAGATAACAGTTCTCTGGTGACAATAGTACAGGGTACACTTTTGACCTGAGATAGTTATAGTGTCTTGTGTGTATTCCCATTATACTTTGACTTCTATTCAACCATGGCTTTAAAAAGCCGTGCATACAGGTTTTTGTTGGGTATAGTCCCAAAGCACATGGAGGCAGTGAGCGGTCGAAATGGGATTCCTCTCTCCTGGTATAGGGTGTTGATGTCGCGCAGTGCAGGATATAACTATAGCCAGAAGTTTCTGTCTAAGGCGGTTGAGATAAACTGATAAGTATTATTAATTGTATCTCGGATGGTTAAGAGTTTGATATCGGCATGACTTATTGGGTTACTTGGGGTCTGACAGCTTCTACCTCCCAGACCCGGTATGCGAAACTCTTTGACAAAGAGACCAGACTGTATGGTAATTGTCACTGATAGGTTTTGTTGGGTTCGGATGAGTTTTCTTGTCGACCTACCTTTTGACATATACCTGGCTAACTGTTACATACAGTTAGCGTCCTTAACAGGCTTGTGGATTAACTCGTTCAGGGATTAATATGAAATTGTTTCATATTCAATCGGATATAATCCAATAACCAACTGACAGCGTATTGTCAAGTCTTTAGAGTCCCACATAGAAAGTTACCATGCTCAAGCGAAACGATGTGGTGTGCGCATGATGATATGTGTGGCAGATCGATTAAACATGTGTATATGATATACATACATTAATCGAACGTTTGATAATACTTACCGGTTTATTATTAAGCCGGATTATTAAATCAAGTGTTGATTTAATAAAACATATATAAATATGTATTCTGGTATTATTTTCACTCTCTCTTTCTCTCTCAAGTATAATGTATATGTATATGATACATATACTATATTCGTCACTTAGTAACATGTGAGGCATGAGGGCATGTGGGGTCCATTTGAGAAAATATCTAGATATTTTCTCAAGCATCCTCTTTCTTACATATGAAAGATAAGAGAGAAAATGGAGGTGAAGAAATTCATTTGCCTCATTTTCTTCTCTCTGATGAGTTGAGACCAAGAGAAGAGAAGAATACTTAAGAGAAAATTGAGTGAGCTCTCTACATCTTCTTGCTCTCTTATTCTAGCACTTTGTGAGAGAAAGTTGTTTCATGAAGAAGTGTTCTTCGGTGAAATTGAAGTTGCGTTGGGTTTCTTTCGAAGTGGATCATCTTCGGTGAGACGGTCGGAGATCAAACTCGATCCCTATACCTCGGAGCTTAACTTAGGTCTTCTACTTGAGTGTTGACATGCTTCAAAAGTTGTAGCACCTCTCAAGTTTAGCTGTAAATAGCTCTCTTAATGTTTACAATTGCTGGTATTTTGATGATCTTGATTTTAGTGTGTGGTGCTATATTTTAGAAATTTTCGTTCTATATTTTCACCGCGGTCTGCAAGCGTTGTGATCCTAGCACCACTCACTAACACTTCACAGCCAAGGTTGACTGCAAACTGTACACCCATATTACTATTTTGGGTCATTTTGCAACTTAAAAAGCGGAATCTATCCAAACAATAAAACGGGTGTGCACTTAACATTTAAGGTTGGCTGTGAAGTGCACATTCACATTTTTGCCTAAAATGATATGATCTATGGCCTAGTGTAAAATGATCTTTTATCATAGTACAATCTATGGCCTAGTATAAAATGATTTTTTACCTTGTACGACACGATTACTTAGTATAGGATTATATTTTGACCTTATTTAGATCTAGCACATCTTCACACGATGAACTGTTTCCATTATTTCATATCATATCGATCATGATGTACTTGTGATATATTAAGTTCTCAAATTGTAATACATTCATGCTACCCTGCTTAAGCTAAAGCACACAGAATTTTTTATTTTTTCAAAAATTCAAAAGGAAGTTTCGACAAATTTTTAATATTTTAAATGCTACATATATAGCATATGAAAAAAAGGTGAAATTTTCAAAAATATCAAAATTTTCTGCTTTCTTTCCGTATTTTAATATTTTTCTTTCTTTCCGTATTTTATTTGGTTTTATTATTTTTTTATGCTACATGAAAAGCATGATTTTTTTTTTATCTTTTTCTGTTTTTTTATTATTTTACTTGCTATATGTAGATCATGAAAATTGCAATACCTTAAAAAAGTACTAATATTTTCTAGGTGTTTTTTATTTTTCAACATTTTTCTTGACAAAAATCGCAAAATTTTTAGAACCCAATTTTTTTTATGGTTTTTTTGTTTTTTCAATATTTTGCATGATAGTTATCAAAAATTTCAAGAAATTGTTTTTTCTTTTTTTTTTCCATTATTTTGCATGCTATATAGTATACGAAAAACATGAAATTTAAAAAATCTCAGAATGTTATGTTTTCATTACTTGTGAATGCTTTTGGAAGACTTCCGATATCAACGAGACAAATGACCGTGTGAAGTAAAAGAAGAAAACACCCCTAGCTGCTACTAAAAAACCTTACAAGACATCTTATCCTGATAGAGATTTCGGATGACTAGGAACCTCTGAAAACACACCCAAATCATAAAATTTTAAAAAATCCAAATTTGTTTTGTTATCTTCAAATTTCTAATATTTTGCACGAAAAATGCGATATTTTCAAATACCTCAAAAGTTTCTTTTTTCTAGTTTTTCAATATTTTGCTTATAATAGCATTCGAAATCGCAAAACCTTCAAACATCTCAACAAATTTATGTTTTCTTCATTTTTTGACGATTTTTTATCTGTAATAGTACACAAAAATTGCGATATTTTCAAAAGTCACAATATTCTCTGTTTTCTTCTTTTTTCTATATTTTACATTCTAAAGCACAAGAAAATCGTAATTTTTTAAATAAAATTTTAGTTTTCTTCTATTTTTTCAATATTATGTATGCTACCACATGAAAATTACGAAATTTTCATTATTTGTTTCCTTCAAATTTTTTATATTTTACAAGCTATAGCACACGACATTACAAGAAAATTGTACTTATTCTGTCGACATAAGCCTGACGGATTACGTTGGTTTCCGACAAAATAACGTTATTCCGTCGGACAATACCCGACGTATAAAAGTACGACGTAATAAGGTTTATTACGTCAGGTCTTAGACTTATTTCTTCGGCAGAGGTTTTTCCGTCGGTTTCATGCCGACGGAAAATGTTAAAAAAAAACCCAGGAAGTTAATCCATTTTCCCCCAGGTTTGATGACTAATTCCGTCGGCTATTTAATTTTTTCGTTAGTTATGGCCCGACGAAATAACTTGACAATAGAGAAAAAAAGTCTGACCTGCAATTTCTTTGTCGAAAAAATTTGATACACAAAATATACCTGCTGTACAAAACAGTTTCAAATCCATTTTCATTTCACCGATTCCATTTCAATCCATAACAAAATATATAATCAAATATACGAAACACTAAAATTCATTCAATTACAATTCAAATATATACAAACCGTTAGTTCAATTACAACTTCTAAACAAAAGAAACCAATTCTGAGACTGCAAAAAATGACGAAAAGACACGGGATCAAGAAAGTATGAGTCTTGCCGAGAGAGAGAAAGTGATAAATATGTCTACTGAATACCACTATCTTCAATAAATGTATTTATCGTTTTCTTTCTCTCGGAAAGACTCCTAGCTTCCTCAATCCTGCATCTTCATGAGCTCATTGGGAGCACTGCCGCCGTCGGGAGGGAGGGCATCAGGATAGTCGCTGAAATCAAGCATCTCGTACAGTGTTATAAATATAAAAGTATTAGAAACGGATATACACAATAACTAAATGAAAGTTGCATTGAAAATAAAGATTATCAATTAAACTTACATCTGGTATCTCCTTACCTAATTGTACTAGCCTCCGAATCATCTTTCTCCTCATCTCCATATCGGCTCGGGGTTTTGGTCGGCTCATATGCCTGGATGAACCTAAATCTGACACGGATCAAGATGCAGGAGTCGAGAAGACGGGTGCTGGATCATTGGCGGGGGTATGTGGAGAGCTGTCCGGGTGATATATCGGGGTAGAAGAGAGGGAGATGGGGCTGGAGTGGGTGCGGGTGCCACGGACTCATGAATTAATATACCTGTGCGCACGCAAAGAGAATGCAAACTTGGACCGGAATGGGCGTGATATACCGTAGGCGTATGCCTTGGCCGCTCATATGAACTCTCCCGTGTCGGTCCAGATTGTGCAGCTAAAAGACCTCCTCATTGATCATATAAAGCTCCACGTCTGTAGGCTCTCGATGGTGGGCCGCAACAAATGCAACTCTCTGCTGTTCAATCTCGCCACCCATCCGTTGCTGTGGGAAATTACAATATAAACCAAGGTTCAAGAATTCGTTTCGTTTTCGGTCTCTTATATATTAATGAGTTAAATTTATAGTTCAATATTCGTTTTGGTTTTGGTCTCTTAGATTTGTGGTTTCCTAACAACTACAGGTTACATTGACCACAATTATAGTTCAATATTCGTTTTAGTTTTGGTCTCTTAGATTTGTGGTTTTCTAACAACTACAGATTACATTGACCACGATTACAGTTAAAATTGTATAAAAAAATCTTGTAGGAGTATACTTTCATAATGCTCAGTCGCCTCCTGTAACCTGGGGCAGCTGGAATCACGCGCAAACCCCATATGAATAAGCTCAACGTGACTAGGAATTTCTTCCGTCTACCTCGCCTTCCATTTAGATCAATGAATTTAATTTATATCATGTTTACAAATTAAAGCCAACAAATTAAGAAAACATAGTGTTCTTACATGAACAACTGCATACTGGGAGGAGTTCATCCCTTCGCCCAACAATCGATCGCGGTTGTGCCTCTGCGCCGCGGATCCCCGTTCTCTCCTCGCCTGTCATTCAGATATGTTGTCCGGTGTCATGCTACTATTGAATTAATATCTAACGCTATTAAAGTTTTCGGCAATATATGAACCAAAAACTCGGGCGACTGGAAGTGATCAATCATAGCGGCCCAATACTTGTCAATCCAATGCGGGGGCTTCACCACCCATTTCTCCACATCGGTGGCGGCATTCCTCTATATTTTGCATACGGAGTGTTTCTGATCATGCCAACTCCCCGACAAATATATAAATAATCAGCCTCGGACCACGTGTAGAGGGATGAGAGAGTTGTCTATCCACCATACTATAGAGAAGAGCACCTACAAAGAATTTGGGTCATACGAAAGTAATAAACGTACAAATGTTTAATTATATAAGCTTACCAAGATCTAATGCCACTTGCTTCTTGTCCTTTAAATCCTCCGACGTCGAGTCCACTGCAATGTAATTGGCTCCATCCTTCACCAAATGTGGCATGCGCTTCTCATTATTGTAGATCGAGGCACAAAATTTCTTCAGTTCTTTCGCCCCAGGTTCAACGAAATCCCTGTTCACTGAAAAGTGCACATCAATTTTCGGACTATCTCGAGGACGAGCCCATACATCATGCGCCTGTGTTGGGCCCCTTCTACCATTGCCACAGCCCGTGGAACTAGAGGAACTGGCTCCGGGTTCCCTCTCAGTACGTCCTCAGCCACGGCCTACGGAACTGGAGGAACTGGCTCCGGGTTCCCTCTCAGTACGTCCTCAGCCATGGCCTACGGAACTGGAGGAACTGGCTCCCACGTCCCTCTCAGTCCGTCCACGTCCACGAGCCCCATGAGAAATGAAGCTCATATCCTGAGAAATGAACTAATACAACAGAAAAATACAGTAACAATTCCAAGAAACATGTAAACAAAATTACATAGCTGTAAATGAAATGAATAGTTAAGCAAATTGTATAGCTGAAGATGAAATGAACAGTTAAGCAAATTACATAGCCGTAGATGAAAGAAAAATGCAATAAACTAAAATTTTAAATTGTATACATGATTATGAATATTACAAAAAGTTAATTAAAATTTAATGTTAATCATCATCTTCGGTAGCACTACTCTCACTCGCTGAATTTTGCTCGGAGTCATCGATGAATTGGTCTGATACACGCATTGTTCATTTTCGTCTACGGGCAGTTGATCTTGATGATCTATCTTCTGCAACAATTTCTGGATTGATATTAGCCCTTAAAAAGCCAATGTCCCCGATATCCAGGGTCTGGTCTTGTAATGGTGTGACTGTCTTACTTGGGAAGCTAATTTCAAGGTTTTCATCATCAGGATTTCCTATGTTAAAATAGTCTCGCGTATTTTTTCTGATAGTGACATGCCAGAAAGCATCCCGAGGGTCCTCCATATAAAAACACCGACGTGCTTGACTCTCTAATATGTAAGGCTCATTCGTGAACGCGAGTCTTGAAGAATTTAGTAGGAGTGACCCATTTTCTATTTTGTATTCTTGTCCATATGTCTTGGTATCATACCAGAGACACTTGAATAGGACAACTCTATGTTCACGATAATGTACCTGCACTATATCTTGCAGCACACCGTAGTAGTCAAGTTGTCCCGTGGTTGGATTGATATCTGTAGATGACGTGTAACCTCTTGTGGTTAATGTCGAAAAAACACCGCAGTTTTGGAACTTTCTACATTCATCTCTATCTTGTGTATGAAATATATATCCATTAACGACATAACCCTTAAGAGGCTCAACTAATAGATCTGGTTCAGAGGCAAGTATTTTTAAATTTTTTGTTATGTTGGCATTTATGGTTGTATGCACCATATAAGGCACGATAAGTATTAGAAAAAAAACGTATTTAGTTTAACGAATGAGAAATGAATTATATTTCAATGATAAACTTACAAAATAGTTAAACCATATCGCAAATTCTCGATTTAAAGCATTATCGATATGCCTCGGTAGCAGGCGACTCCTCGGTGGTCTGTATTGAGCTCTCCCAAAACTAAGTATGAAATAAATAATACAGTTAGATAATTTCATATTTATAAGTTGAAAAAAGTAATAGTTTATATACATACTCTTGAAATAGATCGATCTAGCCAGAATTAAATAATACATATCTATGTATTGTGTCAATCTCCACACTACGAAGTGTTTCACGGCACCTATTACGTTCCTACCTCCATAGAAGACTGATATTGTTCCTTGTCCTTCGTGAACCATGACGTCATCGTTACAGCCTGGCCTGTTGAATACAGTCTCGGTCCCCTCAAGGTACATGGAACAAAATGTCATGTATTCCTCGGCGAGAAACCCTTCGATAATCGATCCTTTGGGTCTAGCTTTATTTTGTATACATCGTTTTATCTTAAATATAAACATGTAGATTTTAATTTGGTAAGTTCGATTGATGAATTTTAATAAACATTATTCGACAGTTAAATTCAAATATTAAACTTTTAATCATTACTTACCTCTCGAATGGATACATTCACTGATAATTAATGAGTCCACCTAAACGCCCCTCACTTGCAAGATGAACTTTGAGATGCAATATGATTGTGAAAAGCGTAGGCGGAAATAACTTCTCCAATCTACAAAGAATGATATGTATTTTGTCTCCAGATTTCTAAAATCATCTTCCCTATATTCCTTGGAGTTTAAATCTCGGAAGTAATGACAAAGATCTGTCACAACCGAGACAACATCCTCATCCTTTAACGCCCTAACTGCAATGGGGAGTAATTGCTGCATGATCACGTGGCAGTCGTGACTTTTAAGATGAGAAAGTTTTTTATGTTTCATGTCTATGCACTTAGAGAGATTTGATGAATAACCGTAGGTAACCCTTACTTTCTCGAAAACTCTTAGAAAATCACCCTTCTAGCTAGCAGACATCATGCTTCGTTGCAGGAATGTACATCTACCATTCTCCATTTCTCGAGGGTGCAATTCAGGACGCAACCTTTCCTATAGGTACCACAATCGAACCGCAAATGTATCCTTAGATTTGGATTTCACATTCAATAAGGCGTTAAGGAGTAGCTCGCATACGTTCTTCTCGATTTGCATAAAATCTAAGTTATGACGTAGATTGAAATCGCACCAATATACTAGCTCGTTGAAAATGGGATTCTTCCTCCAGTGAATGCCAACAACCCGTGGAATTGTATATTCTGTCGTTCTCCCGAAAACAATACTATTGAAACCCTGTGTCGCCTCCTACAACTTCAAACCAGTCGGCTCAGGTGGGATACACATACGCTCTTGTTTACCATTGAACTTGTTGCAATTACGACGATATTGGTGGTTTATATCCAACCATCGATGGTGACCTGTGTAGCACTTGATCTTGCACGGGCCTACTTTAGGATCACAAACGGTTTCCTCTGAATATATCGGGCAAGCTTTGTAACCTTTAGTTCTCCATCCAGACAACATAAAATATGCTGGAAAATCATTGATTGTCCATAAGAGCGCCGCACGAAATGTAAATGTCTCCTTCTTGTAGGAATTGTATACCTGGCTCCCACAATTCCTTCAGTTCCTCAATCAACGGTCTCAAGTATACATCGATATTATTTGAAGCATATATACTTCCAGGGATCAATAAGGATATCTTTGTGTAGGAATGCTTCATACTCATTCATGGAGGTAGATTATAAATAACAAGTGTAACGGGCTATATACTGTGATTTACTCCATAGCTGAACGGCTCCATGCCATCTGTAGATAAACCAAGCCAGATATTACGGGAATCCGTAGAAAAATCTTTATAAAGGGTATCAAAGTGTTTCCACTCTTCATCGTCGGATGGATGCCACATGAGTTCGTCCTTAGTGCGACCATTTGCATGCTATGACATGCTATCAGCAGTTTTGGATAACAGAAATAAACGCCGAAGTCTTTGCTTGATTAAGAAGTATCGTAAAATCTATGCTGGAATCTGTCTAGGAGCATTGAGTGTAGACTCATTTTCACCGCTATCCCTTCGAGGGATGATCTACGTAGATAAGTTATAAGTTCTATAGTTATCCAACTTCTTATCCTCCTCTGTCCAGTATAATATGCAATCGTTCGGAAATGAGTCGATTTTCTCATAACTGAAACCCATATTATTCGAGGTCTTCTTCGTCTCTGTGGAATTTTCCAGCAGTACCGCTTTAGGGTAAGTCTCCCTTTGCACCTCAAGAAACTGATCGAAAGACTTATTAATCTAATTATTTTGGCATTTGAGATGAAACATTTTGACAATCCATCCCAATTTAGAGATGTTTGCGCCTTCGAAAAAGGGTACATTTGCATCATCCATATACTTCATATATTTTGCCGATTCTGCGTCAGGGAGACTACGAATATCTTCCTCTCCGAAATTAGGTTTAGGAACTATGTCATGATTAGAATGCATGCCAGTTCGGAGCTCGTCCAACATACTATTCAAACTCGTGTCCCTAAAATTCGTAAGACGATGATCATTTGGCCTAATCCAACGAGTCGTAGACATGTCGACTATCAGTCTCGCTTCTCCATAGTACGTCCATTTTGTATACCTAAGAGATATCTTATTTTTCGGTAGATATTCATACACTGCATCTAGACAGAAGTCATAACCGTTATAACACTTTTTACACGGACATGAAATCAATTCTTCAGAAGATCGGTTCCTCAATGCAAATTTCATAAACTCTTCGACGCTGGTCTTGTATTCATCACTAAATTTGGACACTTGCATCCAACTCCTATCCATTACTCTTTGATATTTGACATTAAGATTTAATGTTTCAGTTTGATCTATCAATTCATCACATCGGCCATCGGGGGTAAGGCTTCTGTCCCATTAAGAATTTATAACGCATACACCCCTGTATTTGTGCTTTCATTTGTTTCGAGAAAATTTTGGCAGCACCTCCTCGTTGTTCTCAAAGTACACTGCAATAGAAAGGATGATAATCATTTCAATGTTGAATATCAACAATGAAATGATCATCCCCTCTATATTTGTACACGGAGAACCAGCAAAAAGATGCCGACGAAACTAATCTCGAAACGAATAAAAACACAAATGCAGGGTGTGTTTGCGTTATAAATTCTTAATTTGTCGATACTAGACAAATCTATCGGTTATAGTACGACCAGTTTTCTCGTCATATAAACTACATGACGGTTGCATAAACAAACGATTAAATGCTTAGTTTTGACAATCGTCACGTAGTTTTATGTCACGATGGAGACCCTTGTGTATATAACTGATAAACGGGTTTTAAGGTGTGTTTCGTTTTTTTGAATGTGAGATCCTCAATGATAACAAGTAAATTTCATGTTATCATCGAGTTTCATCTACTTGGTATATATTTGTCACGACCCGAAGGGTACGGAACGTGACTGGCACTTAAGTTACGAAACGTCTCAAGGCGTACGTAAAATAAGTAAGCCAAGCCCAGAAATCAAAACCCAAATAAGAAATAGAGTGAAGGAAAACCAATTTATTGAAAGCAATTTTAGTCCAATAAGTCACCTCAAGCTTTTATAAAAGCAACATCCATTTTACCAAAAATTTCGGCAAAGTCTCCTTTGTAAATACTGGCCCCCAACGGGTACAAAACAGAAATATATAAAAATAACATGAAATAAGGCATCCCCAAGCGGGAGCTAGCTCTTCGCCGAAGCGGACTCAAAATCCCACGCAATATAAATCAGCAATGTGCAGAATAAGCATAAGAAGTGTTGGAGATAGTGCCCTCAGAGTCAATTATTGGATCACAGGCACGTGCTTGCAATGATTGAGGGAGGACCTATCCCGGTAGGACAGTCTTACTCGAGATGATAGTATGCTATCTGGTTTACCTTTATCATCGTGTACTGCTTCAGGTGACCTTACAGGTCGCTATTACACGCTGATAGAGCCCCTAGGATTCTTGCTTGACTGCCAGCAGTATGATGGCGATCATATACGTGAGAGTTGGTGGTCTATAAGCATATCCTTAAAAGGTCCCTAGTCGTGGGAGTTTCGAGACAGGGCATCGATTCTCCAGAGTAGACTAGTGTATACAGTCGAGACCCCGACGAGGGGCGGTGGCCGGTCTCATAAGCCACTGGTGTCAGTTGGTTCACCTAAGATGTATACAGGTGCTCATTGGGTTATGAGTACACCGGACAGGACTAGCCGGGAACATGCTAGTTGGTCTTATACCTGATGTCAGATAGCAGTTCCCTGGTGACATGTGTACATGTTAGTTCATCGACCTGGGGATCGTCATTTGTCTCGTGTGAGTTCTCACTGTACTTTGATTACTACCCTACCACGGCTCAAAGGAGTCGTGCAAACAGGTTTTAGTTGGGTACAGTCCCGAGCCACATGGAGGCAGTGAGCGGATCTTCAGGGGTTCGTCTCTCCCGGTATTGGGGGTGAGGTCGCGCTGTGTCTAGGAGAGCCATTACACAAAGCCCTCGGCCGAGGCAGGAGATTTACTGGTAGATATTCCAGTAGTATCTCAGGGTGTTCTGGGCTACACTCCGACACGACTTGTACCGCTTTTGGGGGTCTGACTTTTACCAACCCCCTAGGCCCGACATGCGATGCTCATAGCCGAACGGACCGGACTGTACGGATATTGTCACTGACAGGCTCAGTAGGGTGTCAGGATGAGTTCGCTCATCGACGTCCCTTTTGGTCAATAGCTGGTGGCCCGTCACGTATTGGCTAATACCTCTGACGTGCTAGTGGTTAAATCCACAGCCATAGTATTGACGAGTCTTTAGAGTCCACCACACTTACAGTTACTCAAGCTTTCGGGCGAAACGCTGTAGAGGCCGTATGGAGATATGGCAGGGTCCAATCAGATACGTGCGGTATTGCACGGGTCAGGATCAGACGGTTTGTACTAGTGGCCTTATAGAAATATGGCAGGGTTCGATCTGATACGTGCGGTATTGCACGGATCAGGATCGGACGGATATTACTAGCCGGCTTTGGTTTAAGCCGGATCCTAGTTTAGTACAGTGTAGATTTGTCTCATTGCATTTGTATCCGGTCGGAATACAGATACGGGTGTGTATGCACGGTATCGGGGTTTTCCTGTAATTTATTACGGGACCAGTTTTCTGGAGTTGCCAGTTTGCATTCCGTTCCGACCGGTTTTCCTTTGTTCTTTCCCGGCCGGACTTTTCCGATGGAGGGGGTTATTTGCAAGTTTGCAAATAACATTTGTGGAGGGGGTATCTTGCTTATTGGTGGCATCATGATAGTTTCTCATGATGAGATGCTTTCTTAGTCTTTTCCTTGCTTTATGAGATTAGAAAGATTAGGATTGATTTGTGTTATGATGGGAGCTTTGCTTTATGATGTGGTCACCATTCTCTTTATCCTACACTTACCTCCCTTCTTGGTTTCATTTTGACCATTCTCACTAAAGAGGGGCCGGCCACTTCATGGAGAGTGAGAGAGGATTTCATTTTCATGAGGGAAATTAGATCATCTCATTTTGTATGCTCCAAAATGAAAAAACCCCCTCTCAAAAGTTCTTTGATTCTTCCCTCCATCCAAAGGCAACTAAAAACCCCATTGAAACAAGCATCATCTACACTACATTCTACAGCACATCTTGGGCACGTCGACTTGCCAGCTTCGTGCCCGAGTTGCCTCGGCATTGAGGTGGGAGCCCGTAAAAGATACAGACGATGTGGTGCCCTTCCGGCAAGGAGGCGACGACCGGAGTTTCCGCGGGAGATCGGGACGATGACGAGAAGACCGGAGGACTCGGATCACTCGGTATATCTCTTACCCTTTCTCTTGATAGCTAGTATCGGTTAATGGTTACGATCCGGGTATATTGTCCGCGGTAGCGCCAGTTTAAAAGTTAAGAAAAATTTTGATTCCGCATTTTGGCCTCGGATAGACGGCCGGGGCGCTGCCGTGGCGCAACATGGTATCAGAGCCACGCCATTAACCTTGCCTAGCTTGTTCTAATGTGTTTTACTTATCCGATCGACCAAAATTCCAAAATCCGCGTTTTGTATGCATCAGTTTTCTGTCGATTTTTTCCGGGCTCGAAATTTTTTTCAGGTTGTAGAAAAGTGATATACATGGAATTATAAGAACACTGTGAAAATTTGGTAGTATGATCCCTCCATAGGACCGCGGAACCGCGGCCGTAACCCCTATTTGGCCGCGGTTCCGCCGCAGGAATAGTGTATCATTCCACCAATTTTTTGCAGTGGGCTTTTGGGCTTAAGATAGGGGTTTTGGAATATTAAAATTGGGCCCAGAATTTCTGTGAGTGCTACAGTATTACTTGGGGGCCCACTTGTTAATTTTTGATTGATTGGATATTTTAAACACATTATTTCACTGTATTTACATTATATCTGCGACCGTGAATGTCACTCGATCGGTAAATCCTGTCTAACTGCTATAGCCCGGTTAGACGGATTTGCGAACGTGACATTCACGTTGATGTTCTGTGTTTATGCTGTGTTGTTGCGGATCGGTCGTGGGGGATAGCCTGGATGCAATGCTAGTACAGTTTTGTTTTATATGTACATTTGATATTGTGGGGCGAGCGTCCGACATGTGGACTGCCGTCACTTCCTGTTAGTATTATTCTTTTGGGGCACGACCTAGTTGCGGTCGATGTACCCGTTGTATGTATATTTTACTTTCTGTACTAGGATTACCCCGCGGAGGGGTGCACGGATAGCTGGGTTCTATAGGGCAACGGGCCCGCATCTCATGGCATTGAGATGGAGGGGGCTTCACTCTAGAATTGGTGGGCTATTCGCCGCACTCGTAGGGGGTACAGGTTGACCCAGGAGGGGTGCCCAAGTTACCGGATTCCATGAAGTGCTGGGTGGTCCATTCACGGTGCTGAAGGAGGCTGCCTCGCTTCAGGTTTTGGCGGGTGACTTGTCGCGCCCATAGGGGTCTAGGATTTCATTGCACAGGCTATCCACACGACCAGGGGAACGTCGGGTTTCAGCAGCGGCTCTGTGAAACCCGGGGCTTCCAGATATCTGTATTGTTCTGTGATGCTGTACATTTCTGTGATGTTGCATTTTATCACGCCTTGAGCGAATATAATATATTGGTATATATATTAGTAGATGTTGTATATGTTTTACATCCGCGCTAGTCCAGTCCCCGCTCTGTCGTTAGTTAGTTAACCTAACGGGTAATGACGGGACCCAGTGGCGAATGCGGATGGCATATACGTACGTCAGTATATTTTCGTTCTTTGTGGTGTGATCAATTGATGGGACTTTGTTGATTCGGATCAATGCTAGCTAAACAAACCTATTCTGATGTTGTTGGAATATTTTTCAAAAAGCTGTTATTGCAAAGACGTTCACTTTTGTTTTGCATCGTGGTATTCATTCGGAATATCCTGCTTCTCAGTCAACGAGGCAAGGGCCGAGATCCCTTCACCGGGAGTGACCCCTTGAACAGAAGTTTGCGTCAGGGCATTAACTTCACTATAGCCGATTACTTTTGCTTAGCATCGTGGTATTCAGTTTGAATATCCTGCACCTCATTCTACGGGGAAAGAGCCGAGATCCCTTCACCGGGAGTGACCTCTTTAGCAAAGGTTTTCGTCACTATATTTTTATAAAAAGTTGTGCAGTTCCTTCAACGATATCAAGTTCATTACGTTAAAGGTTTTTCGCCAAAAACCATTCGTAGCCCTCCGTCATTTCTTATGGGTATTATTTAGTATTCGTGCTGCGTTTGTTGACTCCATCAAGGCGTAGTGTACGGTAGCTAAGTGGTGCTTGTTTTTTGCATAAATGGGATTGGTTAGGACAGTCGTGCGGCCTTGTTGACTCCGTCAAGAGCACGTACGGGTGGGTTTAATGCAATCCAGATAATGACGGGTTGAACTTGACTAGGACTCTTTGATTTGTTGACTCCGTCAAGGTCACTTGAGTCCTACGGGTAAAAACATACATCGGGAGTTTCAAAAGAACTGAAACTTGCCAGGCATGCGCATACCTTCTGGAGTGTGGTGACTTGAGTGGATTCCGTCAAGTTATCATACGATGATAGTTGGATCCCGATTCCCACTGATGAGTTGGTTTACTCCTCGGGTGATCCCGACTAATTCTTCTTTAAGGTTTGGAGGAGAATTTGACGGTACAGTGGGAGGTTTCCAGATTAGATAAAGTGATAACCATTCTGATCTAGGTTAGAGTGCACGCTGAGTGTTTCTTTTCTCTCTCTCTTTGGCAGCGACCATTGACCCGACCCTAGACTATGACTCAGTGACCAAGTTGACCGAACCTTCTTAACACTGGCTTTTGGATTGTCGGAGTCGCTAACCTCATTGCCACTCCTACTTTTACTCTTTTCTCCAAGACACCCAGTATTACTACGAACGTCCACTTCCATTGGACAAAACCATCGTATGGTTAGATACGAACTCGAAGGAATTTATTCGAGGATGGTTTCCGGTTCTGGAGAAAACGAATAAGACTATTCAGTTGTCTTTTCCTTTTACCTTCTCTCAGCTTACGAGTACTCCTTGGTTTAGGAGATAGTACACCTATTATGCAAATTGGATAGTCTTCTTCCAAACCTTAGGCTGGTGCCGAATGGTGGGGAATGAAGAAAACCAATTAGCATAACGATGGTGTACAGAAGGTATTAAGTTAAGACAAAGAAAGGGATTAGTAAGAGGGAAAACTGCTATTCACGACCAAACCAAGTATTTCTTCGCCAATCCTAAATCACCTTTGTATTTCTCCAGGACACTCCGTATCACTATGAAGATCCACAGTTTATTGGATACTCCATCGTATGGTTATATACGAACTCGAAAGGAACTTGTTCCAGTTCGGGGATGGATTCTGGTCCAGGAGAAATAGGAATAAGGTTTATTCGGTTGTCTTTTCTCTTCACCTTCTCTCGCATTGCGAGTGCTCCTAGGATTAGGACAGTACACCCATTATGCTTATTGGATAGTCTTCTTCCAAACCATAGGCTGGTGCCGAACGGTAGGGAAGGATGAAAACCAATTGGCCTAAAGGGGTGTGCAGAAGGTAATGACTAAAGACATATAAAGGGATTTGGAGAGGTGGCAAAGAATTATACGGTTATAATTGTGAATCTGGATAATGGAAGAGGCATTACTAAGAATACCGGAATACCCCACCGAAACATTTCAATGTTTCAGTTTCACTGTGTAATGTTAAAAGAAAACTGATTTCCCGATTAGATACTTACTCCAGGGTATGTATTTACCAGGTATGATTCTCACATCTGTATGGTTTTACAGATGATGAGTGGGAGTAAGCCATTGGGAATAGGGTGATCATCCTCATTATATCGGGATTCGTTGTAATCGGTAATATTTGAGGAGATCATCTGGGCTGTTTGCCGGTCGGCAAATATTTGGTTTTGAATATCCGCTGTTGTGCACCAATTTCAAATTGATATATCTGTACGTCTATTTTCATAGAGTGAGATATACCTTTTGATATTATGTCGATGACATTTACCTATATCAGTGGATGGTTAGGTAAGGAGCATCAAACAGCGGTGTAATTCTTCTTAACCATAAGTACAGTTTTCAACCTACGACGCACAGTGAAAGAGTTGTTAGACTCAGCGGACTTATACAGAGTATTGTATGTTGTCCAGTGCCCATTAGGACAGAGGAGTTGGTCCTCATACTATATTCTGTTTACTTTTAACTTCTCTAGTTCTTAGACATGTGTTTCGTAGAAACACAGGGTCTAAGTTTTGAGGAGTTATAGGTATTTGAATAGAGTAGAGAACCAGGTGTAGCAAGTATCGGGATTCTTCAAAGTGATCGAAGATGTAGATACTTATGTATGGTGTTCAGTTGATAGTAATGGTTGAGAGAACTTGCTTCTCTTTCAGGTTACTCATAATTGGAAGTATTCCTAAGTTGAGTAACGCTGATCGGCCCCTTTCCATTTAGTTGACATGCACTGGAGACTGGTGCATGATTTGAATCTGGTTCGAATTAAATCAGTGCCTCTGTTTCTATATTGGATATAGAACAGTTCATATCTTGACATTGTTAAGGTACGGGGAGTTGTCCGGCTTATGCTTAAAACCAGACTCCGGACAACTAAAGGCACGTTTCTGTAATGGCTGTTTGTGGGTTGACCCAGGCTATGACGAGGGTTGATTTTATACCATCTGGAAGATCAATAGAGATATTGTTCTTGACTCGCCACATTTTTAAAAGAAATGGATTTTTCAAAAAACAACAGTGGGAGTATGGTAGAACTGGAAGCGATTCCAGAACCGCAAACGATTACTGAAGATTTCATAAGAACCTAAAGATTTAATCTGGCTTGACATTCCATTAGCCACTCCGCAGATATGGTGGGTAACCTCAGGCACCCGAGAGGTACTCCGGTATGCTCAAGGACGGTGGCAGGGAGGTTCTTGATTACCCAGACTTGCCATTGCTGTTGTTCCAGACTGTGAAACCCGGCATGAGGATGAGTATAGCGTCATTCTAAACTGGCTTTAGAAGTGTACGTCTATATGACTCTGCCAGAGGGTTGTCGTAGTCAGTGGGAGCAGCGGAAGCATTGGTGGACAGTTGGCTTATGTCTATTTATAGACTGAAGCAGATATAGCGGAGATAGATCATCTATTTCTGATGTGACAGTCATAGGTTTGACGTCATCAGAATAGGGGATGGATCTGTTGAGAAGGTAGTAGGGTGTGATGTCCTTATTTTGGATGACACACACAGAGTAGGAAAGGAAACTCCTATACTACGATCGGTTATACTTTGGTTGTCACACAGTGGTTTCTCCATATAGGACTTGGATATTATATCAGACATTCTGGTTACTAGATCTATGGTTTTAGATCTAGATTTGGGTGGTTTCCTAATCTGGGTACCTTGACAGCATTCTATAAGTATTTAGAATGGACGACTCCTGGCATGGTAGTACACCTGCAGGTGATGGAGTCACCCTCTCTAAAGATGTCTTACAGACTGAAGGGGAGAGGGATACGCATGATTGACAGATCACTTGCTTAGGCAATTGAGTCAATCATGAGATGTCAAGTACCACACCAGATGTTGTTCTTGCAGTAGGTGCAATAAGTTGATATTGATCCAATCCTGGAGAAACAGTCGGAAGCAGTTTTAGAACATAAGTTGATGTTCTAGGGATGTGATAACGACAGCCTCTTTTAGGAGACGGTTGTCACTCCAGGCTTCCAAGGTGACATGGATGGCAGAGTGGCTGTCAGAGTTATATTTTCTCCTTCTGACGAGGGGCAGTATTTTGGACAGGTGGTCCAAGGCAATACTGAGGGAGGCATGACGGTGGGTACTAATTAAGTTCAGTTATCGATACAGTCTAAGAAGTTTGGATTTGGAGTTCATTTATGAGCTAGGTCCCATCAGATATCCAGATATACTCTAAGACAGGTATTGCTCATTTCGGGAGATGGTTTTCTCTGCGAACTTGTGATATAGAGAGACATAGAAGGAAACATCACAGCGGATCCACTCACTGAGGCTGTTCCTCGAACGCAATAGTTTCGCAAACGAGCTTTGTGAGACTGACTAGTAGAGGAGTTGGGTGTTCGGTATCACACGGGCTGTGAGTATGCGACATCGCAATAATTAGTCTTGAGTGCAAGTGGGAGATTGTTGGAGATAGTGCCCTCAGAGTCAATTATTGGATCACAGGCACGTGATTGCAATAATTGAGGGAGGACCTATCCCGGTAGGACAGTCTTACTCGAGATGATAGTATGCTATCTGGTTTACCTTTATCATCGTGTACTGCTTCAGGTGACCTTACAGGTCGCTATTACACGCTGATAGAGCCCCTGGGATTCTTGCTTGACTGCCAGCAGTATGATGGCGATCATATACGTGAGAGTTGGTGGTCTATAAGCATATCCTTAAAAGGTCCCTAGTCATGGGAGTTTCGAGACAGGGCATCGATTCTCCAGAATAGACTAGTGTATACAGTCGAGACCCCGACGAGGGGCGGTGGCCGGTCTCATAAGCCACTGGTGTCAGTTGGTTCACCTAAGATGTATACAGGTGCTCATTGGGTTATGAGTACACCGGACAGGACTAGCCGGGAACATGCTAGTTGGTCTTATACATGATGTCAGATAGCAGTTCCCTGGTGACATGTGTACAGGTTAGTTCATCGACCTGGGGATCGTCATTTGTCTCGTGTGAGTTCTCACTGTACTTTGATTACTACCCTACCACGGCTCAAAGGAGTCGTGCAAACAGGTTTTAGTTGGGTACAGTCCCGAGCCACATGGAGGCAGTGAGCGGATCTTCAGGGGTTCGTCTCTCCCGGTATTGGGGGTGAGGTCGCGCTGTGTCTAGGAGAGCCATTACACAAAGCCCTCGGCCGAGGCAGGAGATTTACTGATAGATATTCCAGTAGTATCTCAGGGTGTTCTGGGCTACACTCCGACACGACTTGTACCGCTTTTGGGGGTCTGACTTTTACCAACCCCCTAGGCCCGACATGCGATGCTCATAGCCGAACGGACCGGACTGTATGGATATTGTCACTGACAGGCTCAGTAGGGTGTCAGGATGAGTTCGCTCATCGACGTCCCTTTTGGTCAATAGCTGGTGGCCCGTCACGTATTGGCTAATACTTCTGACGTGCTAGTGGTTAAATCCACAGCCATAGTATTGACGAGTCTTTAGAGTCCACCACACTTACAGTTACTCAATCTTTCGGACGAAACGCTGTAGAGGCCGTATGGAGATATGGCAGGGTCCAATCAGATACGTGCGGTATTGCACGGGTCAGGATCAAACGGTTTGTACTAGTGGCCGTATGGAAATATGGCAGGGTTCGATCTGATACGTGCGGTATTCCACGGATCAGGATCGGACGGATATTACTAGCCGGCTTTGGTTTAAGCCGGATCCTAGTTTAGTACAGTGTAGATTTGTCTCATTGCATTTGTATCCGGTCGGAATACAGGTGCGGGTGTGTATGCACGATATCGGGGTTTTTCTGTAATTTATTACGGGACCAGTTTTCTGGAGTTGCCAGTTTGCATTCCGTTCCGACCGGTTTTCCTTTGTTCTTTCCCGGCCGGACTTTTCCGATGGAGGGGGTTATTTGCAAGTTTGCAAATAACATTTGTGGAGAGGGTATCTTGCTTATTGGTGGCATCATGATAGTTTCTCATGATGAGATGCTTTCTTAGTCTTTTCCTTGCTTTATGAGATTAGAAAGATTAGGATTGATTTGTGTTATGATGGGAGCTTTGCTTTATGATGTGGTCACCATTCTCTTTATCTTACACTTACCTCCCTTCTTGGTTTCATTTTGACCATTCTCACTAAAGAGGGGCCGGCCACTTCATGGAGAGTGAGAGTGGATTTCATTTTCATGAGGGAAATTAGATCATCTCATTTTGTATGCTCCAAAATGAAAAAACCCTCTCTCAAAAGTTCTTTGATTCTTCCCTCCATCTAAAGGCAACTAAAAACCCCATTGAGACAAGCATCATCTACACTACATTCTACAGCACATCTTGGGCACGTCGACTTGCCAGCTTCGTGCCCGAGTTGCCTCCGCATTGAGGTGGGAGCCCGTAAAAGATACAGACGATGTGGTGCCCTTCCGGCAAGGAGGCGACGACCAGAGTTTCCGTGGGAGATCGGGACGATGACGAGAAGACCGGAGGACTCGGATCACTCGGTATATCTCTTACCCTTTCTCTTGATAGCTAGTATTGGTTAATGGTTACGATCCGGGTATATTGTCCGCGGTAGCGCCAGTTTAAAAGTTATGAAAAATTTTGATTCCGCATTTTGGCCTCGGATAGACGGCCGGGGCGCTGCCGTGGCGCAACAAGAAGCACAAGTAAAAACATCATGTCGACTCAGGTGAGCTCGACTCCAAAATACAGCATAAAAGTCTACAATCTTACTGCCTCGTCTCTAGGTCAATACAACAATACAGATAACAGGTACAGTAGATACAGTAGATGGAGTACTCTAGATACAATGAATATACAAGGTGGTACAAATAATATCACAACCCACCTACGAGCAAAAGCCTCGAGTCAATGCAAAAGAGGCAAAAGAAGCAAGTGCGTCCGCCGCTACTGTGCTGACAGAGCGGACCTGCAAAAAGGCTGTGGAACAACGGGGGTGAGTTGCCAACTCATGAGTAATAAATAACATCTAGAGAGGCTATCGCAAGCATGCACACAAGTGTCATAACATCATCAATACTGATATGGCAAGATATACTAGCAGGTATGTATGCAACATGAATCACTGTACAATACTAATCTGGCATGATGTGCTAGCAGGTATGTATGCAACATGAATCAACTCGTGATCTGAATATGTAGGTATAAGAAATCATTGTTTTCTTCTTAGAAGTCTCTTTTGAAATATCAATGTAATATCAATAGAATCAACAGAAACCCGTGTCCAGCATCGACACCTCAACAACTATCTTAAATCTCATGTATCCATATCACTGTTTCCCCAATCAGAGCAACGCTCTGTTTAAATTTCAAAAAAATTCAAATTTTGAAGCAACGCTTCAAATACCATGCGCTGCGCGCAACGCGCCATGTGTTAGAAGTTGATACGACAGCACAACGCCCAAGGCGGTGCGTCCAATCAGAGCAGGGCTCTTTTTAAAAACTAAAAGTAAAAGAAACAACTTTCAGTTGCGCAAGCGCTGCACTGCGCGACACGTGTTTGCGCAGCTGCGCACACGCTGCGCTGCGCGACACGTGTCTGCGCAGCTGCGCAAGCGCAGCACCGCGCGACACGTGTCTGCGCAAGCGCTGCGCTGCGCGACACGTGTCTGCGCAGTTGTGCAAGCGCAGCTGCGCAAGCGCTGCGCTGCGCGACACGCGTCATGCGCTAAGGGAGTTGTGCAAAACAGAATAAATCTTTTCTGTTCTTGTTAAAAACAAGAAGATTTTCTTCTGTAAGACAGAGACCTTTGGATCAAAGATCCAACGGTGGGGAAAATTCCCCAAATCACTCAGAGAAAGATCTCTTTAACAAATTTAACTAATTTATGGGCACTATAAAAAGGACCCCAGACCTCAATTCAAGGGGATCAACATTTTTCAAAAAAAAAAAGAGAGATGGAACTCTGAGAAACTCCCCAAGAATAAAAAAAGGTAAAACCTTTAGAGAAAGAGAAAGTTCTCTTACGAACAGATCATAGATCTAAAAACAAGATCAATGATCTTTAATAAAAATAAATTAAAATAAAATAGTGCTTTGCACTTTTATGAACCTCTGGTTCTTGAAACAAAAAAAAGAAAAATTTATTTTTTTTGATCTAATTTAGATCAAGAAATTAAATAGTGCTTTGCACTTCTGTTCTTGAATCTAAAAGATTCTTAGTGCCCTGCACTTATAAACTGCGCTGTTGCGCTCTTAAGAGAGCGCCACGTGTCAGCTATAGCACCACTTGCGCTACGCGCTCTTGAAATAGAGCTTTGCTCTCTGAAATTGGCACAATTCACCAGAGCGCGCCACGTGTCAGCAGCGCAACAGCGCAACAGCGCAGCGTATTAGCGCAACGCACTGCGCTATTGCGCTTGCGCTCACAAGAGAGCGCCACGTGTCAGCTATAGAACCACTTGCGCTACGCGCTCTTGAAATAGAGCTTTGCTCTCTAGAATTGGCGCAACTCACCAGAGCGCGCCACGTGTCAGCAGCGCAGCGCACTAGCGCAGCGTACTGCGCTATTACGCTTGCGCTCACCAGAGCGCGCCACGTGTCAGCAGCGCAACAGCGCAGCGCACTGCGCTTGCGCTCACCAGAGCGTGACACGTGTCACCACCATATGAGTTTGCGCTCATTACTTAGCAAAGCGCCTGACAAGCCACGTGGGGCACTGTCAGAGTGTTTAATGCTCTTCATTATTAAAGAAAAGGGACAGAGCCCAATTAAAAGGCCTAACAGGCCTAATAAAAAATGCTATGCATTTTAAAAGGGGGCAAAGCCCAAACAAAAAAAATAGATGCTCTGCATCATTTATAAAAGGGCAAAGCCCAACCAAAACAAGAATAATGCAGTGCATTACTAAAATGGGGTAAAGCCCTAGCACAGGCCAAAGACAAAAAAAAAATGTTGAAACTGGACTTAGCCCAATTTTGGCCATAAGTCCTTAAATTAAGTTGACTGTGCAAGATTGCTCTCTTAAATCAATTTACTTTGGTTCGAGGGTACATCTCCGAACTCCTCTGACACCTGTCGTTGTAATCCTTCAACGATGTCAGAGAGGTGACGGGTCCCGACGATCATAAACTAATATTGGACCGAAACGTCCTTAAACTAATATTGGACCGAAACGTCCCTAAACTAATATCGGACCGAGACATCCTTAAACTAATACTGGACCGAGACGTCCTTAAACTAATATCGGTCCGAAACGTCCTTAAATTAATATCGGACCGAAACGTCCCTAAACTAATGTCGGACCGAAACGTCCCTAAACTAATGTCGGACCGAGACGTCCTTAAACTAATACTGGACCGAAACGTCCCTAAACTAATATCGGACCGAAATGTCCCTAAACTAATATCGGACCGAAACGTCCTTAAACTAATGTCGGACCGCCACGTCCCTAAACTGGGATATAGACCGCCACGTCCTTAAACTGGAACATGGACCACTACGTCCCTAAACTGGAACAATAGAGCCTCCAAACGCTCTTTTGCCGGATCTAAACGATCCCGTTTAAGTCGATCTTAGCCCCAAAACACGGCTGACGTATCCTTAAACATTCAAGTGGACTACAAAATTTCAAATCAATTCTGGTTCGCGGGTACATCTCCGAGCTCCTCTGACACCTGTCGTTGTAATCCTTCAACGACGTCAGAGAGGTGACGAGTCCTGACGGCCATATATTAAATGAATCACTATGTTAAGTTGATCTTAGTCTCAAACAGGACTAACGTATCCTTAACAAATGTTTAAGTTGATCTTAGCCGCAACGCGGTTAATGCATCCTTAAACTAAAAACACCAAACCCAAATCTAAGTAAATACGGATTTGGACTAATCCATGTCCTACGGGCGACGGCATTACTCAGTATCCGTATACAATCCACGGGCAACCACAAACAAAACAAACACCCACGACATGAAGTGAAATTCTGGAGAAGGAGAAAGTTGTTACCGCGATGCGGTAGCGTAATTAACTGCAGGGGCTTGCGCCTGCAGGGAAGAGCGTCCCTACAATCAAAAACCCCTCATGTGAGGGGGAATCTGACGAAGTCTGCTACATCGGCCGCACCCGTCTAAACCTCCGATATACGGTGCCATAAATCAACTTGGCATCTTCGGAGAGGTGGACGGATAAAACCATATAGCATCTGCCCCGAATCTCAGGTACAGACGTCCCTAACGTCTCGGCTGCCATTCGGAGGGGAACAGATTCTGGCACGCCCGGTGGGACCTTTTCCTCTTTCCACTCCACACTTCGTGTGTCGTCTTCGCGAACCAATCGCGGTTTGTTAATGGTTGCCTTCGGATTTTAAGTTACTAAGATTTGGTCTTTTGCCTAGCGCAGAACTCAAGATTCAATGTCCTTCAACTGCACCAACTGCTCGAAATGCCACTGCAACGGACGCTCCACCTCACCAGGAGGTGTAGCATATGGACCCCAAGCGGCTTCCTTCTTCGCTCTGCCGGTAGACCAGGTGACCCAGGCCACCACTGGCCTGTTCTTCGGGACCATGATCCCACCTAAAAGCTTCTCTGCACCAATGCCTACACCGGAAGTGAACAAAAAGTCGGTCTTCGACCGGCTCACTGCTGCGACGGCCCCTGTCAACGGGTCGCCCATTGCCGAACCAACAGCCTCTGTTTTCACCAGGCTAAATCAGAACTCTAAAATGGCTGTCCCAAAGAGGGCAACAGCCGCTGTTCCGGAAGTCGTTAAGGCGGCTTCTCCCGCCAAAGAGTCAGTCTTTTCAAGACTGATGATTCCTGCTCCTGCCCCTGCACGAAGATCTGCCTTTGACGGATTAGATATTACCCCACAAGGAACGACCTCAGTTTTTAAATGGTTAACACAGGCGGTGCCTCATTCAGACAGGGGGCAAAAAGAAGCTATCTCTATCTCTAAGCCAGTCCCAACGGCTCGTCGTGCTCGACGTCGCCATTGGCAACGAGTGAGGAAGGCGGGGGGCAACTCCCCCTCAGGGATAACTCCACCGGCTCCAATGGTGGAAATCAACGCTGCTGTTCCAACTGGGAACAGCTTTGAACTGCTGAGGAGGGTACGGAAGAACTCTCCAATCGCTACATTGAAGAGATCTCCTCCACCTGCGGAGAGAGTTCCAGAAACGGAACGAGAACAGCCCCCTCAACGGCTGTCTTCAAGAATTTATAAAGTTTGGCGAAGGGTTCAAGACTCTGTGATTGACCCAGATCACTCTCGTCGCCAGAAAAAGGCGAAGGTGGAAAAAGACAAGGATTGTCCCATTAAACAGCAGGGGACAGCAGCTGCTAGGGTGCCCCCTTCAATGGTTCCTTCAACCTCAACGGCCCACAAAAGAAGGAGGCCAGAGAAAACCCCCGCGTCAGCGGAAAAAGTTAAAAATGGTGAACCTAAACGCCCCAAGTCAGGGGGCATAACAGTTCATACGGTTTACATGGCATCGGGAAAAAAAGACAGCCGTGCATCCACGGGTCATAGACCGCTTACACGGTCAGTGACCAAGGCTCAGGAGCAGCAACAGAAGCTCCAGGAGATGATGAACGCTATGGCCGCACTTACAGGGCCGAAAGAAACCCCGGAAACATCCTCAGAGGAACGTCAAGAACAAGAAACGGACGCCGAATTCCTTCGGCGCATACTAGAGAAGAAAGATAAAGATGCTGCGGAGCAGGCAGCCAACATAAAGAAAATGGCCCTCCTGTTCCAGGATATGGTGGGTATGATGATTCAACAAGATCCACCTGCTGAAGATCCCCCGATCATTCTTGAAGACGATAGGGGAGAGACGTCGAATCCTCCACCGGCTCTATCCACAGCTAAAGAGGATACCATCTCAAAAGCTGATTTGGATGAATACATCGCCCAGCAAATACGGGTGCATCATGCGACTGAAGCGGCCGGTCAGGTCATAAAAACGGGGCGGCCATACCCAAGTTGGTACGATCAAATCAAGTACCCGCCAGATTATACAATTCCTAAGTTCCATGTCTACAAGGGGACGGGCAATCCTCATCAGCATGTTGCCCAGTTCAGGTCACTCTGCGGCAATACCGGTGGTGATGACAAGCTTTTACTGCGCCAGTTTGTTGGAAGCTTATCGGATACGGCGTTTGAGTGGTACTCTGAACACCCGAATGACTCTATCAAAACCTTGACGGAGATGGAGCTACTGTTTACTCAGCGTTTTGCAAGTGCCAATGAGCGTACCCCGATGACGGCCCTGATTAATGCCAGGGTAAAACCCGGCGAGACGTAGGTTCAGTACGCTATACGATGGCGGAATTTATGGTCGAAGTGCGAGCAACGCATTGAAGAAGCTCCTGTTGCGCCACGGCAGCGCCCCGGCCGTCTTACTCGAGGCCAAATAGCGGAATCAAAATTTTTCCTTGCTCGGAAACCGGCGCTACCGCGGACAAAGAAAACCCGGATCGTTTACCATTAACCTACGCTAGCTAACTAGAGATGGGGTGAGAAGTATACCGAGTGATCCGAGTCCTCCGGTCTTCTCGTCATCGTCCCGATCTCCCGCGGAAAGTGTAGTCTCCATATCGTCGCCTCCTCGCCGGAAAGGGCACCACATCGCCTTCGTCTTTTACGGGCTCCCGCCTCAATACCGAGGCAACTCGAGCATGAAGCCGGCAACTCGACATGCCCAAGATTAGCTGTAGAATGTGTAGTGTAGAATACGCTTTGTCTCAATGGGGTTTTTGTTGCCATGATGGAGGAATCAAGGTGATATGAACTTGGGGATTTTTGAGGCAATGAAAAATGATATGAAACAATAATTTTCCCACACCCTCACCAAAAATGAAATGATCCATCATCCTCAAAAAGGGTGGCCGGCCAAGTATATATCATGAGAATGGTGGAGGAAAAACCTATACAAGGGAGGTCAGTGTAGGATCAAGAAGGAGGTGACCACATCCAAGGTCAACAAAACATCAACCATACTCATATCAAATCAAACCCATACCCTTTCAATCACACAAAGAAAGCATGGTTGAAAGATATCATAATAAATACTTTTGCAAGAAACCCCCCCACAAAGTGTTATTTGCAAAACTGCAAATAACCCCCTCCATCGGAAAAGTCCGGCCGGAAAAGAACAAAGGAAAACCGGCCGGAACGGAATGCAAACTGGCAATTCCAGAAAACTGGTCCCGTAATAAATTACAGGAAAACCCCTATACTGTGCATACACACCCGCATCTGTATTCCGTCCGGATACAAATGCAATGAGACAAAATCTACACTGTACTAGACTAGGACCGGCTTAAGCCAAAGCCGGCTAGTAAAATCCGTTCGATCCTGATCCGTGCAATATCGCACGTATCTGATCGAACCCTGCCATATAACTATACGGCAACTAGTACAAAACTGTCCGATCCTGATCCGTGCAGTACCGCACGTATCTGATCGGACCCTGCCATATCTCCATACGGCCTCTACAGCGTTTCGCCCGAAAGCTGAGTAACTGAAAGTGTGGTGGACTCTAAAGACTCGTCAATACTATGGCTGTGGATTTAACCACTGGCACGTCAGAGGTATAAGCCAATACGTGACGAGCCACCAGCTATTGACCAAAAGGGACGTCGATGAGGAAGCTCACCCCGACACCCAACTGAGCCTGTCAGTGATAATATCCGTACAGTCCGGTCCGTTCGTCTATGAGTATCGCATGGCGGGCCTAGGGGGTTGGTAAAAGTCAGACCCCCAAAAGCGGTACAAGTCGTGTCGGAGCGTAGCCCAGAACGCCCTGAGATACTACTGGAATACCTACCAGTAAATCTCCTGCCTCGGCCGAGGGCTTTGCGTAATGGCTCTCCTAGACACAGCGCGACCTCACCCCCAATACCGGGAGAGACGAACCCCTGCAGATCCGCTCACTGCCTCCATGTGGCTCGGGACTGTACCCAACTAAAACCTGTTTGCACGACTCCTTTGAGCCGTGGTAGGGTAGTAATCAAAGTACAGTGGGAACTCACACGAGACAAATGACGATCTCAGGTCGATGAACTAACCTGTACACATGTCACCAGGGAACTGCTATCTGACATCTGGTACAAGACCAACTAGCAGGTTCCCGGCGAGTCCTGTCCGGTGTACTCATAACCCAATGAGCACCTGTATACATCTTAGGTGAACCAACTGACACCAGTGGCTTGTGAGACCGGCCACCGCCCCTCGTCGGGGTCTCGACTGTATACACTAGTCTACTAATGGAGTATCGATACCCTGTCTCGAAACTCCTACGACTAGGGACCTTTTAAGGATGTGCTTATAGACCCCAGCTCCCACGTATATGATCGCCATCATACTGCTGGTCGTCAAGCAAGAATCCTAGGGGCTCTATCAACGTGTAATAGCGACATGTCAAGTCACCTAAAGCAGTACACGATGATAAAGATAAACCAGATAGCATACTATCATCTCGAGTAAGACTGTCCTACCGGGATAGGTCCTCCCTCAATCATTGCAATCACGTGCCTGTGATCCAATAATTGACTCTGAGGGCACTAACTCCAACAATCTCCCACTTGCACTCAAGGCTAATTATTGCGATGTCGCATACTCACAGCCCGTGTGATACCGAACACCCAACTCCTCTACTAGTCAGTCTCACAAAACCCGTTTGCGAAACTATTGCGTTCGAGGAATAGCCTCAGTGAGTGGATCCGCTATGAAGTTTCTTTCTATGTCTCTCTATATCTTAAGTTCGCGGAGAAAGCCATCTCCCGAAATGAGCAATACCTGTCTTAGAATGTCTGGATGTCTGATGGGACCTAGTTCATAAATGAACACCAAATCCAAACTTCTTAGACTGTATCATCAACTGAACTTAATCAGTCTCCTGCGCCATGCCACCCTCAGTATTGCCTTGGACCATCTGTCCAAAATACTGTCCCTCGTCAGAGGGAGAACTAAAACTCTGACAACCTCCTTGTCGTCCATGTCACCTTGGAAGCCTGGAGTGATAACCGTCTCCTAAAGGAGGCAGCCGTTATCATATCCCTAGAACATTCACTTATGTTCTAAAACTGCTTCCGACTGTTCCTCCAGGATTGGATCAATATCATCTTATTGCATCTAGTGCAATAACAACATCTGGTGTGGTACTTGACATCTCATGATTGACTCAATTGCCTAAGCAAGTGATCTGTCAATCATGCGTATCCCTCTCCCCTTTAGTCTATAAGACACCTTTAGAGAGGGTGACTCCATTACCTGCAGGTACACTACCATGCCAGGAGTCGTCCATTCTAAATACTCTTAGAATGCTGTCAAGGTACCCTGATTGGGAAACCACCCAAATCTAGATCTAAAACCATAGGTCTAGTAACCAGTATGTCTGATATAATATCCAAGTCCCATGTGGAGAAAACACTGTGTGACGACCAAAGTATAACCGATCGTAGTATAGGAATATCACTTCCTACTACCTTCTCAACAGATCCATCCCCTACTCTGATGACGTCAAACCCATGACTGTCACATCAGAAACAGATGATCTAACTCCGCTATATCTGCTTTAGTCTATAAATAGATATAAGCATGAAGTCCACCAATGCTTCCGCTGCTCCCACTGACTACGACAACCCTCTGCCAGAGTCATATAGACGTGCACTTCTAAAGCTAGTTTAGAACGACGCTATACTCATCCTCCTGCCGGGTCTCGCAGCCTGGAACAACAACAATGGCAAGTGTGGGTAAACAAGAACTTCCCTGTCACCGTCCTTGAGGCTACCGGAGTACCTCTCGGGTGCCTGAAGTTACCCACCTTATCTGCGGAGAGGCCAATGGAATGTCAAATCAGATTGAATCTTTAGGTTCCTTATTAAATCTTCAGTAATCGTTTGCGGTTCTGGAATCACTTCCAGTTCTACCATACTCCCACTGCTGTTTTTGAAAAAATCCATTTTTAATAAAACTGTGGCGAGTCTAGAACAATATTTCTATTGATCTGCCAGATGGTAGAAAGTCAACCCTCGTCATAGCCTGGGTCAACCCACAAACAGCCATTACAGAAACGTGCCTTGAGTTGTCCAGTGTCTGGTTTTAATCATAAGCTGGACAACTCCCCGTACCTTAACATCGTTAAGATATGAACTGTTCTATATCCAATATAGAACCAGAGGCACTGATTCAATTGAACCAGATTCAAATCATGCAACTATCTCCAGTGCATGTCAACTAAATGGAAGGAGGCCGATCAGCGTTACTCAACTTAGGAATGCTTCCAATTATGAGTAACCTGAAAGAGAAGCAAGTTCTCATTACTATCAACTGAATACCATACATAAGTATCTACATCTTCGATCACCTTGAAGAATCCCGATACTTGCTACACCTGGTTCTCTACTCTATTCAAATACCTATAACTCCTCAAAACTTAGACCCTGTGTTTCCACGAAACAGCTGTCTAAAATCTAGAGAAGTCATAAGTAAACCGAATATAGTACGAGCACCAACCCCTCTGTCCTAATGGACACTGGACAACATACAATACTCTGTATAAGTCCGCTGAGTCTAACAACTCTTTCACTGTGTGTCGTAGGTTGAAAACTGTACTTATAGTTAAGAAGAATTACACCGCTGTTTAATGCTCCTTACCTAACCATCCACTGATATAGGTAAATGTCATAGACATAATATCAAAAGGTATATCTCACTCTATGAAAATAGACGTACAGATATATCAATTTGAAATTGGTGCATAACCGCGGATATTCAAAACCAAATAACTGCCGTCCGGCAAACAACCCAGGTGACTTCCTCAAATATCACCGATTACAACGAATCCCGATATAATGAGGATGATCACCCAATTCCCAATAATTTACTCCCACTCAGCATCTGTAAAACCATACAGATGTGAGAATCATACCTGGTAAATACATACCCTGGAGCAAGTGTCTAACTGGGAAATCAGTTTTCCATTAACAGTACACAGTGAAACTGAAACATTGAAATGTTTCGTTGGGGTATCCTGGTATTCCTAGTAATGCCTCTTCCATTATCCAGATTCACAACTGTAACCGTATAATTCTTTGCCACCTCTCCAAATCCCTTTATATGTCTTTAGTCATTACCGTCTGCACACCCCTTTAGGTCAAATGGTTTTCTTCCTTCCCCACCGTTCGGCACCAGCCTATGGTTTGGAAGAAGACTATCCAAAAGGCATAAAGGGTGTACTGTCCTAATCCTAGGAACACTCGCAATGCGAGAGAAGGTGAAGATAAAAGACACATGAATGTACTTTATTCCTATTTCTCCTGAACCAGAATCCATCCCCGAACTGGAACAAGTTCCTTTCGAGTTCGTATATAACCATACGATGGAGTATCCAATAAAATGGGATCTTCGTAGTGATACGGAGTGTCCTGGAGAAATACAAAGGTGATTTAGGATTGGCGAAGAAATACTTGGTTTGGTCGTGAATATCAGTCGCAATTTACTTTGCCCTCTTACTAATCCCTTGCTTTGTCTGAACTTAATACCTTCTGTACACCGTTTTAGGCTAACTGGTTTTCTTCATTCCCTACCGGTCGGCACCAGCCTATGGTTTGGAAGAAGACTATCCAATTTGCGTAATAGGTGTACTATCTCCTAAACCAAGGAGTACTCGCAACCTGAGAGAAGGTGAAAAGAAAAGACAACTGAATAGTCCTATCCGTTTTCTCCAGAACCAGAAACCATCCTCGAAATCCTTCGAGTTCGTATATAACCATACGATGGTTTTGTCCAATGGAAGTGGACGTTCGTAGTAAAACGGGGTGTCCTGGAGAAAAGGGTAAAAGTAGGAGTGGCAATGAGGTCTGCAACTCTGACAATCCAAAAGCCAGTGTTTAAGAAGGTTCGGTCAACTTGGTCACTGAGTCATAGTCTTAGGGTCGGGTCAATGGTCGCTGCCAGAGAGAGAGAAAAGAAACACTCAGCATGCACTCTAACCTAGATCAGAATGGTTACCAATTTGTCTAATCTGGAAACCTCCCACTGTACCTCAAATTCTCCTCCAAACCTGAAAGAAGAATTAGTCGGGATCACCCGAGGAGTAAACCAACTCATCAGTGGGAATCGGGATCCAACTATCATTGCATGATAACGTGACGGAATCCACTCACGTCACCACACTCCAGAAGGTATGCGCAAGCTTGGCAAGTTTCAGTTCTTTTGAAACTCCCGATGTGATTTTTACCCCTAGGACCCAAGTGACCTTGACACAGTCAACAAATCAAAGAGTCCTAGTCAAGTTCAGCCCGTCATTATCCTGGATTGCATTAAACCCACCCGTACGAGCCCTTGACACAGTCAACAAGGCCGCACGACTGTCCTAACCAATCCCATTAATATGCTGCAAACAAACACTACTTAGCTACCGCACACTACGCCTTGACACAGTCAACAAACGCAGCACGAATACTAAGTAATACTTGTAAGAAATGACGGAGGGCTACGACTGGTTTTTAGCGAAAAACCTTTAACGTAATGAACTTGATATCGTTGAAGGAACTGCATAGTTTTTATAAAAATATAGTGACGAGAGCCTTTGCTAAAGAGGTCACTCCCGGTGAAGGGATCTCGGCTCTTTCCCCGTAGAATGAGGTGCAGGATATTCCAACTGAATACCACGATGCAAAGCAAAAGTAATCGGCTATAGTGAAGTTAATGCCCTGACGCAAACTTCTGTCCAAGGGGTCACTCCCGGTGAAGGGATCTCGGCCCTTGCCTCGTCGACTGAGGAGCAGGATATTCCAAATGAATACCACGATGCAAAACAAAAGTGAACGTCCTTGCAATAACAGCTTTTTGAAAAAGTGTTCCAACAACATCAGAATAGGTTTGTTTAAACTTGCATTGATCCGAATCAATGCAGTCCCATCAATTGATCACACCACAAAGAACGAAAATATACTGACGTACGTATATGCCATCCGCATTCGCCACTGGGTCCCGTCATCACCCGTTCGGTTAGCTAACTAACGGCAGAGCGGGGACTGGACTAGCGCGGATGAAAAACATATACAAGATCTACTAATATATATACCAATATATAGTATTTCGCTCAAGGCGTGAATAAAATGCAACATCACAGAAATGTACAGCATCACAGAACAAAACAGATATCTGGAAGCCCCGGGTTTCACAGAGCCGCTGCTGAAACCCGACGTTCCCCTGGTCGTGTGGATAGCCTGTGCAATGAAATCCTAGACCCCTACGGGCGCGGCAAGTCACCCGCCAAAACCTGAAGCGAGGCAGCCCCCTTCAGTACCGTGAATGGACCACCCAGCACTTCACGGAATCCGGTAACTTGGGCACCCCTCCTGGGTCAACCTGTACCCCCTACGAGTGCGGCGAATAGCCCGCCAATCCTGGACTGAAGCCCCCTCCGTCTCAATGCCCTGAGATGCGGGCCCGTTGCCCTCCAGAACCCGGCTATCCGTGCACCCCACCGCGGGGCAACCCTAGTACAGAAAGTAAAATATACATACACCGGGTACATCGACCGCAACCAGGTCGTGCCCCAAAAGAATAATACAAACAGACAGTGACGGCAGTCCACATGTCGGACGCTCGCCCCGCAATATCAAATGTACATAATACAACAAAACTGTACTAGCATTGCATCCAGGCTATCCCCCACGACCGATCCGCAACATCACAGCATAAACATAGAACATCAACGTGAAAGTCACGTTCGCAAATCTGTCTAACCGGGCTATAGCAGTTAGACCGGATTTACCGATCGAGTGACATTCACGGTCGCAGATATAATGTAAATACTGTGAAATAATGTGTTTAAAAAATATCCGATCGATCAAATAATTAACAAGCGGGCCCCAAATGAAAACTGTAGCAATTACAGAAATAAATGGCCCAATATTAATATCCCAAAAGCCCTATTTCTATCCCAGAAAGCAACTGAAGAAAAATTATAAAGTGGGCCCACCATCTTGCCGCGGAAGAGCGGCAGAAGTGAAGGTATTGCCGCGCTTCCGCGCTAGCACTATGGGATCACTGTATCGTTTTTCTCCAGAGTTCTTATAACTCCCTGCACATCTTTCTGAGATCACCTGAAAAATTTTTAGACACCAAAAAATTCCAACAGAAAACTGATGTGAACAAAATACGGTTTTTTGAGATTTTGGTCGATCGGATAAGTAAAACGCATTAGAACAAGCTAGGTAAGGTTAATGGCTAGGCTCTGATACCATGTTGCGCCACGGCAGCGCCCCGGCCGTCTTACTCGAGGCCAAATAGCGGAATCAAAATTTTTCCTTGCTCGGAAACCGGCGCTACCGCGGACAAAGAAAACCCGGATCGTTTACCATTAACCTACGCTAGCTAACTAGAGATGGGGTGAGAAGTATACCGAGTGATCCGAGTCCTCCGGTCTTCTCGTCATCGTCCCGATCTCCCGCGGAAAGTGTAGTCTCCATATCGTCGCCTCCTCGCCGGAAAGGGCACCACATCGCCTTCGTCTTTTACGGGCTCCCGCCTCAATACCGAGGCAACTCGGGCATGAAGCCGGCAACTCGACATGCCCAAGATTAGCTGTAGAATGTGTAGTGTAGAATACGCTTTGTCTCAATGGGGTTTTTGTTGCCATGATGGAGGAATCAAGGTGATATGAACTTGGGGATTTTTGAGGCAATGAAAAATGATATGAAACAATAATTTTCCCACACCCTCACCAAAAATGAAATGATCCATCATCCTCAAAAAGGGTGGCCGGCCAAGTATATATCATGAGAATGGTGGAGGAAAAACCTATACAAGGGAGGTGAGTGTAGGATCAAGAAGGAGGTGACCACATCCAAGGTCAACAAAACATCAACCATACTCATATCAAATCAAACCCATACCCTTTCAATCACACAAAGAAAGCATGGTTGAAAGATATCATAATAAATACTTTTGCAAGAAACCCCCCCACAAAGTGTTATTTGCAAAACTGCAAATAACCCCCTCCATCGGAAAAGTCCGGCCGGAAAAGAACAAAGGAAAACCGGCCGGAACGGAATGCAAACTGGCAATTCCAGAAAACTGGTCCCGTAATAAATTACAGGAAAACCCCTATACTGTGCATACACACCCGCATCTGTATTCCGTCCGGATACAAATGCAATGAGACAAAATCTACACTGTACTAGACTAGGACCGGCTTAAGCCAAAGCCGGCTAGTAAAATCCGTTCGATCCTGATCCATGCAATACCGCACGTATCTGATCGAACCCTGCCATATAACTATACGGCAACTAGTACAAAACTGTCCGATCCTGATCCGTGCAGTACCGCACGTATCTGATCGGACCCTGCCATATCTCCATACGGCCTCTACAGCGTTTCGCCCGAAAGCTGAGTAACTGAAAGTGTGGTGGACTCTAAAGACTCGTCAATACTATGGCTGTGGATTTAACCACTGGCACGTCAGAGGTATAAGCCAATACGTGACGAGCCACTAGCTATTGACCAAAAGGGACGTCGATGAGGAAGCTCACCCCGACACCCAACTGAGCCTGTTAGTGACAATATCCGTACAGTCCGGTCCGTTCGTCTATGAGTATCGCATGGCGGGCCTAGGGGGTTGGTAAAAGTCAGACCCCTAAAAGCGGTACAAGTCGTGTCGGAGCGTAGCCCAGAACGCCCTGAGATACTACTGGAATACCTACCAGTAAATCTCCTGCCTCGGCCGAGGGCTTTGCGTAATGGCTCTCCTAGACACAGCGCGACCTCACCCCCAATACCGGGAGAGACGAACCCCTGCAGATCCGCTCACTGCCTCCATGTGGCTCGGGACTGTACCCAACTAAAACCTGTTTGCACGACTCCTTTGAGCCGTGGTAGGGTAGTAATCAAAGTACAGTGGGAATTCACACGAGACAAATGACGATCTCAGGTCGATGAACTAACCTGTACACATGTCACCAGGGAACTGCTATCTGACATCTGGTACAAGACCAACTAGCAGGTTCTCGGCGAGTCCTGTCCGGTGTACTCATAACCCAATGAGCACCTGTATACATCTTAGGTGAACCAACTGACACCAGTGGCTTGTGAGACCGGCCACCGCCCCTCGTCGGGGTCTCGACTGTATACACTAGTCTACTAATGGAGTATCGATACCCTGTCTCGAAACTCCTACGACTAGGGACCTTTTAAGGATGTGCTTATAGACCCCAGCTCCCACGTATATGATCGCCATCATACTGCTGGTCGTCAAGCAAGAATCCTAGGGGCTCTATCAACGTGTAATAGCGACATGTCAAGTCACCTAAAGCAGTACACGATGATAAAGATAAACCAGATAGCATACTATCATCTCGAGTAAGACTGTCCTACCGGGATAGGTCCTCCCTCAATCATTGCAATCACGTGCCTGTGATCCAATAATTGACTCTGAGGGCACTAACTCCAACACTGCAGTGGGTATGTTTGTGGGAACCCTCGATCCACAAGCAACCATCTCGCAGTTTATGATGTTTTTCAAGCCGACTACCTTCCAAGCCTTGATCGACAAACTAGCGCAGATGGATCAGATGGGCCATAAACCCCCTCTTCCAAGGCCGGACTCCCGAAATGATAAAGGGATGGGAAAAGCGATTGTCGTCGCTAATGCTCAACAACAACCGAGCGAACCGAAGCCAGTAGCTCGTCAAAATAATATGCGCCTGTACGTACCCCTTGAGGATAGGATGGGACGTCTTTATTGCTTTCCCCACGATAAAACGAGGAGGTTATTCGAGCTGGCGTTGCGCAATAGACTCATAAATCTACCGGATCCAAAACGTCCGTTGCAACCAAGTGACGTCAACGAGCCCAACTACTGTCCTTATCATCGAGTACTAGGCCATCCGATCGAAGATTGCTACGTTTTCAAGAATTGGCTTGAAAACCAATACCGACAGGGCAAGTTCGCGTTATCTGACAAATGGAAGGTGAATCCCCCGCAGCCCCACACCTCTAAAGGGACGAATACGCCGGGAGCAACATGCTCCGTCATTGAAGAAGCTCCTTGGGAGGTTGTATTATCAGGCAAGACGAAGAGGATGCTAAACGATCTTCAGACATGTCCAGCGATCAAGTGGAAGAACCCGTTGGAACCGCAGGTCATTGAGGGGATGTTGAAACCACGTCCAACACCAAAGACCGACGGTGGTGGTTCAAGCACTTGCAGCCAGCCGTCAAAATCTTCGGAAAAGAAGAAGAAGAAATCTAAGAAGCCCGTGAAGCCTGGCGACAAGCGCACGGACCTGCAAAAGAAAATTGACGCGCTGGATGAATATAACCAAAAGGAACGGACTCCCATTACGCTTCAAGAGTTCCTCAATCACGTCTTTCAAGAAGAAGATGAGGGAAAAAGTTCATCGGATGAACCCGAGGAATATGTGGCGAGCTCTCATATGATCTCCCATTCGATCGCGAACGACGAGGAGACTCCTGGCACTAAAATGCTGGGGGCAGGTACCGAATCAAAAATTCCGGAGCTATCAGTTGAAATGATTGACGCGTTCCTTAACGAAGCTCAATTGAAAAGTAAAGCTGATCGAGAGCGCGAGACGGCTATATTTGAAAGGGCCAAGCGCCAGCGACTTGATGAAAGAGCTGAGACGATCCCGCTGGAGCCAAATGCCTCCACTACCGACAAAAGCCAATTCAAGACAAAGAAAAAGTTTGCTAAGGCCATATCAATGGGCATGAAGCTACCATCCTCTGAAGGAAAAGTTACCGGTGAAATAGAAATGCACCCCTCCTATTGCTTATATCATCGGAAGGTTTCGCACCTTACTCAAGAGTGCAAAGCTTTCGATAGATGGTGGTAAGGGTATGTTGCTCGTCGACAACGCTCCAAGCGGGAAAAGCGTAAAACTCGTCGAGAGCATAGGAATACGACCAAAGGGCTTGAAAGAACTACCGGCGATTGTCGCATAGTTAACACTGGTGGGTCACAAGTGCCTACATTCGGGAGCGATTCGGATGAGGAGCTGGAACTCGCCCCTCTCTTTAAAGAGTCAACTTCGGGAAAGAAGAAGAGCCAAAGGTTTGCGAAAATATCCAGCTACGCAGTCGGACGCTACCTGAAAAGAATCTCGGATCCTTAGACAAGAAAGATAAAGGGAAAGAAAAGGTCTCTGAGGATATTACTCTAGATGACCAAGTTGCGGAAGAGCTAACCGCCAAGAATCCGCCAAAGAGAAATAAGGTGGATTACAATGTCTTTGCGCATCTGAGGAAGCTGCCCTCACAACTCAGCATTCTTGATGCCCTGTTACTATCAAAAGAGGCGAGAGATTTGCTGATTAAGGCGCTACAAGATCCGGACAAATTCCAAGCCTTCCTGGCCGAAGAAAAGATGAAGAATGAGTTGGAAGAGGTGCACACGGCCGACGTTGCTTTTGGCGATGAAGACCTGCTCCTCGGGACATGCGAACACAATCGTCCCCTTTATGTCTCAGGATACTGTTATGACATAAAGATAAGTAAAATCTTGGTCGATAACGGATCGTCTGTTAATTTACTCAATGTGCGGGTGTTAAAGGAAGTTTGCATGAGTGTCCAACACCTCGCCCGAGATAAGATCACCATCTCCGGGTTCGACTCCCAGTCGTCAAAAACTCTTGGATCTGTGATATTGACGTTACGCTTCGGGTTGCTCGTCACAGATATTAAATTCCATGTCATAGATGCCAAGACACGCTACAATGCTCTGCTCGGTCGACCATGGTTACACGAGTACAATATCATCCTTTCTACACAGCATCAGTGTATGAAATATTGCAAGGATGGTCTCGAGTATACTGTGGCAGGAGAATTGAATCCATTTTCCATGAATGAAGTTCGTAAGTATGAAGATGCCAAATACTTCTTGCCGAGTTTCGAAGATACGGAAAGGTGTCACAAGCCTGAGAACAAAACTAATGCCACCATCCCTGTCTTCGGCAGTGATACTGAGGAGGAAGAGGAGATGGTTTATTCGGGTCTGCCCCAACACAACAAGCCGGGACCATCAGCTCCTACATTGATCTTCGGTAGTGATTCGGAGGATGAAGTTCATGCTGTATTCCCTACTCGGCTTTCAATACGAGCTTCTACTGATGAAGTGCGAAGTCTGCAGATAGCCATGGTGCCGCTTAGACACCATAAAGAACTGGATGCACTTAATATCTACAGCGTAGAAGAGTTGCGGACATTCTATATCCCTCCCAGAAGAAAGAGAGAGAAAGCAATTCTGCTTTACCGCTCTGAAGAAAATAAAGTGGAGAAAGAAATCTGGTATGGAGCAGATCCAACGCTGGACAGGCTTCAACCTATTCGTCTACCTAGATATTATACAGAAGGCTTGAAACGACTGTTAAAGCGCCAAGAGATACCCTTCGAACAGACTGTTAGGAAGGCCAAATTCTATGACAGGGTTTGGAACGTCCCCGGAACTCAACACAAGCTACCTAATGGGAGGATGGAGACGATCGGGCTTGGATACATCCGGACAAAGAAACGAGAGCTATTAAACAGCTGCTATGTCGTGTATGGCTTCGATAAAGAAGCGGATGCTCAATGGGAGGACGCTAATCCTGAGCCAGTAAAAGTTCCAGATGCAAAAGAGCCCAGTCCGTCGTTCAAGGAACAAATGGACAAACTTATAAAGAAAGCTGGTCAAAAAGTCCGAGATGATCACAACTGTGAGACGACCATTTAAGAGAAAGCCAAGACACAACGCCTTCTCCAACAAGCCATGAAGGATGAAAATGCCGCTCCTTGCCAACCTGTTATAAAGAAGGCTCGGCGCAGAAGCAGAAATAAGTCGAAATGCTAAAAAGGCGCTCAACAGCAACAAAGCAGGGCTAAGAAGCCGCGCAAACGGGAGTTGAGCGTTATTGATCTATCCCTCATGAAGAAAATGGGCCGAGCGTACTCGTTTCCTTGGGACAAGACGAAGAAGATACTTGATCTTGCTCTAAAGCATCAAATGCTTACATTGCCGGAATCCAAGCACCCCGAACAAGCGGGCGAAGTCTCACACCTGGACTATTGCTCTTACCATCGAGTAATAGGGCATCCTCTCGAAGATTGCTTTACCTTCAAGAATTGGGTCGAAGATCAGTATCAGCTTGGCAAGTTCGCTCTGTCCGACAACTGGAGGGTAACGCCACCACAAAAGCATGAGCCCAAGGCCACGAAAGAGGAACCAGTTCCACATTGGGATTGGAAGCGAATTCGCACCTGTCATACGATTACAATATTAAAAGAAGAGCCCGAAGACATAGATGAGCTCCCTTGGTGTTTCGAAAACAGCAGCGACGAGATAATCTCAGAATTCCCACCAGCGCCAAAAGAACTGGAAGATGGAATCTATACCACTGCAGATAACCTCAAGAAGATTGAGTTGGGGGCGGTAAACGATCCACGACCGACATTCATCAGCGAGTTACTATCTGAAGAAAGGGTAGCTGCGTTAAAGGATGTGCTTCTGCAGCATAGAGATTGCTTTGCGTGGAACTATTCCGAAATGCCGGGACTAGATCCAGAAATCGCTGTGCATAAATTGACAATATCCCCAAGCATCAAGCCAGTCAAACAGGCGCCGAGAAGAATGCGACTCGAGCTTGAAATGAGTATCAATGCTGAAGTCAAAAAGCTGATCGACTCTGGCTTCATCCAGGAAGTTCAATACCCTGAATGGATCGCCAACATCGTCCCGGTGATAAAGAAAAATGGGACAGTGCGCATATGCGTGGACTTCCGGGATCTCAATAAAGCCTGCCCGAAAGACGATTTCCCAGTGCCAGTCACCGAACTGATGATAGACAACACGTCCACTCATGAGGTTTTCTCCTTTATGGACGGCTCGTCAGGGTATAACCAGATAAAGATGCATCCAGAAGACCAGAAGCACACAGCCTTCAGGACCCCTTTAGGAATATTCTGTTACAAGGTGATGCCCTTCGGTTTAAAGAACGCCGGTGCCACCTACTAAAGGACCTTGACGAAGATCTTCGACGGCCTTATACACGAAATCGTCGGATGCTATATCGATGATCTCGTGGTTAAAAGAAAATCATACGAGGAACATCTCGAGCATCTGAAGACCGTATTTCAACGCCTTCGACAATACAACTTGAAAATGAACCCGCTCAAGTGTGCATTTGGAGTTTCCTCAGGTAAATTCCTGGGATTCATTGTTCGACACCGAGGTATTGAAATAGATCCGTCAAAGATTAAAGCGATCATGGAAATGCCTCCGCCGAGAACTCTCAAACAGCTGCGGTCTCTCCAAGGGAAGCTCGCGTACATACGGCAATTTATAGCCAACCTTTCAGGAAAGTGCCGTCCTTACAGTCACCTGATGAAGAAGGGAACCCCATTCGTCTGAGATCGCGCGCTAGACGAGATCAAGCAATACCTGCAGAACCCGCCGGTGTTGGCTGCTCCGGTTAAGGGAAAGCCTCTCATTCTTTATACAACCGCCCTCGAAGGTTCTTTAGGCGCATTATGGGCACAAGAGAACGATCAAGGGAAAGAAAGAGCACTCTACTACTTAAGTCGAGTTCTGCTGGGGGCAGAAAGTAACTACTCCCCCATTGAAAAACACTGCCTGGCGTTGATCTTTGCGATAACAAAGCTCAGGCACTATGCGTTGGCGCATGAAGTCCGTCTCATTTCAAAGGTGGACCCACTTAAATACTTGATGTCAAAAGCCATATTGACGGGACGGCTCGCTAAATGGGCCCTGCTCTTGATAGAGTTCTCGATAACGTATCAACCTCTCAAGGCAGTGAAAGGCCAGGCCATTGCCGATTTCCTCGCTGAGCACCCGATACCGGCCGATTCTCCTCTGAATTGCGATCTTCCAGACGAACATGAGTTTGATGCGATCGACGGTGGTGATACCCAATGGGAACTTTATTTCGATGGAGCATCTTCCATGAAAAAGCGCAAACAAAATACCCCTATAATCAAATCGGGGGTAGGACTCATCTTTATAACTCCACAAGGAGGGATAATGCGCTACGCGTTCTCCCTAACAGATCCGAGGACAAATAACAAAGCTGAATATGAAGCTCTGATAGCAGGCCTTGAGATCGCCATTCACATGGGAATTGAAAACCCCCTCATATATGGGGATTCTCAACTTGTCGTTAGTCAAGTAAACGGCGACTACCAAACATGCAAGCCAGAATTGGTGAAATACGGTGAAAAGGTACAACAACTGTTAACCCAAATTCCCTCCTATACTTTGGAGAGCATACCGCGTGCGGAAAACAGCAAAGCAGATGCGTTGGCCAAACTTGCTAAAGAACTGGCTGACGAAAACCTCGATGACGTTAGAATCGTGGTGCAAAGCCGTCGAGTGCTTGCCCCGGCAGAAATATCTCCGGAATCATCCGAAGAAAAAGGAGCGAACGAGCAGACAACCCTGCAAGTAAAAGATTGGGAAAATACCGAGGATTGGAGAGAAATCTTCATAGATTACTTCAAGTCCCACCAAATGCCTGAAGAAGCGTCCACAAGACACCAGCTCATGAAACGAGCTCTGTCTTTCGCCTTCGTCAATGATACCCTGTACAAGAGGTCATTTGATTCTCTGTGGCTGAGATGCTTAGGACCTGACGAAGTGAAAAGGATCGTTCAGGAAGTTCACGACGGACTCTGCGGTTCTCATCAAGCAGGCCCTAAGATGAAGTTGAAGATAAAACGGATGGGCTACTACTGGCCTACGATGATTCAGGACTACATCGAATATGCGAAGCAATGCCACTCATGCCAAATTCATGGGGACTTCATCCACCAGCACCCAAATCCACTACATCCAACGGTGGCTAGCTGGCCATTCGAAATGTGGGGGACTGACATAGTTGGCCCTATCGAACCAGCATCGTCTAGGGGACATCGTTTCATCCTGGCGACGACTGACTTCTTCTCTAAATGGGCAGAAGCAGTACCTTTAAGAGAGGCGAAGACGGAAAATATCCTCCACTTCTTCAAGACGCATGTCATATATCGATTTGGAACTCCGCGACGGATCATCTCCGATAACGGGCCAGCTTACAGAAGCCACAAGATCAGTCGCTTCGCGCTACAGCATAATATAGACTGGAGATATTCCTCGGTTTATAACCCGCGAGCCAATGGACTAGCTGAAGCCTTCAACAAGACATTGACAAAAATCATAAAGAAAACGGTGTCCCGTAATAAGAAAGATTGGCACGAAAGACTGCAAGAGGCTCTTTGGGCATATCGAACTACATTCAAGACGGCCACGAACATAACGCCGTACGCGTTGGTGTTCGGTACGGAAGCAGTACTCCCCCTCGAGATAGAGTTACCCTCTCTACGAGTGGCATTTCACCACGAGCTAACGGACGAAGAAAATGCTCACCTTCGGCTTGAGGAGCTTGACGCCCTTGACGAAACCCGGCTCATAGCACAGCAAAATCTGGAAGCTTATAAAGCAAAGATGACACGCTCATATGAAAGATTGACCCGACCAAGGACATTCCGCCAAGGCGAACTCGTGCTAGTGGTCAAAAGGCCTATGATCCCCAATCGCGCCAAGCGGGAAAAATTCGAGCCAAACTATGAAGGCCCGTACATCATAGACAAGGTCTACCAGGGTGGGGCCTATCTACTCATGGATATGCACGGTGAAAGGCCTTTCAGGCCGATAAACGGTCGCTTCCTAAAGAGATACTACGCTTAATGAGTCACAGCCTAGGCCAACGATAGATGACGACGACTATGTCCGCTCGCTATCTTCCTAAGCTCAAACTCTATCAGCAGTAACCAGCCTTCTCAAAGTCGGACAGAAATGTCCTTAAACTAATAGCAGACCGAAACATGTTTAAACTAATATCGCAGCATCCTTAGGCTGACGAGATGAATAAAAAAAAAATAAATAAAGGAAAAAAAGTATAATAAATAAAAACGGTATGTCCATAAGCAAAATGGGCACGGATGAAAACCCGAAAGGGCTCCGTGAGTACAAACAGCAGGACTACCGGCGAGTGTTTGTGAAAACCCGAAAGGGCGCAACCTCGTTGAAAGAACACTTACAAGATCCTCTCGACCTTGTAAGGAGACACCACCCGCGTGAGATCCTTACGACTCACAAGGAAACAACACACTTAGGGATCCCCACGATTCCTAAATAGAAAATACACTTGCGAGATCCTCACGACTCGTAAGGAGAACTCTCTTATGGGACCCTCACCGCTCATAAGATTTGAAAGTCTTAAGTTACAGAGACCTAAACCTGTGCTTAAGCAACCCCCACAACCTTCGATACTACCCTACAAGTGGCTCAATACTGGCCCTTGTATACAATCCAAGGGCGCGAATAAACATTTCCCTAACCAAGTCTCATCCGTGACTGGGGATATGTTCGTATGACCCTTGTAGGTCCTCTCGACTTACAAGGAGAAAACCCTACTGTAAGATCCTTACGACTTACAGAGGAACATACACTTAGGAATCCTCACGATTCTTAAGGAGAAAATACACCTACAAGATCCTCACGACTTGTAGGGAGAAATAACTTCGTGAGACCCTTACGGCTCATGAAGTCAAAAGCCTTAGTCGACAGGACCCTAACCCTGGTCGCTAAGCCACCTTTGATCGACATTGACAGAGGCAGATAATGATTCGCTCCTGGTAATATTCCAGTTGTAGCGGTGCTGATGCCGAAATTGGTCTACAGCAAAAAGCCAATAGGCCGCATATGCATACGAAATAGCCGAAATGATAGGGCAACTTGCAATAAAAAGCAGCAAGTAAAAATGTATGCATGCAAAATGGCCGAAATGATTGGGCAACTCGCAATAAGAAGCAGCGAGTGAAAATAAAATAAATAGCCGAAATGATTGGGCACCGCGAAAAATAGTCGAAATGATCGGGCAGTCGCGACCTTCGCGATATAAAAGCTGAAATGATAGAGCATCGCGGAAATAAAATAAAATAAAAAGAAGAAATGATAAAACTTTGGCCCTACAGTTAAGATCACATCGATCCCTGTATACAATCCAAGGGCGTAAACAAAGAGGGAACCATACTTTCCCAGCAGGCTCCGCCAGAAGGCGAAGCTAAATCTCGACGGTTCAGTCCAACTCCGAAGAAACCAGTATCTTCATCAAACTCCTCGACTCACGGATACAAACACTCCTTGACGAGAGCCTCCTGATCCGCATCGACTCGCAGAGCCACCAGCGTCTCCGTGGGAATCCTCGACTCGTTTCAAACCCTAAGGAAACAAATAATCCTTGGCGCTTGGGAAACAAATAATCCCTAGCAAACTCCTTGACTCACGGATACAAACACTCCTTGACGAGAGCCTCCTGATCCGCGTCGACTCGCAGAGCCACCAGCGTCTCCGTGGGAATCCTCGACTCGTTTCAAACCCCAAGGAAACAAATAATCCTTGGCGCTTGGGAAACAAATAATCTCTAGCAAACTCCTCGACTCACGGATACAAACACTCCTTGACGAGAGCCTCCTGATCAGTGTCGACTCGCAGAGCCACCAGCGTCTCCGTGGGAATCCTCGACTCGTTTCAAACCCCAAGGAAACAAATAATCCTTGGCGCTTGGGAAACAAATAATCCCTAGCAAACTCCTCGACTCACGGATACAAACACTCCTTGATGAGAGCCTCCTGATCCGCGTCGACTCGCAGAGCCACCAGCGTCTCCGTAGGAATCCTCGACTCGTTTCAAACCCCAAGGAAACAAATAATCCTTGGCGCTTGGGAAACAAATAATCCCTAGCAAACTCCGCGACTCACGGATACAAACACTCCTTGACGAGAGCCTCCTGATCCGCGTCGACTCGCAGAGCCACCAGCGTCTCCGTAGGAATCCTCGACTCGTTTCAAACCCCAAGGAAACAAATAATCCTTGGCGCTTGGGAAACAAATAATCCCTAGCAAACTCCTCGACTCACGGATACAAACACCCCTTGACGAGAGCCTCCTGATTCGCGTCGGCTCGCAGAGAAACTAGTATCTCCGCGGGAAATTCCCGATTCGTCTCGACATGCAAATGAAGCCTCAGGCAGCAGGGACTAAAAAACTTGCTTCCTGAACCATGGGACCCCGCAAGTCAATCCAAAATGGTCTCTTGCATACTATTCACGGGTTTCACTCTCCAAAGTCGAATTTCGACGAGGAGGGAAACAACCGCTTGCGGGTCCTCTCGACTCATAAGATGGAAAAATTCTCTTATAAGATCCTTACGACTTATAAGAGAAAACCACACTTAGGAATCCTCACGATTCTTAAGGAGAAAACCCACCTATGAGATCCTCTCGATCCATAGGGAGAAAATTCTCTATGAGACCCTCACGGCTTATAAAGTTGAAAAGTCTTAGGCAGCAGATCTGAACCTGCGTCCTAAGCCACCGCTATTTCTTGAGAAAGTCAGGATACTCGTTCTAATAATCCATCAAACATGGTTACTAAGGTAGCATGCTGATAATGAAAGAAAGAAAAGACGGAGAAAATGACACATTACAAAAAAGGTGTATCTTTTATTCATAAACTTGATTGGATACAGGATACATTATGTCAAAGGAAAAAATAGGTATATATATACATCCTTTTATCTACAAGCACAAACAATACGAGGATGGATAACTACTGAGGAGGAAGTGTCTTTAATAAATTCACAAGCTGCTCTCGCACTTCCTTCAGCGCTTCCTCCTGAGTGACAGCCGCGGCCACCTCCGCTTCCACCTGAGCCCGCTGCTGCATGAAGGATGCAAGCTGTTCCTCAACGACCCGCTGAGTTGCTTCACGGCCTTGGGCATCACGCTCGGCGGCATCAAGCTTTCGCTTCAGTGCTAGCCCGTTAGAAATACGCTCCAGAATGCCTTCAAAGACGACTTTCACCTCAGCAGCATTCGCCCTAACTTCAGCGCGTAGGCGAGCAGTTGCGCTTGAAGATTCCTGAAGCTCCTTCAACCGTAAAGCTGGTTCTTGCTCTAAATGGCGGAAATAAGAAGTGATTTGCTCGAGCCAAGCTGTCCGTTGGGTGCTTATGGTCAAAACTTCAGGAGAAGGACGCGTCGACTCCAGCCGATGTAGGCAGGTCTCGACCTCCCTGCAGTGGTTAACCCAAGATTCGACGACGCCTTCATTATGAAAGTTTACGAGCGCCGCCAACATTGGGTTAACTTCCACAGCGAAATCTGCGGCAGAAAGGAGAGCGTCCACATTAAGCTCTTCGATATACCCGCTCAGCATGCCTAAACTCATCACGGCACCCTTTGAAGATGGACGTTTCAAGAAAGGGCCTGCCGGTGAAAGGACACGAGACTCAAGAGGGACCGGAGCCGGAACGATAGCTGCAAAACAAAACATGGTTAGACGATGGTTCAAGAGATGTTAAAGAATCGTCAAAAAGGAAATTTACTATACCAGCTGCAATAGATGGTAATGCTGGAAGGGCCGGTGGCGTGGCAGGTCTTGCGTCCCCTCTTTCAATTCCTGGCACTACAATAAGGAAGAGGAAAGGTCAGAAATCATCCCATTGCTAAAAAGGGGGGGGAATAAAGTCATCAAAGTGAAAGTATACTCACCGGCACCACTAGAGGGAGAAGCGAGTTCGGATAGGAAGGAGAAGTGTGGAAGCAACACTTGATATAGATGATCAAAGAGCGCTCCTAAAAAGACACAGTGGTACGGCGTTAGTACATAAGTTATGCGGTTAAAAGATAAACTAATGAATCGCAAATCCATACCTTCCAACATCCATGATGGCACAAGGGAAGGCTGGGAGGTGACCACCGCCAAGGCAGTAATTGACGGTGCTCCTTCGAGCAATGGAGCATCGGCGTTGGCCGCGCCTGCGTTAAAAACAAAGACAGAACTGTTAGAAAAGATCGCAAGATATGTAAGAAAAGAGAGAATGATGGTAACTCGAAGTTTACCCGACGAGCTGCCAGCCGAAACTGAGGCAATTCTCTCCTCCATCGACATGAGGCCACCACCCGTAACCTAATCACCCGACTCAATAGGGACCGTCGTCGTGCTCGCGCGACCAGGAGACGGCAGAAGATCGTAGACGGGGAGGGCAATGATGGGAGCGTTGCCGGACTCTTGGAAGGAAGCGGCTGACTCTTCCCTAAGAGTCGTGCTCATCTCACCCGCTACTTCCTCGGGCTCCGCTGTCTCCATCGGCTCATCTACCGTCACCACGAGGTCGCCGGCCTCAAGTGCCTCGTCCGCCATCACCCCGGACTCAGTTGTAATGATCGTTTCATCTGCCGCCACTTCAGGCTCGGCATCAACGACCTTCTCAGCTATAGGCCCCTCAACCTCCGCACCAGGCTCCATGGCCTCAACGATGTTGCCCACTGTCGGCTCGAGTTCGGCAGGAACCGCCTCCTCTATTCCTCTAGGTTCAACGGTCTCCGCCTCACCCTCGGTCGGACTTGGCCCTGCAAAATAATAAATATAAGAACCGTCGACATTATAACTCTCACAATAAGAATTCTGAAAGAAATGCTACCTGAAGTGGACTTATCATTTGCGCTTCGAATGGCGCGCGCCACTTGTCGGCGAGCAGTGGATAGGGCGACAGGGGCCTCTCCGAAAGGAGTATCTGCCCGAGGGACGGTGCTTGGGCCCGCTCCCATAGCCAAAGCAGTCCGACGCGCCTTCGCCTCGCGCCTCATCCGTTTTCTCTCCTCCTGGGCCATTGAGACGGACCTCACCAGAGCCTCTCTCATTGAGGCATCTTCGTCCGTGAGTAGGGATGCCTCCAAATTTTTCAAGGCATCCCTCGTCGTTTTGTCAAGTCGAGGCTCTTGCAGCAGCCCCGACGAGACCGGGACGTCAGTAACAGACTTGGGAAGGATCCCCGCATTAACTGATATAGCCCCTACAAAGAAACAAAGGAAGAAGGTTAGGTTGACCATCAGAAGAGATAACAAATTTTTCTGATGAAAGAAAAGGGGGTGGAACGTACCAACGCCTGCTAGAGCACGTTTCTCCTCCTCCTCTTGGAAGGTTTTCAAAGAGGCAGCAATAGCTTCTTCGGTAGAGACACCTGTTGAAAGTGGGAAAAGTATTGGTCAAGAATAATGATAAAAAAAATGCGATGAAATGATGAGGAAAGCGGTTAATGATCACCTAACTCCGTGAGTTTGCTTAACATCGCTTCGAGCCTTGCTGATCGCTCAGAAGCTGCAATAGCGGCCGCCAAATTGGTGTCTGCAGGGTCTACCAAGAAGCCCTTATTGCTTCCATATTCACTTATTCCTTTGGTAAGAGGGGCCTCAGGCTCTAAATTGAGGATCGCGTCGAGAGAAAGGATCAACTTCTTCTTCTTTTGCCCGCCAGCTCTAGATGCACCTGGAATTGATTTGCGCTTGGCAGTCACCTTGGGGCGGCGGGTCCCGATATCCGCTCCTACGCCGGACTCTGGCGATATTACACTAACCGTCTTCGTAGGAACATGGGGCGCCTGTGGTGCATTCACCATAGCAGACAGCGGCAATCCACGCGGGGGGCTCAACGCGCATGCTCGGTCGACTCGGCATCTTTCAACGGAGGAATGACCGGGATCCTTGGTTGCAAGGGGGCCTTGCGATCACCGCCAGGAGGCGCACCCCTACGGTCAACCAGTATACGCTTCTCCGTTAAGATAATTGAGCCCATCGCATGCGCATACCAAGCCACGTACGTGTTAAGCATCTTAGGGACATAGCTGGGTTCACTAATGAAGAAATAGGAACCCGTGTTAAGCCGTGTGAAATGGTGCATTGCATTCTTCATCCCCTCTCAGCTGACCACAGGCTTTTCCAAGAAAGCTTCCAGCGGTATCCCTTGGTTGTAGCTCGATTGCTGAGCAAACCGGTGCGGGTTGTACCTCATGAAAAGTGCGGTCTCGTTCTGCCTAAACACTAGATAGCCCGGCCGAATGGAGTAGAGGTGGAGGATTTCCCGAGCCTTCAATACGGAAGCCCCGTCCTTGAAATCATCGCGCAGTGGCACTACTGACTTAGCAGCCTCTGAGCCTATGGTTATAACCTTATCCACAAAGGAAATCTTCGCTCCGACCAGATGTGGACGAAGGAGCAGCCCCCTAGACTCCCGTGGGGGTGCAAACACAATTGAAGCGCCGACCAACCGCATGACTCTCAGGAGTCTGCATTTCTCAAAGAACGGAGGGATCTTATGGACACCGAACACCCCTTGCACGTGCATTTCCATCTAGGAGGTGAAATAATGCGTCGGAAAGTTAGCGGGCTGCACCCCCGGCTCACTAGCGTCCGCCGCTACGCTAAGTCCTTTATAAAGGTAGGCCAGCCCGGCGATCCCTACCGATAACTGTAAACCAGCCACCATCCGATACGCTGGGTAAAAGACGGAGGGCCGCATGTGACGCGGATGCATGGGGAGCGCAAAGCTGCACAGCCACAAACCCAAGAACCCAATAAAAAAGGTCTCCTCATCCATGCCCGGGACGACGATTTCTGAGAAAGGGACGACGGCGGCGCCGGGGAGATAAAAGTCCTTGTGGTCATCCTCCGATGTGGGTCGGCGGTCTAAGCCGAAACCGAAAGGGTCATCAAGCTGGGCAAACTTCTCACTCCGCTCTGATAGGAGCTCCGGGAGAATGAAGCGGGCAATAAAATCTGCGAAACTGATGCCCCGGTCGCCCAATTCCAGATGGAGTCCTTCGTAGATCTCCAGCATCTTCACCAGGCCCGGATACTGATGCTGGACAGCGTTTTCCGGAGTTAGGTCAAACACCAGCGGCTTGGTGACAAAAACGTATTCGTCAGGAGGTAGCAACTCCTCGTAATGTTCCCCCCTCATCGGTAAACCCGAAAGCTCGGCAAACTCCTCCAAGGAAATTGAGACCTCCCTATCTGCCATCAAGAAAGTATGGGTGGGGATATTCCATTGTTCGATAAAGGCTTTGATCCACCACGTTGGAGGAGAGGGATACTCGAAGAGCGAGACGTAGATGGCCGAATACAACCCAATATTCATTGGATGAGTCCTTTTCACCGATAAGATGTATCGGGCCCACTGCAATTATCCGGCGGGCGGTCGCGGCACCAATTCAATATTATAGGCCTGTCCCCAAGGGCGTGCTTCACCCTGATAGATTCGCCTTCCTAAAATATCTATTGCCGGCGGCGGTTGCACGGGAATAGCACCAATTGCGGGTTGGAGGAGGTCATCCGAATTCCAATTTTTAACCTCCACGGCATACTTCGCCGGAGGTTCGTCCGCATAGGGGATTGGAGTTATGGGTTCAGACGGCGTAGCAAAACTGAAACTGCGGCGACCCTGGATGATCTGGCTGTACCACCTCCCCCACAGGTGGAGTTTTTTCCACTTGGGGTCATAATCCTTAATAAGAGCGAGCGCCACCCGGTCCACTGGCGAATGAGGGAACCCTCCTTCCGAGCGAACAAAGGGGAAAGACAAGTCGTCAGACATGTTTCCTGTGGAAAGACAAAAATAACCGTTTAGTGTTCTAACGCTTGGCATTTTAAAATCTTACTCCACACTGTGATACAGTGGGTAGGGGACCAAAGGGGGACCCACAAAATCTGGATGACGGTGCATCATTTAATAAGACAATCCCATCATTAGATGAGACTGTCAATTCATGGAAAAAAGATCCACAAAGAATATCCTCATTGATGGGAAATCCCTAGAGACAAGGAGAAAATCTCCTCTTTTAGAGCAAAGCTCTGTCACAGAGTGACATTTGTCAAACTCTGGTCTCAGGGGAACAAGATTCCTCAAAAGAGCATAGCTCTTTGGTGATAATGGAAAGATCCATCAAATTTTGTTAACGCATTTAAAAGAATTAAAATTTTGGAATATTGAAGAATCCATGGAAACTTATGAAAAATTCTTCATTTTTTCAGATCTAAAAAGATCTACATTTGATCCAAGAGCGAAGCTCTGTTCATGGGTTAAAACCCATGGACAAGATCTCTGTAGATCTGTAAGTTTGAGAGCAAGGCTCTGGTGATGAAACTCTAAAGGGGTTTTCCTTTAGATCAGAGGTCTATAAGAGCAAGGCTCTGTTGATTAAATTTAATTTAATTTAAATTACCTAGA